>LR736857.1:25347866-25364526 GCA_902654985.2 Oryctes borbonicus | reverse complement strand
ATTCCTGCGTCTACCCACGATCGGGTATCACCTTCTGACACCACAGAGATTGCGGATTGATATTCAGTATCAATCGCCGTCAAAAGCACTTGGTATCTACAAAGAATGCGAAACCAATTTACTAAATATGCAGATGACACATGCACAACCTGAACAGCTGGAATTTTCTACACTATCTTAGAAAAATATCTCCATATAATGCCAGAAATTATGACCCCAATACCCATAAATTTCATTTTTTTAATGTAAGTTGCTCCGCGATAAATATGACACATAATTATTATTACCAAACACAAGGGTTGTTAGAAATAACTGACAGAATGTGGTGCGATTTAATAATATTTACTTTCAGTGGAACAAAGATAATAACTACCTCTAGAAACAAAAAATTTTGGAACTCAATGTTGAGAAATTTGAAAACTTTTTATTACTTTCATATGTTACCAAAACTATTGCATAAAAAGAGCAAAGAGTTAACTAATGGTAGGGGTTATATTGTAACGTATGATCCAAACATAATTTTTTTGTTGAAGGAAATATTAGTTGCCGACTTTATAACTTTAAATGATCAGGAATATGTATCCAGTTTTATCATAGATCATTGTATTAACATATTCAATGAAATCAACGGTACATTAACTAAATTGTTTGTTGACGGAGTACACTTCCTAAAACATGATACTGTTATGCCAGTTTGCTTAACAATTCATTATCTACTGGTTCTGTATAATCTATCTGAGATGAAGCTTACTATAACAGACCCACTGGAAAACGAATCTATTATCGGGAATACTTATAAAAACAAATTCCAAAAGTTTATGCAATTGAAACACGGGAATATGCATGCTATCGACTTAAACTTTGTAAACCATATAAAACAAAGTGATTAATACAATTGTGGAATTGTTGTAATAAAATTCTTTGAACATCTTGCCCGATTAGAAAATCTGACAACCGACTTTAAAGCTACTGCCTACAGAACTAATCTGAAATTTGTTATTACAAACTAGTACAGATATGGCTCAGTTGTGCTTACATTGTCGTCAACCAGGAGAAATGTCTAGTTCTTTCAAGTGCAGGTCTTGCCTAAGATATATACATACACAACAAGTGCTTACTGGCAGTAGCAGATATTGAAGCAAATATACAGATATTTCAAAAAACCGTCAATGGAATATGCGATTTGTGTACAGAAAACTAAATCAACTCTTAGATATATTACATATTGTTAAATTTTAAGTAAACACAAACGTTCATAAATATTTAAAATCACCCAAAGCCGATAACAATATTTTCCAAGCTTTCCAGTATTTTAATTATTTATTATTATTATTACATTATTATAAGTTACATACCTCACTCCCCAAAAAAATGAGAATGGTTGCATTACGAAAAATTAAAACAAGTTACAGGAAAGGAAAACCAAGAGGAAAAATCTTGCCCCAAGTAGCGGTACCCTCGATTAGATATGGAAACTAAGAGATTAAATTACTTTGCCTGCCTACGCAAAATCCTCACTATGAAAGTTTGTACGACCAAATTGTTCTTTTCGGCAGATCTTACGACACGAATAATGCTTTATATTTATTAGACTTCATAAAATATTTCGCATCTACAGTTAATCTTAGTTATCTCAGTTATCTAAGTTGGAAACGTAATTAAGTACTTGGGTTGGTATTGCTGCTTTTGAAAAAACACATCCTGCAGTAGCTTCGAGCGCGACCCTGGCGTGATATTAAGCGGCGAGGTGATCGACAAATTTTTCTAAATTTCGAGGCGGCACTTTGATACCTTAATTTACATAAAAAAAGAACACGCATACACATTCATTTATTTCCTCGACAATTATTTGGAACTTTAACGACACTATTATGAGTATTATCCTACTTATCGGCGAATTGGCAGCTCTATCCGTGAATGCATTGGATGAACTATCTTTGGCTTACGTGTGTACTACTCTGTCTACTGTAAAACATCCACAATGCATATTGTTCGCCACTTTCCGTGCGCTTCGCGATATTAGCAGAGACTAGGCGGACTCGTGTTTTGTCGACTCTCGGGGAAACCAGTAGGCAATACGAACCTATTCTCATGAGACGACTAAACACGGGTCTATCTAGTCTCTATTAATTTCATGAAGCGCATGGAAAGTGGAGAACTAATCATTACTAACCATCACGACCCATAGAGGATTATTTAGGTATCAATACCTAGTATGAAAATTATAGGATTTGAAAATAAGGTTCGTTTCTTCAGAAACTCTTATTCATAAGAGTGATCGCTTGACCGTCGCAGTGCGCATGCGCATCTGCCATGCTTTGCACGCGTTTTTTCAGTCTTTTGTCATGGATCATTCCAAGATACTACATCTTGCTGTTTCAGTTGATCTCTGTCGCTCTGACATTGATATTGGGGAGCTATATCAATGCTGTGATCAACAAAGAACTGAGCGAACTTGAGTTTCTTACTTAGGATTCCTTGGGCGTTGCAGGCTCTGATTCAAAGACCTCTTGGCGTGTAGTTTATGATGCGAAAATGGATTCCGCCAGTTCCATGAGAAATGGGAGTTTTTCCAAGGGCACACGGAAAAAAATACTTTGGTATTTTTTACTATAAAATTATATCTAAGATATTGTAGGAGTCGATGCTACAATTACACCAAATAGTGCCATGCCATTCTCCAAGTTTTTTACATGTTATTGTAGTATACATTTTATAGCAAATTCTACTGTATAGTACGGAGATTATACCTTCACTTTTGTGTGCGTTCAAATATAGCACTTTTCAGTATAATAAAGTGTATAAACTTCTGTAGATTGAGGCATTATCTTGTATAGCATTATATCAACGTACGTATAAAGTACAAAAAAAGGATAAAAAATCTGGGGGTGAATAGCATCTGCGTCGTACCGTATTCAGTCGTTTTTAGCGTTATTATTTAGTTATGTTTTTATTGCATCCTATGGTTGCATCGCACTTGTTTGCTGTGGCTTCTACAAGTAAGTGTGTAATAAGTTCCTGCATTTTTATAATAGTGAAATGGAAAAAACCAAAGAATTACTCAAAGAATGGGGATTTTCTTGCTTGTGGGAAACCTTTGAAGGTAAGTTTTAATATAAATTTCTTTAAATGTACATGTGTAGGTTAAGAAACCTGTTTTGTAAGTTGCTCTTTTTTTATACATATATACGGTTTAATGAGCTTTGCAGGATTGAACACGTTTGTAAACATTTTCATAACAATTTCAGGTAAATTTTAAAATTATTGTAGAGCAAAGTCAATGTATGTAACTGGAGGTTTGATGGTTTTTTATGTCTACTATGTAATTGGTTGAAATGCATACATAATCAGAGACGAAATTTTCAATATTTGACTTATAATTTATCTAAACGATATCTTGCGCCATCATTATTGCGCAATATTACGTTCGTTTCGGCTAATATGAATAAGAATCTCATAGCCTCTTCGATTTTATTCCAAATTTGGAGATGATATAGTCACGAACACAACCACGTAATTTAATTATAAATGAACGGAAACACTGTAGAACAGGACATTTAATTATTACTAGGCTGGGCAACAGCGAAGGACGACAGGTCGGACAGGTCAGTAATGAGGACGTATGAGAACATTTTCTCATCACGTCAACGTGTGAGAGATAAATGTGGAAACATACCTGATGGTGCAAATGTCAGGAAATATTCGTAAATATTGCATTTGAGTGTTTTTTTTTTTTTTTTCATGAAGGTGTCTTATTGTATTCATATAAGCACATGTTACATGTGTTCATACAAACCGAGGTGTGTAGTGTATTGAATATTGCATGAATACATGTGTTTATATGAATAGAGTAAGACACGTTCATGAAAGAAAAAACACTTTTTTCATAACTATTTCACGTTTGATGTGACAAAATATCCCACAGTAAAAAATACATTTCTTTCATTTATTTTAAAATTAGTTGTACCTATTTATTACTACCTAGTGCTTATTAGAAGTAAGTAACTTTTTATTACTTAAAAATATGATTATAGAAAAAAATGTGGAAGTCAGAGAAGTGGTATAATATGAAAAACAAATACTGACTGCATAAAATATCTGTTTATCTAATATGAATATAAATGTCTTTTTTAAATTATCTAAGTGAGAATAAAAAATCGGTCATTTCGTTGCCGTATTTCTCGGTTAGATCCTGTCGCGCCTCGCAAAATGCCCAGGCTATATTATTTACACGTAGCGCCATTGCTGGTATCTATTCAGGCTAAATCAATTCTATACTGCCCAGAAAAATAATGTGCAATGTACAGTGTAGTTGGGCTTGTGACCACTACTTTAAAATGACGAAAATTACAAAATCGGAGAGTTGGTATTCTTCACGCAAAACATATATCGGCTATATTAAAATGTGTTCTTTTCCTTTTTGATTTGAAAGATTAAAACATGTTTGGCAATGCGCTGTCTCTAGCCATTAACATTGAAATGAAACAACAACGCGGATGTTTTGTTTATTAAAATTCGAATTTGCTTAATTATAATTAAAACCATTAATTTATAAAATTAGACTACACATAATATAATCAGTGCGCCATAAAACCTATGGCGATAATAATGATCTTTGTATTATATTAAATTCACTTTTTAATTACTTCTGGTTTCATGACATTTATAATCTTAAGACCGTTCCATTTTTATTATTTGCTTTATATTTTTTTTTGAGAAAATGAAATAGACGAACTGGCCTTACTCAATATTGAATATGAAGCGCTGAAGGAGCTTATACCGAAGGTAGGTCCACGAACAAAATTTTGGGCCAAATTGAAATACTACCAAGAACAAGAAAGGAGTTCAAACAATGCGACGGTAATTATAAACTACGCTTTTTTTTTGAAATGAGCTTTTTTAAAAATGCATGCGAACAAAATTATTTAATTTTTAAGTGATGTGGTCCTTAATGATTATTAGATTATTAGTCGAGTTTCGGGCGAATCTATGTCTTTCTGCTTAGGGCCAGTTTTACAAACGCAGAATAAACACCGGAATAGTTATTCTCTACATAACTTTATCTGAGGTATAACTTCGGTATAAACCTGCTGTATTATTGATACTATACTCATTGCTAACGTACCTATTGCAAAAAGGCTTCTTCTTCATCAAATACAGGAATATAGTTTAAATTCATTTTTTCGCGCCTTGAAATGCAAAAAGGGCAAATGTTTATAACCAAAAGTAAGGTTATGTCGGTTATACTCTCATTATTCTGTGAATGTAAAACGTGAATAGCCGAAATATTCCCGGAGTAAGCCTTTTCTCGAGTTAACCTTGACATGTAAAACTAGCCCTTAGCGTTATAAAATCTGTGTTGATTGTTACTTCTAATGCTGATGATCCACTAGAGATAAGGAGCGGTAAGATATCACAAGGTGTAATTAACCACCGAGATTTTGTCAACAACTATACTCATCGCAGGGTACTTCTAGTGGGCATTTAGCTTAAAAGAGCAACGAAACGCAGGTGTCCTGTGTACAATTTTTTCCACATAAAATGTGAGAGAAATTATACCACCTTCTTTTAATAAGTAATAGTATATGTCAAATAGTTGCCATTAATAAATATATTTTGTTATTTTTTATTAATTAAGAGGTGAAAGAAATTAGGCCCCTTTTCTTACAATATTCTGTGGCCTTTTGTAATAAACAAAAGGCCACCGGTTTCGTTCAGAAGTACATCATCAGGCTTGAATATTGGGAAGTAGTATATATATACATTTAAAATTAATGTAAAGATAAAATAGTGTAAAGGAGGACAATGCACAAACATTTTTGTCAAATTCTAATTGTTAATATTTTATTTTATTAACAATCAACGTGTTTGTGCATTGTCCTCATTTTCGCTATTTTATCTCTACGTTAATTTTAAATTTATACAGTCAAGTTTTAGTATGTGCATTTCTAACTCCTTGGTAGATGTGTTTTAAAGGTTTTTAAATATTTTACGACATTTATACTGCTTCCCAATATTCAAGCCTGATGATGTTCTTCTGAACGAAACCGGTCGCCTTTTGTTTATGAAAGAATATTTGCGAGAATAGGACCATAATTTCTTTCACCTATTAATATTGAAACTCACACACAGAGAAACATGGAATTGTTATTAATTTAATGTATAACTATGACTTATTAAATTGAGGTGGCATCATAGCCACTCACTTTGTATACGTGCGTAATATGTTGTGTGGGGATGATTGGAAAATAAACAGTACCGGTTTCTTTATTTCAGTGTATGGATAAAAAGTCGTTGCCCCATCATGCTGATATAACATCTCCAACATCATCGGGCACATCAACTATTTCAGTAACAGAGGATTCACAAAGTATATTTAACTTGCTAGTAGAAGACATATCTACCAAAACATTTTTAATTTTAGGTCAAGAAGGCGTTTGTTGTACATACCCTCAAAGAGCATCCTTTGGGACACCTTACGTATTATCAGTTCACACAAATGTAAGTTTCGTTTATCGATACTATACTATTACTTTTAAGATGTATAATTTTTCAAACAATAAAACGTCAAAGGTGATTTACCTGTTGAATACTTAGAAAATCTATAAAAGGTTATTTAAGAACATTTTGCTGCTTTCTGTTGAGTATGACATGTTAAGGCATTTATGTAGTTGACACAATATGCGATACAATCATACACAATTTTCAGGGAGTTAGGGAACTGCTCGAAAAGTCACCAGAGGGAGAACTTATAATTGCAAGTTACGCTGCAAATAAGAAATTTTTGCGGTCTAAACTTTGTGAAGTAATAGTCAAAAATGAACTGAAGAGTACTCCATCAAAGAGGTACGGTAGGAGATCGATGCTACACTGCTTAAAAACACATCTCAATGTTTAAAATATGTAAAAAAATTTCAAAATAAGTTTTTGTTTGTTACACATACCTTTATCAAGCTAGTTTTATCGTAGCCAGCCTTGAACCCTAATGCAAAATCTATGTATTTTTTACATTTCAGAATTCCTACTGCGAGATTTATTCAGCTGGCAGATGAAATTAATCAAATATTTCTACACGAAAGACAAGAAATATATTTTGTTCCTTACTGTAAAAATGTTAACGGAAAGCCACGATCCGCAAGAGGAAAGCTGTGGTCAACATACTGCTACATTAGAAAAACTCTTAGGTGTTTAGATTTATTGCCCGGCTCATCGACTGATCAACCTCGATGTTTGGATGAAACAGATGGTAAATGTTTCTAACTTCGGTGTTAGCTACTACTAACTAATAACAGTTTCAGGCGAGGAATTACAAGACATCGAATTGTGGCTAAGGAATAATGCTGCCCCATTTACTGACGTATTACTTAAATGGAAACTGACAACCCACATACGCAGAACAAAATATCCAGCAACAATCGGAGAGTATTTGTGTAACTATCCTGGATTAAGGGAACCCTTGGGATACATACTCTTGGAAGCAGATTTTAATAATTTGTATCCAGAGAAAGAACATTTGTTTTACTCAGCTTGGTCTAAACTATCAAAGATAGTATTAAAGGTAGCTCTCGAGAAAAAGGACAACTTCATACTAAATATATTCAACCAATATAAAAAACGAAATATTCAGGAAGACGGTAAGCGAATACAAGCCTTAGGCATATAAATCTTCCTAAGAAAATATTTTATCTTTCAGAAATTTTCGCGTTAACTATTTTACCCCTATTGTTTCCCTCTACAAACTTGAAGAGTAAGAAACCTGGAAATTACCGGAGACCCTCCAAAGTTGAATTACAACAGGGATTTATTCTGCATGTTAAAGTAAGTCGTACAGTTGTTTGCTAAATATGTATAGATAATCATGTCACTTTTAATAAATTACAGAATATAGTAGATTTGGAACCAGAACTAGAGAGAAGAAGAGACAAATACGCCTTATATAATTTCAATCACCAACCAGTGCCAGTAATAGTCGGTGAATTAAATAACATTGAAGCATGTTATGTGTGTGTAGAAAATATTAAGTATAAAGTAGATACGCCTATGAAAGCAGTAGATTTGTGTTTTAAAATATATTTCGCTTTGGATGCGGAGTATCCAAAGGAATGTGATGCAATATGGATGTTTATTCAAACATACATTTATAAAATAATCACAAACAATGATCGGAAATATGTAGCTGTATCTACTTTTATTTCAGAAATTGAGAAACTGGGAAATGGATTATAAATGTTGTTATTGTAAGCTGTCCTTTAGTACCCTAAGGGCGCTCTTTTATCATTTTAAGCTTGAACATAATTCTTTAACAAATTTTAAATGTGGACAAATAAATTGTTTTAGGTTACTTTCGACATTTAAAACTTTCAAAAAACATATGCAAAGTCATGAAACCATTTCTGATAAGAACGTGGAAGGTAGTTTAGTAAATTAGAAATTAAGAATGTAAATGTGGAAAGTAATGCTCATAAAATAGAAACTAACAAAATTGCTCTTCCTAATGAAGCACCATTAATGAAGGAAGGAGCGCAAGTCTTACATTCCAATAAAAAGCGCAAACAGGAATGCTTAGTTAATGATGATGCTACTGATTCGATTGGAAATTTGGATGTTACTGAAATAAACAAAAGAATACTGAATGAGTTAAAGGTTTTTTTCTCGAAGCTGTATAATAATTCTCTTCTATCTCGTAATGTTGTACAGTCCTTGATCGAAGATTTTGTTAATATTTTTAATGGGAGTATACTATATTTATTAAAAACTGCAGTATGTAATTTACTTTTCTCTGGTATTCCTATGTGTGATATCATTATCTGATCTGTTTGCAATTTTCGAAAACGTTTTCTCGGATTTTGATACTGAATATAAGCGTTTAAAATTTTTCCAAAGTTGTGGGGAATTCATTAAACCCAAAGAATTTAAAATTGGTTATGAGGATGCGTATAAAACCCGAAAAGATCATGTTACTCTAGAACGTTCTTTGGTTACAGGAAGAATAATTTCCTTGCGTTATGTATTTAAAGCTTTATTTGAGAAACAAGGTGTATTTGAAGCTATTCAAAAATTTTACCATACAACAATGCAATCTACAACTTACACCAATTTTATACAAGGGCCACTCTGGCAGAGAAAGACTTACTCGTACAGACAAAAAAAAACAAGTAGTTTTTCCGCTATTCCTGTATTTTGATGATTATCAAGTAGGTAATGTTTTAGGATCACATTCAAATACAAATAAGTTGGGTGCAGTTTATGTTACTATACCGTGCTTTCCACCAGAATTGTTAACATCACTTGGCAGTATATTTTTATTTTCACTGTTTTATTCAAAACATCGAAAAGAATTTGGAAACAAAGCGGTTTTTTGGGAACTTATTGAAGAATTGAAGTTTCTTCAAGATGAAGGCTTAACGATTGAGTTAAAGTGTTCTAAAGTAAAAATTTATTTTCAGCTTGGATTAGTAATAGGGGACAACCTGGGAATGCATTCTATTCTAGGATTAACAGAAAGTTTTTCCTCGATGTACTCTTGCCGGTTTTGTAAAATAAACAAATACGATTCGAAAGTTGTAACAACACTACAAAATATTTCTTTAAGGACAGAAGAGAATTACAGTCAAGATATATTGAAGAATGATTTAAAATCTACTGGAATCAAAGAAACGTGTGTATGGCATAGTTTACCAGGTTTCCACATAACTGCTAATTTTGCGGTAGATATAATGCACGACCTTTTTGAAGGTGTTTGCGTTTACGATCTTTCTAATCTTCTTAATGTTTTGATATTCCAGTTAAAGCTGTTTTCATTAGACACGCTGAACAGCAGAATTCAAGCTTTTAATTTCGGAGATTTAGAGAAATCCAATAAACCCCCACTCATTACTATTTGCAATTCGATGATTAACATTAAATTTTCAGCTACTGAAATGTTGTGTTTCAGTAGATATCTAGGTTTATTAATCGGGGATTTTATTCCTGAAGATTTAGATATATGGAAAGTATGGATCATACTTAGAAAAATTATCAATGTAGTTTGCTCACCCAATCTGCAATTTTCGGAATATATTAGATTAAAGATTGTAATAGAGGAATATTTATCACTCATTATTAAACACTTCAACTTTCTAAAACCAAAGCATCATCATTTACTTCATTATAGCAAAGTATTGGAAATGTCAGGACCACTAGCTCACTTATGCTGTTTAAGAGCCGAACAAAAACACAGAGAATCCAAATTGACTTCAAATGTTTCGGGTTCATTTAAGAACGTAATTCATACTTTATCCGTAAAAGCGCAATTAAAATTATGTCATATACTAATAAACCCCTTAAGAAAAACAATAACGTATAGCGATTTTGAATTCATTGATGACAATGAATACAATGAGTTTTTCTCGTTTCTAGATAAAAATAAGTTAGTTGTTGTAAAGACTGTCGATGTAAGGGGAACTCTATACAGATCTAATCTTGTCGTAGTAATAAATTGTCTGGAGATGCCTTTATTTGCAATAATAGACAAAATATATATTTTTAATAATACTCAAGTATATTTTTTATGCAGTGTTATTAAAACTCTTTGCTTTGAACAACATTTTTATGCATATGAAGTAAATGTCGAAAATTCAAAAAGAGAAATTGTTAGTTACGAAAATCTTCACGACTTTATGCCATGTTTATTAAGTAAAATACATTCCAGGATATTTGTATCTGTAAGGTATGCTGTCTAAGTCCATATTTATTCGCCTTAGTTTTTCCAATTCGATTTTTTTTGGTTTCCTATAATTAACGTAGTTTTTTCGCTTTTAACATTGATCGTCTGTATTTATCTTAGTAATCTTTTTTAATATTATGTATACGTTTAAAATATGTTTATGTCGTTTGTTAAACATGTTTGTTATGAAATAAATATGTATATATCTACTAATGTTTTTATTATAGTTTATCTTTTATTAAACACTAAATGTGGAGTTACAAAAATACTACTTTATGTTAACATTTGTATAGATGATTAATTTCTCTTTTTCTGGTTGATATCTTTGTTGTCATGACATAGAAAATGTTAGACACAAGTTTCTGTATATTATGCATGAAAATGCATACATTTTGTTTTAAATTGTGCCAACAATTCTATTTACATTTCTGGTGTACGCTACTTATACAGATACTTCAATATTTTTCTATGTTGCTTGATTTCAGAGATATTAATCAGAACAAGAAGAATTAATCGTTCTATATATTAAAATTTCTTAATATTTCTAGCAAAATGTGCTATAAAATTGTAGTAAAACCGACTAAAAATGTACGAATAAGATACATAGAGTATAGTAAATACTCAGTTCATATATGTTTTATTTATACGGTTTTTTAAGCAAAGACTGCCATAATACGCGTGAACTAATACTACAAAATATATTTTATACTGGTATACAATATAGTAATTCTTAAGACACGGTAAGTAATTACTAATGAATATCATAGCGTAATTTACTCCAAAGTTTAGTACGTCAAATTACAACTACTAGCAAGAATTGCTATAATTTGTAATTCGTTTACATATCCTTTAAAGCAAAATGTACGATTTGCATTGAAACATTTTGGCAATATAATTCTGGAGTACTTACTACGCTACGTAGCAAGAATTGCGATAGTCTTTGTGTGTATTTATTTGGCAAAAAGTACTACAAACTACGCCTGGAGCCTATTGTACTATAATTTATATCACACTTTACTATAATTGCGTCAGATAATAATATTTTTTTTTTCGGTGCAGCTTTGCTGCAGCTTGTTTCAGGAATCTAAAGCGGTGTAGCGAGTCCTGGGAGAAGACCATTAATTCCCTTCGGATTCGCTATTCGTAGTAACCTCAGATTCCGGGATCCCTCTTTGAGGTATTGCTCCCTTCTTTCTCCGAAGAAGAGCTACTTCTGGCTTTTCGCTCTTCTTCGGGATCTTCTTCGTCGATTCTTTCTTTTTACTAGTTGTTTTAGAAAGAGCGACTTCTACTGAAGTAACCTTGGTCTGCTTTTGGACTTCGCTGACAACCGAAACGTAGGTGGCTGCGTTCATCTCTGACCCGTCCTCCTTCTGCACTCATTTACACACGTTCTGGGAGCTCAAAAACTTGTCACCCTGTATGCTAAGTGGCGCAGTTTGGAAAACACCTTTGCAATGTTTGCTGGCAGCGGCTTGGGCTTGGAAGCCTGCTGCGTTTACCGAGCAACTGTCTGGCAGCTTGTCAGTTTTTCATAAAGCTCCTATATATGGTTGGGTGCGCAGCATACTTACGTGCGCCGTTCTGGTCCAGACTGCACTTGTCAGTCGAGAGCTCCTCCGCACATTTCGTGCACCTCGTCGTCGGCCTGCAGCATTCTGACGAGTGCCCAAAATGCTGGTATCGGTGGTCCTTTGCGCGCTTTGAAAGAGACGACCGAGACTTTCATCCCAAAAAACTGTTGAGGGACAATAGCCATGAATACAGAGCTTGCCTCGCTTCATATTCACCTCTGATCTCTCTTTTTTCTTTTGTGTTTTGATCGTTTCAGCTTCCAACGTGGGCGACAGATACTTGACAACAGGTATACGTGTAAAATTACGCTTGTAAAAAAATAAGTTTTATTTTAAAAGCGCCACTGGAGTAAACTCTCTTTCTTTCGGTCATTTTTTTGATTATTCAGTTCAACCTAATCACTAATCAGCAACAAAACTATATGCCACACTAAACCTATTGCATGGAATAAAAATAAGTACGTATAATTTCAGTATTAATAAACAAACGTTTCAATTGTTTGCATAAATAATATACTGACGTTGTAAGAAAAACGCATCGCATGCTATTAAGCCAATAATACGTGCGACTTAAAAAATGCCGCCTTTCTACCTTCGTGTATGTTAAAGTTAAAAGAGTTTAGAGTACAGCCAAGAATTTGCGTTATTTATTATGTCTTTGTTCCTAGCGTTCTTACTTGCTTTCTCTAAATCTCTAAACTAAACATCTTTCATTTCATCGAAATGTCACGGTTTATTTCCATAAAACATAGTTAGGTCCAACAACTATTGCAACTTTTCGAACCGTATTTGCTTGTGTTATTTCAATAACCGAATGCACTATAAATAATTATATACTCATTTGAGTATTGCATTGCAGCAGATTGACGAACTGAAGACAGCTGGAATCATCGAAGAGTCGGCTTCTGAATTTGCTAGCCTAATTGTTGTGGTAAAAAAGAAAACTGGTGAGGATCGTATTTGCATTGACTATAAATCTCTGAATGAAGTTACCAAGAAGGAAAAGTATCCGTTATCTTTAATCGATGATCAACTGGATGGGCTAAGTGGTAAGAACTTCTTCACTTGCTTAGACATGAAGTCAGGGTATCAGCAGATTCCAGTGGCGCATAATTCTCGAGAAAAGACTGTGTTCGTAACACCCAATGGACACTACCAATTCATTCGTATGCCGTTTGGTTTGGTGGATGGGCCTATTTAAATGATTTATTAATACCAGCTACAACCATAGAAGAAGGGTTTTTGCTCGTCAAGGAAGTGTTAGAGATAGTACGCGGAGCAAGATTGACGCTGAACGCTCAGAAGTGTCATTTTTTCTTCGACGAAATCCAATATCTGGGATTTGATGTATCTGGAAGGGGAATCAAACCCTCAGGCATAAAAATCAAGTGCATTGAGAGTTTCCCAACACCAGCCAGTGTACGCAATATTCGACAATTCCTTGGACTTACCTAATATTTTAGACGTTTCGTGCAGGATTACGTTTCAAAGGTAAAACCGCTGATTGCGTTACTAAAACAGAATATGGCGTGGAACTAGGGGGCAGAACAAGAAAAATGTTTCCACAAATTGAAGGAATGCTTGATAAAACAACCGGTATTATCCCTTTATTCGCCACATGCCGAAACAGAGTTGCACACATGCGAGCAACCAAGGTTTAGGTGGAATCCTATTACAGAAACAGGTCGATGGTTATTTCCACCCTGTGTCGTATGCTAGCAGACAAACCTGCCGTGAAGAATCAAAGTATCATTCAACAGTGCTTGAAGCTTCAGCTGTTGTGTGGGCAACAGAAAGGTTTAGGCTATATCTCATCAGTATACATTTTAAAATAGTGATTGATTGCAACGCTGTAAAGAATACTTTTGACAAAAGGGACCTCATATCTCGTATAGTACGATGGTGGCTGAAGATGCTTGAATATGATTTTGAGATCAGCCATCGAATGGGAACACTAATGTGCCATGTTGACGCCTTGAGTCGAAATGCAGTAAAACAGGAAGAAACTACAGAGGTAGTTGAAGGAGTCAATATACTAAATATAGACTTAGAGGATTGGATAATTTTGGCACAGATGGAAGATTCTAAGCTTCAACAAATAATACGGGAATTGACGCAGGAAAGACAACAAGTAAATAAGGAACAAGGGATATTGCGAAAAGACTATTTATTAAGAGAGGGTAGATTATATACAAGGCGTGAAGGAAAATTTCTAATGGTTATAATTAAATAAATGAGATGGCGTATCGTGAAGCAGTATCATGACGATAAAGCGCACCCTTCAGTAGATGCTACTATCGGTGGTATTCGCGAAGCCCTATTAAGAACGCTACCGCAACTCCCAGGGCAAATGGGCAAGTTGAGCGGCTAAGCCGCACATTAATACCAGCTATCACGTGTTGTAACTTCAGATCTTATTAGTAAATTATTTGAATTTAGTGCCATTATTTGTAACTGTATATACTTACCATTTATTGCTATATTCATACGTGTAAGTGAGTCACGTTTTCTGTTTTTAAGTCAACCATGTCAAGTTCGTAAAGTTTAATACTGTTATTTCTTTGAAAATCCTAATACGAAATTAGTGGTGAATCTTTATTTCCAAATCAATAAGTAAAAACTAAGTCATTGCTACATCGCGACGATGACCAAAGATCGCGAAGGACGTAATTGGTATACAGTCCTTGGACAAGTGCAGTTTTCTCTAAATAATACAATACATAAGGCAACTCAGATGACGCCATTTCGCCTTTTATTTAATTATCAGCTGCGAGGATATCATGGAGAACAACTACAAGACGAGGCAGAAAAAGAAGAGGATCAAGAAGTGAATGAACTGCGAAGGCAAGCTAGGAGAGACCGGATAAAACAACGTGAGCGTTACAAGAGAAGATGTGGAAGTGACTCTTTAATAGAAGGTGATCTAGTGTTGATGAAGCATGAACCGGCACCCACGAGAAAATTATCAGCAAAATAGGCCCGTGTATTGTTACCGAATTACAGGCGATCGATATCGAATTGCGGATGTGCCTGAAACCCAGCGATCTCAACGGTTCTACGAGGGTGTGACAGCCAGAAACGCCTTAAAGAGGTATCAACCGGTAAACGATAGACAGGAAACCGACGACAGCAGCGTGACCAGTGACAGTGATGAAACCCATGTGAGTGAACGCGTAAATCCGTGTATAAAAGCAGAGTACAGTGCGCGAAGTGAATCGGCGAGTGATGATGTATCGTCGATTGATAAACAACCGGTAGCAGAGACCCAAAATACCCAAGTGACCCGTACAGGAACACCGGTTCAAGTAGCCAGAAGATACCTGGATTGATTAACTTCATTCCTAGTAGAACTGTAAAATGCATAATATTACTTACCTGATAGTAACTGTGAAATTCTTCACAATGTTTGCTTTTGTTGTCATTAGAAGCTCAATATTGTTTTGTTTATGATATTGTTCTTGTCGTTTAGAGGCACAATGAACGAGGTCGTTCATTTGGAAGGATGGCCGAATGTTAGTTGCAATTGTATCATACATTTGACCGTACCTGTATGTAGTTGTTGTGCCGATATAGAAGGTAAGCGAAAAAAAGAGAGTAGTAGAGGGACGCGTGACCATTGTACGAGACGTGTTAATACATACATATGTTTTTGTGAGAACTTTTTCTTTACTTAATCATCCTGACCAGAGAGATAACACTATTATCAAATGTATTTTTTGCAACATCAACGTTTTACCGTTCAGTATTTTTGTTTGTAAAAGACATGTTAATAGCAAACAGCACCTGTTAAATGCGAAACGTGATTTAGCATATTATAAATTCCTAATGAGTTTATTTTTATGTTCAATGTGTTACAACATTCCACGAAATATTGTAGACGATGAAGAATTTCGAAATTGAGATTGCCAACAAGAGGTCAATTACAACAATTTGCAACAGAACGTAATATTAAATTAACTGTTAATCTTAAAAAAATAATAATAAAATAAAAAAAAGGAAAATTAAATTTATAAGTATAATTAGATTAAAATTAGCAAAAAAATATGTAGTTTTTTCTTTTTCGCCTCCTCTGGGGCGGTACGAAACTTATTTGCACTTATCTCAAGCTCTATGTCACCCTCGGCAACCTGGTCTTTCCAGCGGAGGGGAAGGAAGGGAAGTCAGTCGTGTTCCGTATCCGGTAGTTAGGCCGGTATACACCCTCAAACGATCCAAAATTCGGATCTTGCGCCCTTCAACAAATCGGCTGAGCGAGTCTTGAATAAGATACACCCTCCAAAAGAACTCTAAGAACGGAGAAATTAACCGTAGGACGGAGATTGACACGAAAAGGGAAAAGCTCATGAAAGTACATACCTAATCCAGGATTAGAGTTCTTCCG
>LR736857.1:25266909-25347856 GCA_902654985.2 Oryctes borbonicus | reverse complement strand
CCCTCCGCACCACACAAGTTTAATTTATTATATAGTAATATAATAAATAGTTCGGGACGGCCGTTTCGAGGACACGAATGGTCCTCATCATCAACCGGTGACCGAATGATGTGAGAAAAAACTTTTTCTAAAACTAAACATGCATGTACTATCCCTACTTCTTAGAAAAGATATTACTTGTAAAGAATATCTTTTCTAAGAAGTAGGGATATTTCTATTCTATTTCTACCTCCTGCACGCCTTGAAGCTACGACGTGCGAAAAATAACATGCATGAACTATCCCTTCTTCCGAGAAGAAATACTGTATTTTACAAGTGCCTATTCTACCCCCTACGATCGCATGCTTAAGAAAGTCCAACATAGGCTTTACGTAAGAAATTCCACGACCTTAACCCCGGTAAAAACTAATAGTAAGAAATTCGTGAAACTTCCCTTTCACGGCATATCGAAAGGCGTGAGTAAGGTTTTGAAGAGTCAAGATATGAACGTATGCTTCGGTTCGCGCAACACACATAAAAATCTTCTCGGTAATCCTAAAGATAAACCGAAAATGGGAGAAAGGTCGGGTATTTATAAAATTGAATGTAGTCACTGTAATAAACCCTATATTGGTCAAACAAAAAGAGCGATAGAAACTACATTCAAAGAACATATACGAAATTATCGCTACGGCAGATTGGACTCGTCGAGTGTGGCACAACATATAAATGAAACCGGGCATAGTATTAAATTAGAAGACTTAAAATTGATTAAAAACGTAACGTCGCCGCGAGAATTAGATGCGTACGAGACAGTTTACATAAAAAGTAATAAAAATCTGATGAACAGAGAAAACGGACCGTTGTCGTACTCTGTCCTTTTTGACCTTTTGCAGTAGGCTATATTTTGGGTCATAAAAGAGATATTCCCGTCTATCTGGCCGTGTTTTTCACATGTCGTAGTTTAAGACGCGTAGAGGGTGGAATAGGCACTTGTAAAATACAATATTTCTTCTCGGAAGAAGGGATAGTTCATGCATGTTATTTTTCGCACGTCGTAGCTTCATGGCGTGCAAGAGGTAGAAATAGGCACTTGTAAAGAATATCTGTTCTAAGAAGTAGGGATAGTACATGCATGTTTAGTTTTAGAAAAAGTTTTTTCTCACATCATTCGGTCACCGGTTGATGATGAGGAGCATTCGTGTCCTCGAAACGGCCGACCCGGACTATTTATTATATTACTATATAATAAATTAAACTTGTGTGGTGCGGAGGGTGTGTGTTGTTTACCATACTACGCCACAGTCCTTGCTATCATTACGATACATACATTTACATTTTAAAGATAAGACAGCTACAAGTTAATAACATATATACTTTAATTACATATAATATTAATAATAATAGCATACGTTAATTTATAGGACCTAGTATCTGACATTTCTGCACTGTCATTGTGTGCAAGTATGTCATCAAAAAATTGATCGCAATACTTTTGACAGAAACGGTCAGCCAACTTTACTTCATTTGTATTTTATTGCATGGGTTTTGGGAACGTAGACTGCAGGTTAACTTAGTTTATTAGTCAATAGGACCAACATGATTAAACTTAATCTCTCTCGTTGGTACTGATCCTTTTACAAGATTTATATTTGACTTGCAAACATCTATAAAATGAGCTCCACACACAAACACCTTATTATACAGTCCGGTATATGAATAATCCCGCAAAAAGGCACAACCAATCCGTTGGAACCATATTTCTTTATTATCTTCACTTTTTATGGGAAATCTGTACCTATAATAAACATTTCATATCTCATTTTAATATATATATATATATATTTACATTTATTAGTAAACATTTCATCATATAAGCCTCCTGCGCTTCATAATTCAACAATATCGAAATGGTTTAACTTAATCAACAACTATTTTCCAGAGTAAAGGAGATTGTCAGTTAGGCGGGCGTTTATGGCCTGTCGTTTAAGGGATTAGTAATATAAGGAAGCTACAGAAATATAGAATAACCAATTTTTATGAAATGATTGATTACTTTTAACCTACCTGTATACACACTACAATACTAATAACTAAAATGTCTATCACACTAGAATATAATGTATACAATAAGAAAAAACAAAAGTAAAACACTTCAATCAAAGGCAAATAAAACACAAATAACAGATCAGAATAATGACTATACGCATGCGTGAATTGCCATACGACCGCTAGAGGCACTGCAAGCAATAACATTAAACTGTAAATAAGTGCCACCCCTATGGTCGCCATTTTGTTTGTGCACACTCTCGTCAGTTGTAAAAAGAGTTGGGACATATCTAACATGCTCCCTCCCTTAGAATATCTAAGAGATTACAAAATTAGATAACGTACAATTCACATAAAACAGAAAAACCGTAAATGAGGAAATAATCTGGTGTTAAAGAATTTGTATCGTTTTCATTGTAACTAAATTGTGTTAGTGGTCTATACTATGTCTCAAAAACATGAACAGTAGCGGAAGCAGAACGGTTCACACGCATACAATATAATGAAAAACAAACAAAACGGATAGAAGATGGCGGCTAATTTAAATTTATAACGCGTTTACCTCCTATAACCTCAATATGAATTTGACGTTTTACGTGTTTTGCAAATAAAAAAAAAAATATTGTGTGCGTAAATTCACTCTCTGATAGAATGCCACTTTCACTGTCGTTGTCTGTGTCCGTAACATTAATTATAAATGATTCAATCAAATCATCCATCGAACTTCCATATTTCGGCTCCTTGTACTATTTGCTAAAAGCAGTTAACGAACACTTGTTAATTTAAAATCTGTATTGCAGAAAGTTACTTCCTCTTTCATTTGTGCCCACACTAATTCGATGGGGTTTAATTCGCAATGGTACAGTGGTAACCTTAAAACGATTTTTTCTGCCTTCATTGCCATTTCATCAACAACGTAACTATTAAATCTATTTTTGTTAAGGCGTACTGAGTGCAGTAATTGAGAACGAATCATATCCACACTATGTAATATAGTCAATACCGGTAGCAGCAATAACAACAGGAGGTACAACAGTATTATTATAATTCATTTTATTCTTAAATGCGTACAAAGCGTCATATATGTACAAAATACCACACATACTGCTTCTTGTTTGTTCTCTCATTCGACACTAGAGGTCACCACCATTACATCTTTTTTTTAACAAAATCGTTATATTTCCGTGGTCGCTTTATGGTTCTACCACTACCGGTGTGAAAACGGCAGCTTAAGATAGCAGCCAATTTCTACGGAAACACCCGAACGTCCAGTGACGTCCGTAATAGCGGAATAATTTAAGGTATATCGCTATTTTTTTTTCTAAACAACCAAAACAACAAAAGGCATTTACGACACCTTGAAAACCGCTAATTGTAAATAACAGAATACTAGGAGTATATTACGCCAAATATTGTTAATTTGCCGAGGGTCCCTGGGGGTAAAATTTAATAAAATCGAAAATACAAAAAATATATCTCCGATATTATTCTTAGGACCATAATTCGCTTTCGCAATGGTATTTGTAGACATATAGTGAGTATATTCCGCCAAACATTGTTAATTTGCTGAGGGTCCCTGGGGGTGAAATTTAATAAAATCTACAATACAAAAAATGTATCTCCGATATTATTCGTAGGACCATAATGCGCTTTGGTAGAGGTATTTGCAGACCTACAGTGAGTACATTCCACCAAATATTGTTAATTTGCCATGGGTCCCTGGGAGGCAAATTTAATAAAATCGAAAATACAAAAAAATATATCTGCGATACTATTCGTAGGACCATAATTCGCTTTCGTAGTGGTATTTGTAGACCTATAGTAAGTATATTCTGCCAAACATTGTTAATTTGCTGATGGTCCCTGGGGGAGAAATTTAATAAAATCGGCAGTACAAGAAATATATCTCGGATATTATTCGTAGGACCATAATGCGCTTTGGCAGTGGTATTTGTAGACCTACAGTGAGTATATTCCGCCAAACATTGTTAATTTTCTGGACAAGTGGCATCTTCAAAGAGTACTACTACATAGGATCGATGACGTGGTTGCCTGCTCGAATCTCTAGGTGTCCACCTGTCAGAAATGTTTCTATAATAGGTAACATCATTAACTAACCCATTTTCTAGAAGGATAACTTGCTTAACTGATTGCCATTGTCTGTTATCGTAGGACGGGTGATTTACATTAGGGAAAACTATTGCAGGTAACAAATAAAAGTAATAAAAATCTGTTAATTTTGGCAACATATGGTTTTCCCAAAATTCGTTATTTCTCTGTACTTTCACAATTCTCATTCCCTTAAAAGTGTAAAGTATCAAATCACACCATTTCCTTTTAGTTGTTATGTAAGCCCTGCACCTGATAGTAGTGACTGGAGGACATTTAAAAAAAACCGTCATTATTTATGAAATCAAAGTTTGTATAATTAGAGTCATGATCCTTGTTTATAGGGACATTTAATTTTTTAACACCATCCTCTCCAATTAGCCCATCTAGTGTACAAGCTAAAAATGAGTATTTTTCATGAATAATGAGTCCACTTCCTTCTACATGCAATTTGGTTTTGAGTAACAAATTTTCTTCTAGCAATGCCCTCGTACTTAGTACCATGTGACATAGCTTCAGTTGTAACATCATTACCAGTTCTTATTTCTTGAACGATCGATATTTTGGTTGTCTCTTTAGATTTACATATTTTACCAAATAAAGAAGATGTAATTCTTCTAGATCTCTCGTCCCTCCATAAACTTCCGTGATCTAGTATATTATTTTGTAGGTCCTTCAATTCAGCGTTGGTAAGGGTGATCGTGTTGATTTGTTCCATATACTTTTGATGTATTCCATTTGAGTCTTTAATTGTTTCAAACGCCCCCTCTATTATCCGCTTTTAGCTTTCTTAGATATGATCCAGTGAAGTGGGTACTTACTTTTTTAATCCTTTTCTTCCACTTTTCCTCCGCCGTTCTTTCTTCATAATTAGATTCGGGAATTATATCTGTATTTTGTACATTTATATGTATCCTTATCTATAGATTAATCTCCTTGCTCAACGCTTGAACTTCATGTTCATGAAGTCGTAAGAACACTTTAAGTTCTTGTTTCCTTTTAAAACGTGGTACTTTAGGTTCCCGAAATAATTCTCCACCAAAGCATTATTAACAACATCTTCGTTAAGCATATAACGGCGCAAATGGTAGGTATTTACGTAGTATTATCTTAATCATAGGTAGATTATAATATTTGTTGGCGTGTCATTGTCTTCCATTGTATTTGTCTTGAAATCTCTGAAAAGTTTGTCATATCGTTTATAAAAAAGGGCTTGAACTATACAAATGTTTTCCTACAGAAGCAGGAAAATCGAATATATGCTCGGATTTGTTAAGAACAAATTGGTCGTCTTTATTACCGTCACATGCAAATGCAGCTAACGTCTCTTTCCTAACTATTGGATCTGATTTAATGAATTTCAAATTTTTAGATTTCCGAATTAATTCCTCGTTTGATTGTAGTAACATTTCTCTCTTGTACGTAGAAGGTTTTTTCCCTAAAAATTTGTTTTTTATCATTACACGTTCTATTCCCCGAACATAGTTTGTAAGGTTTTGTGTATGATAGAAATCCATGGGATTACTGTACACTTGCACTTTTCGGTCGGCAAATATTTCAATTTTAAACTTCTTGCAATTTTTGTGAGCACAAATAGCATATATTACAATGTTGGATGGTTTCTTTAAAACTTTGACATATTTTATTACTAATATACAAGAATTATTAACTTTTCGATATATATGATTTCATTAAGGATATAACGAGGGATTTAATTTACCGTTTCGATATATGAGGTCCCAAATAATCTGGAAGTTTAAAAACACCTTCTAGTATCTTACAATCTTTATTGTTCAAATTAATAGGGAATGCCGAATTCGAAGCCATAGGCGGTAGCAAAATGCCATTTGATGATTTTTTGGATAATTCTAATATGTGTTCTGCTATTTTCTAAGGATGAATCTAAATACTTGACTGACGTATCATCTTCTGCGTTAGAATAAATTTCTGAAACATAAGCTTGTGAGTGTTGACCTTCATTGTGTGTTATTGATATATCCAAAGTAGCGTCATAATTGTTGGGTATATTATATGTATGACTCTGTTTATTATTCTCAACATTTTTATGTTGAATATATGAAGTATCTTTAGAGTCTTCTGGAGTTGATGTAATCACCGGATTTAAAATGAAGCTTGCGCTTTCTGTTAATGTCGTATTCTGAGAATACCTCTCTATAACTTCATGCCACAGATTATAATACGTAGAACTTATTCGAAGATGCTTATGCTACGTTGGTCATCTGACAATTAGAACGCTTTAAAGACACACAGGGGAACAAGTTCCTGTAAAAATGTATAATAACGGAGCTAACCTAAAGTTATTTATTTCTACAAACGAAGAATATGGGTATAAAGAACTAAACTAACTACGTAAATGCTTAGACGCTTACGAAGCACTAGAAGTGATATATGTTGATCTAAATGTATTCCGTAAAGAATGAAGACAGAGAACTAAAAAGGTGCAAGAAGTTACAAGATAAAAGGCTGAAGCCGATTCAAGGAAAACTAAGAAACTTCACGTTATCAAAAGATGAAATGAACAAGATGTACTCATTAGTATCAGAAAGGACACCATTGGAGATATTGTTAAAAAATATGTACCTATTAAATAAAGCTGATATCTAAACAAAACAAATTACATCTAACCTCTTGGAAAGAATAACAATGAATATCCTATACTCATGAGACATGAAATACGAAGGAAACTAATACTTAATACAATATATACGACACAGTTAATATAGTCCTATTCAAACAAGCTGATATAATAAACGTTTATCCACAATACCTTCTTTGCATTAGGATGAATGTTCTATTTACTTGAAACTTTCTCGCATGTACCTACTACAAAATAAAATCTCGCTCTAATATGCCCGCAAATGAATAAACTAGACCGATTAATATTATTTTTTTACATTACCCTACTTCATTGCCGGCTCGTCAAAAAGATGCCAACATTTAATGCATGTATTCCTTCTAAACTTAGCTTCACATGTCAATGAATTTAAAAGCATAAGCCGATGTTTTACATTATTAAACATCAACAGTTCATTGTCCTACATCAAGAAATGCACAAAAAATACAATTAAAAAATCCATATTCCTAATTCCTACCTTGTCCTTGCAAAGTTTGCAAAGCACTTGCAAGTAAATTTGATAAGAAACTTGTTCATCTTGTAATCTCTAATTCATTTAGTAAATGTTTGTAGTGTTTTAAATTTAAAATTTGTTTAAAAACACACTTATATTTGTAACAATTTCATTTATTCAGTACCACAACATAATTTTTCAGTTTTTGTTGCAAAATAATACTACTATGTAAATCTTTTTGACAATACTTTAATTTCTCTTTAAAACACATATAATGTTTCAGCTTTTGTTCCTACTATCTTTAGTCTAAAATATTTGCAATTTTTCCACATAATCCTATTTTCTGAATTCTCTACAAAATAAGAATATAAAATAAAAATTTATGACAGCCTATTGATTACAGTACTCATATTTCTAACCTATAGATCTACTAAATGACACTGTGAAAGCGGATTATGGTCCGGCGAATAACACCGGATATATATTTTTGTATTGTAGAAATGTCTTTCGGGTAATGTCGTGTAGTTAATGTTTTACTTGACGTTTCGCTGACCATGCTGTCAGCTTCTTCAGAAGATTTCTAAAGACTGACGAAGGACCCTCGGCAAATTAACAATATTTGGCGGAATATATTCACTGTAGGTCTACAAATACTACTGCCAAAGCGCATTATGGTCCTACGATTTTTTTTACAATTAGCGATTTTCAAGGTGTAGAAGACGCATCCTTTTTCGATGGCAATCGTAAATGCCATTTGTTGTTTAGTTGTTTCGAAAAAAAAAATTATAGCGATGTATCTTAAATTATACCGCTATGACGGACGTCACTGGACGTTCGGGTGTTTCCGTAAAAATTGGCTGCTATCTTAGGCTGCTGTTTTCACACCGGTTCTCAAAAGTGAGTGAGCGTATACTACAGATGCCATCATCAAACACTGAAATTGTGAAATTAAGAAATAAGAAGTTATTCTACACCATTAAGAAGTTGTCAAAGAAATGTAAAGCTTTGTATTTGCAAGAGTATAAAATATCAAAGAAGAAAAGTGTAACAAATTCAACCGTGCAAAGTGAACTTACACTTAAAGGTGATCCGGTAAAGATATTTGTGCATATGCAACGATTTCGTTCTCCGCGACCACTGTGGTCTACATCAGAGAAGCAATGTCAATGCATTACAAATTTTTCAGAAAGAACCAGATTAGGAAAAATGTATAAATAGGTTTATTTATATATTTTTCGATAATGTATTTTTTGACATTAACAAGTAAAAAATTTTTAACCGAGAAAAAATGTTGCATATTTAACAGAATGTTTACCGATCGAACTAGGTGAGCAAGTGACTTCTTTTTTCTCCTCGTTTAACTATTGACAGCAATTAAATCCATTCTCAATTAGAAAAAAAGTTACACACAAATATTATTTTCAAGTATTTTCAACTAAACATTCATACATATCCATTTACAAAATTAAATTATATGCAGTGATTAGTTCTACAATTTTTAATTAATTATATAAACAAACGAAATTTATATGCAAAATTTAAAGAAAATAATAATTTGCAAATATATTCATTTTTCTTAATTGTGAATTAAGCTACCACTAAGCATGAAAAACCTATCAAATTTATAATTGTTTCCCTTCTTTATAGTGTTTTATTTACTTCTCTTGTTGTTTTAGACGTGAATTATTTTGTTAGCTACAGTTGAATAAATTAATGTTACCAAACAATTGATTTACCTAGCAAATATTTTTGTCTAGAGAGGAATAGAAAAAGATGCACATACATTCCCAATTCTCCCATTTGGTTGCGTCTCTTTACAATTCCTTCACTGAGTGGTGCGATTCATCCTTTCCAATACACCGTTAATTTCAGGGTTATATGGTACTGTACATTGTAAAGCTACACCTCTGTCAGAACAAAATTGTTGAGTGTTTTAATATATAACGTATGAATGTTATATATTAAAAGACTCAAAATGTTGTACCATGTTTCATACGTCTTCACGAGGTTCTTGAAGTTCGGTTTTTTTAGCTTATTAAGAAGCGTTTGTGTTCGATATCTGTCGATACAGAAAGCTGCAATTTTGAATTTAGGCGACTTTTCACTAGTATTTTTTCGTAAACAGTTTCTTTTTGATTTCATAGTCTGTTTTCAACATTTCTTCATTAACATCCTCTCATGAAAAACACATTTGGCAACGTTGTAGGACAATGAGTTCGTATTCTAAGGTGACTTCAATCATTACTGTTAAATTTTGACATTTTTCTTCCCTCTAATATAAACAATACCACGTAGATTACAACTGTGCTTACAAACAGACGGATATCAATTTGAACCAATGCGTGGGTAATAGTGTCGCTAATTTATTACAAGAGATACGTTTGAAAAATCAAAACTATTAACTCTGTTTTAATAAGTGCTTTCCTATTGATTTTCTCTATGTATCAATGTAATTCCTGTTTGTCAATTTTGACAAGTATTGTACCTACTATTACAGTAGCATGCAACTACAGTATTGCCAAATGTATGATATTTTTAAGCGTTACCTGAAGAATAAAACATGGTACAACATTTTAGCATTGAGATTTTCGATTCAAAAACGAAGTATGTTACTACGTGTAGCTTTTGCGACAATTTATACACACGTTGTATATTCTCCCCCATTATTTGTCCTTAATTTTAACAAATGTCTATTAAAATGCTTAGTTGCATAATTATAATTTCTTTAATTCTTAAATTGTTCTAATACCTCAGATTTATGTTTTATTAAGTAAACTATCACAAAATGAGTACAGTCGTCAATATAGGTTGCGAAATAGTTATAACCATCCCATGTAGAGGGATTTATTGGCCCACACTCGCTATGAACAAGCTCCAGATGTGTACTTGCTCTATAGCCTCTCTTATTGAATGGCTGGCGCGTCATTTTCCCTAACGCGCATGGCTCACACAAAGTATACTCAAACTGGTCATTTGTAATATGACTTAAGCCTTTAACACGATTATTTTTCGTTAAGCTACTTATATTATTGCATAGTTGCATTGCTTCTTTGTCATCTTTCCATTCTAACACTCTACAAAGAACTCTCACTATTTCCAACAATTATCAGTTTTGAGCTTTCGTATGCTTTAACTTTTTCTACAGAAAAATGAAATTTTCTTAGGATTTCTCAGCTCTATAAATTCATTAAAATATTATTATTTATTAGATGATCTGAACAACCTGAGTCAATGTACCACTGAATAGTGTTATTTGTCTTACCACTAATGATCGGTTTCCTCTTCCTCGACACCAGCTCTGTCTTCGTCCTCGTTCTTGTCTTGAATTATTCTGTCTTCCTTCTTGTTCACCAAACTTATCATTTCTACTTGAGCAAGCTTCTTCTCTTTGATGTTGGTTACCTCCACTATATCTTCGTCTAAGGTATTGACATTTCTTATGACCAGGTTTACCACGTCCAAAACACAAAAACACAGTATCCACCTTCTAGCTCATTGTACTTGAGCATTTCTTTCGTTTTTCTTCTTCGCCTAACAGCCTATCTTTCATAAAATCTAGTTTAATATCTTCTACAGTTTCTAACGCAGTTCTAATAGCTTCATATGACTTTGACTTCTTCAGATAATTCATTATCAACTTCTTTTAATTGTGAAAATATTTCTTTTTAAAATCATGCTCTAAATTCTTGTACATTTCATATGCGCTCTTCTTATCTTTCAAGTACTCTAAATGGGTATCTGCTACACCACACAAGATTGCTTTGCCCGTACTTCTCTCGTGAAGTTCTCTTCCTTATCTTTAAATGCTTCTTCCTCAATTGACCTTATTATTCCACTTTCTCGTAAAATACTTTTGATTCTATTTTCAACCACGCGTCAAAATTTTCACCAGCAAACGGCACGGGGTTATAACTATCTCGACAGGATTTCAACCATTCATGCGTTTGTGATACCTTATGTATCGTATCACAATGACCTTGCTACCAATACGCCATCTATAACAACGAGATAACTAACGACAGCGACACAGAAAAAAACTGTTGCTTTAAAACTTGTATTGTCATGTTTATTATAGTATTATTGTAATCTAAATAGCTAACTATTAATAAAGTGGTACAATTATTGAGTATTATAAATATACTAAACGTTACACCTTTCTTGTTGACTAATACGCACCTGTGATATTATTGTCCTCAACACATATCACATACTAAATCATTGCATTCACAATCGCTTTTCGAGTCCTTTAACCATATCACTTTCAATTGATTAATGTTTTTTTACTACGCTAAGTGTCCCGGTTTTTTATGCCATTCTTACACATTCTCTTATTGGCCTACATTCAACAAACTTACTTCGCTATTATCTGCAATATTTACTACATAAAGTTCATTATTTTATTTTAGTCCTTCCATAATAACTTCATTGTTCTTTGAGTTCACCACTTTGTTTATTTTTTTCAAAACAACTTTCCCATTTTTTTTTTAGTAATTGCATTCACCGGTAATAAGGTTTTGCTTAGTTCTGGTGCCTTTCAAAATACAGTTCTCTCTTTCTGTTGGCCCTCTACATTCCGCTTTCATCGATTATTATTATCAATAATGTCTGTATTTGTAGGTATACAAAGATGAGCTGGAATCTACTACAAATGTGTTATATACCTCAGCGTCAATTCCTGTCAAGCTACATTAAAAATAAATCGTTTCGGCATGTATTTCGACAAAAATATATTTTAAATAGTAAAAATTATCAAATGTGATAGTGGAAATAAACCAGTCGCCAATGCAATTACCTTTAAATGACGCGATTTCCAGTAAAAAGGGGTTATTTGAGGAATTCAAATTGGAATTCAAAAGTTAATTAAAGTAATTATTCAGAAGTTTCAGAGTTTCACACAAAAACATAAACGCAGGGTTTACGAAGGCAGCATCTCCATAAATAAAGTTAGCCGTTGTTTAAATTTCTATATCTTATTTAAAATTTAATCGTCACCATAATCTGTTCAGTTATATTTTGAATAGAAAATAAACACAAGTTGTTTTTAATAGCACATAATTTGTTAATCGGTCGTCTTTTTTTATTAAAACAACAGCTGGGAACAATACTCCATACTACTACAAACTTGGTGATATATAATTATTACACTTAGCAGTAACCCCTTGGTAAGGATTATCTACTTGTTGACCATTTGTATTTAAGTATTCGATGACATTAGTTTTGTCTTTTACATGCTCACCATTATAATGTTATTTTGTATATACCCTTGATTATCTTCAAAAACAGATATATTTTCTATAATTCTCTATTCATTGCACTTTTCCATAATCTTTCGTCATCTCTACCATTTAGTTCTACAATCGAATGCCATGTACTTTTCATAATCATTATATTTCAACGGTGGTTTCTCTTTCTCATCTACATTCTCATTCATTCCTCTATCACATATTTATACCTGATCTCCTCTATAAAAGAATTCATTTTCATTGAACTACATCTCTGGATCTTATCCATTTCATTGCTTATTTGCGTACAACCAATCATTACGCACTTCTTAGACTTTGAATCAAATTTACTCCGAAGTTCTTTAGGGACATGAGAATAAGCATCTGAGCCGAAAATTCTGAAATTCTTTATATTAAGTCTCTTATCATACCATATCTCACCAGGAGTAACATTATTTAAATTTGCACTTCTCTTTCATACATGAATCAAGGCAGTGCCCTGTATACATAAAAATGCCTAGTCATTTTTTTCTATTTTATATGCTTACAGTCTCAATAAATTGCTATAAAATTATGCTAATAATATACTAGGGAATTGGTATTGTAATATAAAATGTTCCATGAATTTCTTAGAGTATGTAAACTGTTTCCTTAAAATTTGTACAAGTTTTCACATGTGCAGAAACTACAGTAGAATTTATATAAAATGGCAAATGAATACAGAACAGACTCTATAGCACCGGCTGTAAGGATAAAAAAGTCAATTAATTTGTGCATATTTTAATTGCAATATATTACGGAGCATTCATGTTGTAAAATAAGTTACAATGAGAAAAAACGTACATTTTCTCCATGTATTTCACTGCAAATTTGTCTATTCTGTGCAGATTCGCAACATTCATTTGTTTTTTACTTAATACATTACTAATTTTCTACAACACATGTATCTCAGGTATGTACATTTTCAATAAATAATTTTTGAGAATATCTGCATGCCGACAATATGTAAACGAAATATCCGAATTCTGTAATACAATGGACTTGATATGAATTAATATATTAATATTGTTTTTCCATAGAGTATGTGTTTTGGGAGTATATTTTGCAATTTAATACAATTTTTTGATTTTTTACCTGCTATAAATTCTCGCCTAAGAATGCGCTACTAACCGGTCGCATTGTTTTTGATTAATTATAAGAATTTTGTGACAACAATTATTTCAAATATTATTTTTTACACCTCGATTAAGATATGTCTATGATGATATACTTTCGGACATAAAAACAGCTATAAATAGAAATAAGGGTATGCAGGTACCATTACAATCTGACTGGCTAAATCAAAATATTATGTTGTAACTTTTTTAAAACATAGTATAAAGAATACGTAATAAAGATAGTAAATTGTTTTTTTAATTAAAACAGATTATTATACAGACCTGATGTGTTTCTTGAATCTGGTGCCTATCACTCTTTTCGTTTGACCAATGTAGGCTTTTTCACAGTCACTGCATGCAATTTTGTAAATTCCCGACCTTTTCTCCATATTCGGTTTATCCTTCGGATTGTCAAAAAGGTTTTTAAGTTGTATTACCCGAACTGAAATACACGGAGGAAAAGTCAGGTTTTATCGATTTGGTAGATTAGAATCGTCAAGCGTAACACAATACATAAACGAAACTGGGCATAATATTAAATTAAAAAACTTGACATCGATTAAGAATGTACTTCGCAGGAATTAGACTCGTAAAGCAATGACAAGAGACCCTTCCATCTATCTTTCTACTTGTAAATAATATTTTTTTCGAGAGCAGAGAGAGAGAGACATGTTAGATGTAGATCATTTGGTCAACGGTTGAGAATGAGGATCCAACGCATCCTCAAAACAGCTGTCTCGGATTAATTAATTAAACTTGTGCGGTGTTGAGTGTGTCGATACTTTTGTGTTGTTAGCAGTTACAAATATCGGTTGTAAATGGATTTTTAAATCATGTTTTTTTTTTTGTAAATGATTCTTTAATAGTTTAGCTTTTAATATGTGTGTGTATTTTATTATTATTGCAAGTCTCTTTTTCCCTATCTAACTTTAAAATTATATCTTTTGACTAAAATTTGTAACAATTTTTGTAGCTGATTGCTTCCTAAGTGTCTTGTTTTACGCGGTATTTGTTAATATGTAAATATCGTTGCTGTAATAATATTATTACGAAAATAAAGTTATCTATCTATTTCATGAAGTTTTTCACAATACATCGAAAATGGTCTTATATCAACTAGACTTTACGCCATGGCCATCAAAATCATTACCAGATTGCTTAATAACATTTCATTATTTACCAAACTTTTTATAAACATTTCCTTATACCGAAAATGCGTTCTTCTTTAGTAAATTAAATATGTAACTAGACGGACAAGTTTTTTGCTAAAATGCTGCGACGAAATACTACTATTGATCTATGAAAGGAAAATTATAAAAAACTTTCGTATCGGTGTTTTCGGCCAGAGTCGTGGAATTTCTTGTATAACACCTAACTTTAATTTTCTTAAGGATGCGACCAAATGCTGTAGAAGAGTGGCCATTATAAATAGCTGCATTTTCTGATAAATTCAAGTTCTTTAATACAATAAAACTCCAGTTACGACGATTAATTGAGACCAAATCCGATTCGGATAGTTGATTCTTACAGACACGAAAGTTTTAAATGATCAAGACGTCCTCTTGAGCCAACACAATACTATTGTAGAGTCTGACCACAAATATGTTTCACGTGGGGTAAAACCTTTGAATGAACTTAAAATTTTCTTATATAATCTAGCCAAAAGTAGAGCTGCGCATAGTTCTAATTGAGGAATTGTGGTCCTTGTCAATGGTGCTACTCTGCTTTTGGAAGCAACTAACCGGATTAAAATCGTTCCATCATTGCTTATACTACGTATGTACACACATGCCCCAACTAACAGGTATCGTGGTATCTGCAGGTTTTTTAAAGTGTTGAACTGAGTACAAAATTCTTCCTAACCCGCTTTAGTTTTTCGGGAATCTTGTCATCCCATCCTAAGTGCAACTTCCAAAGTTGCTGCATTATCACCTTCGCTGTCACAATAATGGGTGAAATGAATCCAATGGGATCGAATTTGATTGTCGCCAGTATACTTCTTTTCGTTGCGATTCTTCGATCAATATCTGGCACCTGAAAATAAAACGCATCCTGAAATGAATTCCATAATAGACCTAGCGTTTTTATGGCACACGTCTTGTCAAAAATGATGGTGGATGTCAGAAATGTTTTCTAGTAGCGGCTGATGATTTGAGGGCCATTTGTTTAATTTGAAGCCACCTCTGGCAATGCAAATTTACGGGTTCATTTTAAATAGCTTGCAGTTCACCAACTGAATCTGCACCGGTAATAACATCGTCCACATAAAAATCCTGTAAGATTACATTGCGAACTCTCTTGTTTGGTATCTCCTTTGCTAGTTCTTGTAAACTTCGAATGGCTAGAAATGACGCGGATGCAGTACCATATGTAACGGTTTTTAATTTAAAGATTCGGATATTATCTTTAGGATGTTCCCTCCACAGAATTAACTGAAGGTTGCTAAACTCTTCGGACACTCTTATTTGTCTATACATTTTTATAATGTCCGCTGTTAAAACGTACTTGTGCTTCCGAAATCTAATCAATAATTCCGTGATATCATCCTGTATTGTAGTACCAATCACAAGAATATTGTTTAATGCTAGCCCGTTAGGTTTTGCTTGAAGCATCAAAAACAACTCTAACCTTCGTGGTCAAGCTCGTATCTTTCACAACTGCTTGGTGTGGTAAAAAATAAGCCGGGCCCTTTTGTAATGCTTCAATTGACGGTTTTTCCATATGACCGAGTTTTTCGTATTCTTTAATAACATTCGTGTATTGTTTTCTGAGGTTATGGTCTTTATTTAGCCTGGTCTCCAATGCCAGAAATCTCTTCATTGCTGTACTGCGTGACTCACCTAATAACTTTGGATTTAACCTTTTGGGCAACGTGACAACAAATCTTCCGTCTTCATTTTTCTTGAGTTGAATTGAAATGATCTTCCACGAACCGTTCATCAGTTTTGAACTTTGCTTTATCAACCAATTCTTCAAGCTTCCAGTTAATTGAGTGTCTAACTGCGCTGAACTTGTAAAACAGCAAACCAGATTGTCCGTGCTTTGATCACATATTCGTCCAGCTATTATCCAACCAAATTCTATATTTTGTAGAACTGGCAATCCCTCTCCGAGCTTAATCTGGTCAAGTCGTAAAATGTCTAAGTATATCTCGGCCCCAATTAGCATATCTACCTCTCTTGATTCATCAAATTCTGGATCTGCACATTCCACATTGGGTAAACTCCATAAGCGCCTGTTGAGAGGTTGCGTGGGTAACTTTGTTGTTATGTTTTTTAAAGGAATGAAACTCAATTCGGGAACAGTGTCGTTAAATCGAGATTTAATGTGGATATTTGCTCTGAGCTTTGCTGCTATTTGAGTTTGATTAACTCCTAGGATGGATATTTGTGTCGGCTTAACTTCACAATTCAACTTACGCAAGAATGAGTGATTCACAAACTGTGATCCGCTATCTAGTAATGCTCTACATTTTCGCCAATTCTTGCTTGAATCTTGTACTAAAATTATAGCTGTTCCTAATAAAACTTGTGATACATTGAGCTGGCCTGAGTTGTGTGAAACATGCGTGACTTGTTGAATTGGTGGTGGATGTTCCTGTGTGAATGTGGCTTCTGTGTGATTTTTTGAAGATTGGTGAATTAAACTATCGTGCTTCTTCTTGCAATGCTGTGATTGACATTTTGTCTTTTCTAAGGCAATTGAAGCATAATTTGAGTAATTTGATAGCAGCAATTCCCTCATCCACTGTTTGTGTCAAAAAACGACTGCAATTGAATATACCATGCTTACCCTTGCATAAACCGCATTCTCCCATTTTATTATTCTCTGATTTATTCAATATGTAATTATTTGTGGCTATATGTGTATCAAACCTTTGCGAGCGTTTATCGGTTTGTGCAACCTTTATATTTACCGACTAATTGACGTAACAACGTTGGTCCAAAAATTTTAAAAAACCTTCTAAATTTGATAAGGTGTCTTTGTTAGCATTTTCCAATTCCCACTGGCGTTTAACATCGAAATCCAATTTTTGTTTTATTATGAATATGATTGTTTGCTCCCATAATTCATTATCTTTGAGCTTTAAGGACTGTAGTGCGTTAATATGCTGTTTTATTAACGATAATAGGCCTTTGAGATCTTGCTTTGGATTGCATGTGGCTGAATTCAAAGAATTTAAATGTGCATCTATTATGTACTGCTTCTTGTCATAAGTTTCCGTTAGGATTCTACGTGCATATTCATAATTTTCGATTGTAGGCTTGAGAGCCTGTATATGTGACGCAGCACCACCTGATAGTGACATTTTTAAATAATAGAATTTTTCATACATTTTCATGTATCATTGAGTCGAAAATGTGTATAAAACTACGCCATTCCTCGTATTTACTCGTAAGTGTGGGCGACCTTATTTCCGGTAACTTAACACCAACGCTTTTATTTGTATCTGAAGTATTGACTGTTGATCGTTGTGTTTCATCTAGTGAAGAAGATTCCGATACCTTAATCTTGTTTTTGAAACCTTCTACTTTTGCTTTCACGTCCAAATATGAATTTTCAAATGTTTCTCTGTCATCTGCGTATTCTTGTTCGCTTATTTCTTTTAGAGCAGACTGATTTTCATCGTATTTCGTCCAAATTATACCTAGTTGCGCATACCTGGCCGTTGGTTGTTCAATTTTATAGTTTTCTAAATTAAAACCGTTTACAAAATGTTTGATTCGCGTTAATGACCCTTTAGCCGACTCTCGTAATTGTATAAATTTGTTTATTGGGTCTTCTTTCTCGTCTGCCGACATATTGCTTAAGTAAAATTGCAATGGAAGGGAAAAGGAAACCCACCTACCTTGTTCGAATAAATGCCTGGCCTGTACTATGTCCTGATTCCGTCCCTGTTTTTGTTACTTCACCTGGATACTGCTGTAGCTATAGGTGTATCGCTGTAACTGCCTTGTATGTTGCTCTTCTTTGTTCCCGAATTACTTCGTGTTCCTTCTGTCTACGTGAGCGCTCAAACTTATCACATGTATGTGATGGTTATTCGTTAAGTTATGATACAATTTCGCTGTTTTAGTTTACTCAAACTTTAGTTTACGCTCCTGTATGATGCAACTGCTTTTGTTTTTTTTTGAAATTTCCTTTATACAACACTTGTATTGTATTCGTAATTTTCTTACTTAACCTCACATTTTCTATTATACTGTTGCTGGTTTCTGTTGTAACACCTAACATCGGGTTCGAAAGACCAAAAAATATGTTTTATTTTGTTGTATTTGTTTACAAAGTGTTATATTTAAGTTAACTTTACATTAGACAATTACAGCAAGTACAATGATTACTATTGCATTATTCACACACACACCTTTTTTTTTCTTAACTTTACTATACCTTTTTTGTATCTATTCTTTTGGCGCGCAATTCAGTTTTTAAAAATTATGAACCACATTTTTGTTAATCATAGTGTTCTTTTAATAAATGTTCAAAAATACCACCACTGACCTCTAAACATCTTATGCTTCGTCTGCGAGGATGCTTGTAGCTCTCCTGGTTGCTTCATTTCTTTCTTTAATATCGGCTGCAATATTTCTAGTACGTTGATTTTTGAACCAGGCCTATAAACAATAATCTAGTGGTGTGAGGTTTGGGTCAACTAATAGGACCACCGCTACCAATTCCAAGCTCTGGAAACCTATTATCCAAATATTGCTTGTCTTGACTAGTGAAATGTGCATGAGCCCCATCATACTGATCTACAATCTGATATTTAAAGGAACATAATGTAGTCCTTGTAATTCATTTTGTAAAAAACAGTAGTGCTCTTCTACGATCTAGGCGATCCTCCAATTAAATACATAACTATACCACACCACACATTTACCGAATGCTTTAACTGTTAAAAATTACTTTCGACTGTTGCGTAGGAATTTTCTGATCATACATGAGAATTCCGAATATTATTGAATTGATTCTTGAAAATTCTGATAAATACGTTTTTATCAGGATCCCTCTGATGTGGAAAACGTTGACGATATCCTTTAACAGCAGCTATAGTATTCCCATTATAAAAAGCTACAACCACTATATTTGCATATTCTAAATTTGGATAAGTGTGTGGCATTTTCTTACAAAATAATGTACAAGCTCGAAAATAAACGTTAAATCACGCATCTTGATCAAGACCATGGGACTGCGTAACTGTACGTAGTTATTTGATTTGAATTTTTAAACAGCGGTCAAATTCATCCATTAGTAGATACTGGCATCTTTATGAAAAATATAAATATTAAGAATACTAGTAAAAAAAAAAGAGAGCTGCTTCACTTCTACACTTTCTATATTAATTGACATTCAATACTCAGACTGTATATCTTCTGATTGAATTAATTCTAGAGAGAAATTCCATCGCCAGGTTTAAATAATACATCGTACGTACCAAAATGGTTGCTGCAAAATATGTTTAAAGCAGAAAACACAGGGGTTAGACGACCGTCAAGATTATCGAGTTTTAACGATAGTAATCCTAACGAGCCTCGCGGAAGGCCTTGCAGCTTAACTTCAAGCAAAGATGGCAATAATAAAGGTGATCTTAAGCCAGGATTAGTAATAAACAGTGAATCTCGCATACCTCCTAAAGCAAATGAAAAGTTTTCTGTTACTATAAGAAAAGATGAAAACGAGGAAGAATCTGTAAAGGATAAAACACAACACAAACCACCTCAGAACTCATTTAATTGTGTTCAGCAGGCGAAAAATTTAAATCCAAATTTGTCTGTTAAAACAAAATCACATCTGCCTCCGAGCGCAATTAAGCAACTGTATGAAAATGGAAAAGGAGTTAAAGCAACACTTACATCAATACCAAACTCACACTATAGTGCTGTTAAAAATATCAACCTTGCGGGCAACAGATTAATTGGTGAAATAAGCTTAAGGAAAAAACTTGTTGGACCTATAGATAGGACAATTGAAATTGAGAGTATAATTAGAGGTCGTGGAAAATCAAAAGTATTTGTGCCTAAGAATGAATCAAATAACTCATCGAACGAAGATGGAGATAGCTGGGAGGATATCGACGAAAATAATTCTAGCTCTCAAGATGCTGCAGGTACAGTTATTAATATTTAAAGCTTAATATTTGCGTAATAACGTTGTAGAACTTGTCAACCGTGGAAGCAATATGTATATAAACAAAACTGATTTAGAAGCTAACAAAAAAGAAAATTGGAGTGAGAACGTCATGCATGCACCTATGATATATTCTCTTCTTTGTTAGCTACTAAATCAGATTTGATTGGCAACCGCTGTATATTAAATTAAATGTCACTATCATTATGTTGATATTAAAATAGATACTTTTGTGCATGCTTTTATTTGAACTCAGTGGTTACAATCTATTTATTTTGAAATTACTTGGTAATAAGGGGCATTGTTTGAGTTCTGCTAGAAATAATTAGTATATAAGAAAAATGGAAAATAAATTTCTTTAAGGCTTACTATTTGTATTATGTTATTTTGACGTGGACATAAAGAATCTTAAGTTCCAAAAAGTATACTTTATAGTTCTTCAAAAGCATACTTACTTTTGTGTTTCTTGTGAGATCTAGGGAAAATTACATAAATTCAGTTAGCTTAATCGAAACATTTAAATAATTTTTTTATTACGATTTATGATAATTTGTTATGTATATTCGTTTTTGTTAAAATCTCATATCTCATCTCTTGGTGATGAAACTAAAACTCAAACATAACTTGTCGCTCAGATTATTTTTATATTTAAGTTTTTTTTTGTTTTTTTGATTATTTTTATCCTTGGCTATTAATGGGTTAAGTGGGAAAAATTATCCTGATATCACGCGAAGCGATAGTAAACTTAAAAGTATTTAAACAACACATAAGTACCAGCAACCTCCACACCGCACCTGTTTAGTTAATTATATAATAGTCAATCGGTGACCGAATGAGATGATGGGGACTAGTCGTGTCCTCGAAACAGCCGTCCCGGATTAATTATTATATAATTAATTAAACCTGTGTGGTGTGGAAGTTGCCAATACTTATATGTTTTATTAACAAGGCAAGCGCATATGGTACAGTAGAAACCCTTACATGATGATACAGAAATCATTACATTCTGAAAAGGTTAGTGTTCGGATAGCAACTTCACGGAGAATTATTTGTCCGCTATTCTTTCATGAAAACATTACAAACAGCAAACTTATTAATATTTTGTTAACCGTACAGGAGACCTCCTTCCATGTTCTCCTAATGTAACTAATTTAGAATACAAAATTTTAATTCAGAATTTAGTATTTTATGTTTTTAATTTGAATCCACAAAAATTGGCTAATAATGACAATATCATAAACTAGTCTGCCATACATACTCCCAGTTTTTGAATTCCTGCAAATGGATTAAAATAAAAACAATGAAAACATGGAATTCAAATCTCTAACTTTAAATTTTGTATTTAAATTTAATTTTAAATTACAATTGTCTTTTACAAGCATTTTGCCTAAAATAATAAATAATAGTACTTCTCTCTTATGATATTTTTACGTTTTCTTAATTTATTAACACTCTGTACATCTGATATCGTTTTCGCGGTAAATTAATTTCTTTGAAAAGCAAAATTTTTTTTCCTCTTATCAACTGCATCTGGAGACACGCCGTATAAAATATTTCTCTAAAATATAGATTTGGCCGAATTCACTTTTTGCAATTCTTTTTACGCCTCACTTAATACTTTAAATAGATAAAAATGGAAAGTAATTATTGTACACAGTTAGAATTGAGCCTGCTATCTATTCATTTGGAGCGTATGCGTTGCTATTGCGCTGCCCATCTTGTTAGTAGAAGATATACAGTTTGTAATATATAAAATAAGGAAGAAAACTTCAACTTGTTTTTACTTTGCATTTCCTGGATAATATGCTCTAATATTTCAGTGTATCAACGTCCTAAGGACAATTTATTATCACACGATTAGTGCTGCTAAACCTCAGTTTTTCATAATTAAGTATGGCGTGGAAGTGTGTTTATAATTTTAGGAAAGTACGCCTGCAACTACTTACGACTAATAGGTTGTTATGATGCAAATAAAATTCCATATCGACTCACACATTGGGAATAATATTTCCAAGGTATTGTAATTTTATGAAGAATTGACCATGTTCCGCTTTTTATGGTACTCATTATTTTGGCAACACACAGTATGAGATTTTGACAACCTAGCACGGCAAAAATATGACAGTAATAAAATAGCAGTTCTGGTTGGTTTTTGGACTTTTGACCAATACAAATCACAAGTACATTTTTCAGAAATATAAAAGAATATTGAAATAATATTCAGGCTAATCTAATATTTCCACGCCAGATTTAGGTATTGTATGCTTTAAAATAGACAGAAAGTGATAAAAAAAAAACAATTTTTATACATTATTGTCGGAATAAGTGGTAGATCTTCTCTTAATTGACTTTTAAATAACAGGACTACAAACATTAGAGTGGCTTATTGAAAACAAAATAGCGCGACTATCTTTAAAACTGAGGGATTATCAGGAAAACGTTTAAAAGAAGCAAGTATAGATTGAATGAGGACACAGATTTTTATAATTACTGAACTTCATCCTCCCAGAAGGGCTACCAACCTCTCCGTCCATTATCACGGGGTCTTGTAAAAATTAATTGTTTTTTGTTCAAAACATACATGTTCGTTATTACATCAATGTAAAATATAAATGTATATGATTTAGGAAGCAAGTTTACATTGCTGTAAATACAAATTAAATAAGAATAGTTATATAAAAAACAAATTTCGCTGGGACTCAGCCTTACCATGTAACTGCTACAAGAATGAAAACCATTGACACGTGCCATTATTCCATGTTCGAGCTACCTAGATATTCAAATGTCATTAAAGACGGTATCTTATAATATGGTATGCTATTTATACTATTGAAATTAACGGTTTACTTTAAAAACTTGACGTTATACAGGGAAGGCCATAATAAACTAACCTATTTGAGGTAGCCGCCATTTGGACATCGTACTATTTATCAGTTTAATTTGACAATCTTGCTGAGTATACGTACAAGTTGCATTATGTATCGATACTCACTACAGCAACGTGCAGAAATCGTAATTTTGTTCGGTAAGAATAATGAGTCGGTTATTTCGACGCACCGAAATTTTCGCCGAAATTATCCGACTCTAACGGCAAAAAATACGTCGTTTAACCCCACAATTTCGGCTTCGGCTTCGTGTGGCGATGGCTGATGAAAAGCATAGTGCAAGACCGCGAACAACAGGATCCAATAAGAATAGTGAACATGTGAGGGTATATATCGCAGACGATTCAAGAACGTCAACGAAAACACGGGGCACCCAATTACAAATTTCTCGGACTTCTTTGAGGTGAATTTCGAGGTTAGATTTGCTTTCCCATACAAAATCCAGATGATACACGCGATACAACTCAGACACCGGCAACAACGCGTGCAATACAGTCAGGATTTGCTGAATAACTTCATTGACGATTTTCCACACAAACTCATTATGACCAACGAAGTACATTTCCATTAAATGGATGTGTGAATGAACAGAACTACCACTCCTGGGGAACGAGTTTCAGTATGGTGTGGAATTTTTGCGCAAGATATAGGAGCTACGTATTTTTTTGAGAACGATGAAGCCGTTGCTGTTACAATCAACGTCTTTGGCATCCCAATTAAAAGACCGTGGACCAAAGGATATGTGGCTGCAACAAGACGGTGCAACGGCGCACACACGCAGGCAGACAATAGCAATTTTGAAGAACATGTTGCCTTACACGTTTAATTCCTCGATTCGGTGATTTAGGATATCCGACCAATTCTCCAGATCTAACAGCGCATAACATTGTTTATGGAGCTACCTCAAAGAAGAACTATACGCTAATAACCTTCATACCATATGGCAGCTAAAAGATAATAGTGTGAAAAAGTAGCGGCTCTCAAATCAGGTACTTCATTATGGTCTCCCTTGTACACTATGTTAAAATTTAAATGTGAAGGGACCAGCTTCGAATGTGCATAATAAGTTGCCTACAGTATTCAAGGTACGAAATTCTAGATCGGTTAACTAGCGTAAGATTTCATGTGAATGGGTTTCTGCTCTGGTTTTCTGTTCTGAAAACATTTCTGCAGACTTACATTTTACCTAAGAAAAGTTTACTAGATGCCTTATAACTAGAGATGACAAAGGCAGGTGAAATTATTACTTTTTTGCAGTGATTTGACAGACTCGTGTTTTGTTGACTTTCCGGGAAACCAATAGAAAGCATGAACCCTTTCTTAGACACGAGTTTGTCTAGTCGCTGCAAGAAAGTAATAATTTCACCTCTCTTGGTCATCTCTACTTATAACGTGCGTGAAAAACAACTAGAAGCTACTTTATTTACTTTCTAAAAGGAATTATCTACATTATTAATTTTGTGACCGAATTTCGCATTAACATGAATATAAATGGAAAAATATATATTAGATATAGTTCTATTATGTACAGACCTGTTTGTGTAAGAATATCAATTTACTTGTAAGTAGGTATACAATGGTATATTGAAATAAATACAAGAAAGAAAATATAATCAATTTATCCATTACATAATAATTAATTAATAGTAAAATACTTTACTGCGGTGAACCTATTTAAACATAAGTTAATGAGGGGTACTTGGTGTTCCATAAAAGAAATTTATTTGAAATTCAGACAGAAGGGTTTATAAATTATACTAAGCACTACTAACACACAGTTTGACAAATTGGTTACTAATGAACATATTTAGATCACCTCATTTTAGATATTAAGAATAAATATTAAATGTCTTTTTGCAAGCCGCTCCATTGCAGAAACAATGCAAAACGTATATTGTCTGTGTAAAATAAATGTATTTATTTATTTTCTTCATTTCTTTTTCTTCTCAATCATTTTTTCTATCTTCCATTGTATCGTAAACGTCGAGCAAAAGTTTGCGGATTTAGTGATGATTAAATTTTACGCTTTTTAAAAGTTTTCCTTACGTAACCGGGAATTACATGTAAACCTGCACCACCCTCGGTAAAAAAATGGACCCAACGATTTTAATTTTTTTCTCAAAATACAATCTGAACCTTTATCTGCATTTTCATTCATTTGTATATGAACAAGAAATAATTAAAAAATAGTAACATATATACGAAAATTAATAATAGAAGTAGTATATTTATTACATAAAATGGAGCATAATGTATTTGTGATTGCTCAGTTGTTCTAAAATTAACTTAAATGAATGAAAAGGAGATATATGTTACTTATGGACAGGTTGAGTTCCTCTGCAATGTTCACAATTACTATTTTTCTCTCTAGAAGTGCATTTAATTTTCTTGTTTTCGGGAGTTGTCTTTATTTGAATGGCACTTGATCACTATCCAAATTGAAGACCTTGGTGCAAAAAGGTGTCATAATTGAGTTGTATATATTGTTAAAATTTGTAATAATTGCCCTTTCTTCTGGTGCGAGAATGCTTACCTATAAGCATCTACGCCTATCTTGATTTAGTGTAATAAAGATGTAAATAATACTTACCTTTTACACCAAATTATACTACATCATATGAACATCATCACACAGTGTAGTGTATTACGAATCTAGCGGGAGAAACCTCGAAAAAGCAATCTATCCGTACCCCTTCATTTTCAAATGTGTTTTCATTAGGGTTTCTTTTTAAAAATTTTTTTAGTATGGATCTTGCATGAAAAAAAACGTACTTTACATTCTAGTGCATAAAAAACTTGTTGCATTATGTTTATTCCGGAAGGTTCTCTTTGAAATAGAAATATATTTAAGGAATGCACGTAAGTGCGACACGAGATCAATATTAATTTTTTCATACATTTAATACAGTGCCTCAAAGTAGCTATCTTTTCATGCTAATTACCAGAACTCTCTCTAAATTTTCTTCAGTAAAATTTATTCCTTTATTTGTGAAAATATGAGAACGCTTATGTGTATAAGGAAATGGAAGGAGAAAGGAAAATCGGCGATTCTTAATAAAACACGAAGAAAAATAATAATTCTAATGTCTACTAAATTTGAAATGATATAAATATCCTAACTAATCCTAAATGAATCACCAGCTAACAAGTAAAAAGTAAGATATTGATCACTAGAAATGAAAATATTCGTAAAAAAGTAAATTAAATACACCCATACACACTACTGGGCGACTGATACATAAAAATATAAATCGTGGCCTTTATAACATGAATAACATCTATTTATTTTGCGAAATTTAAAATATAGTAAAATACCGTAGATAGAACCTTATCATATTAGAAACTCAATTTTTAGAAGACCCCGGAGAGAATCCTCCCATTTCAAGGTGACGAAATACGCCTTTGCTTCAACGATAGCTATCGCTAGTGTGCGACATTCTCCGCACGTCTTACTGTATCTAAAAGGATCCACGTTGATCCGCTTTTTTTAGAGATATACAGATATTCTGTCATTCATATTAAAATCTTATGCTCGTTGGTCAACCATTAACTCCGTACCGTTGAGTGAATTGTAAAAAGACGCAACGTAATGGAGAATTGGGAATATATCTGCATCTTTTTCTATTCTCTCTCTAGACAAAATTATTTGCCGCTATTTGCAGCCCTCTATAGATTTTTTTAATAAACATTGAACAATGACTCACAGGCAGCTGGCGAATAAGGAAATGCGTTATTTTTGTCTTTGGAGATTTGAAGACCAATTGCATCCATTAGCCGCTCGAGAAATTGTATATTTTTATAGCGTGTTCGGTTTTAAGAGGAAATATGTTGTACACGGGGTTTTTGAAAAATATCTGTCATTCGTGATTTGTAAAATAAAACAAAAATACTAATTGGTAAATCAATTGTTGTGTGTGGTAACAAACTGTAGTTAACAAAATAATTCAAATTTCTAAAACAACAAGAGAAGTAAATAAAACATTATAAAGAAGGGAAATATTGATAGGTTTTTCGTGCTTAGTGGCAGCCAGTGTGAGAAGATAAAAAAAAGAGACGTTTAGCGTTTCGATATATATTTGCAAATTATTATTATCTACAATCGGACGTAAAGATGCATTAGGTTTGTGTAATTTTGATAAACCTTTATACTTTAGGTGGCAGAGAATTATTAATTTGATGGTGTTTTGCTGTGCGTGTGGAAATATAATTTTTTTGTTCCCATGAATTTAGTAAATCATTATTTAGTTGTTGAATTTTTTTTTGTAGGATCGTTTGGGAGAATAGTACAACAAACATTGTGGTATTAAGCATTTCATTCATTTTATTTTCATAATCATTTTTGTTCATGACGACAATTTTGTTGCTTTTGTCTTGTTTTAACGCTATTGGTTACACGCTAAAATTGTTTAGTTTCTTTAATTTTTTTTTGTGAAATGAAAGTTTCGTGTGTATTATTATTTTTGGATGAATTTTTGACGTTGGAAATTAGGTTACAAATCTTAGATCTAATTGAAATTTTGTCGTCTAAAGGATAATCGAGGCATCCATACAGCCTCGATATCAGCCATAATGTCCTCCACGGGGATACCCATTGGACTATATTCTAATGCAAATGTAAAATTATTAACAACATTTTTGGTTCGATAATACATACAGGTTATTGCATATTGCAAAGTTAATCAATGTATTGTATTCCGTTGCATATATCGATCGATGCAATTTCCGGTGAGACAGCCTGTATATATATAATGCTTAGGTACTAATGAGAGCCATTAAAAGATTGCCCGTTCTATCTAATTTCGAAAAAGAATATTTTAGTTACTCCGGATAAAACAATATCCGTATAATCGTGATTCGGACATATAACATTTTCTCATTGTACTTACTTGCTTCACTGTGTCTGACAGGAACTGCAGTATTACTTAATCTTACTACTTAATAATTTACGTTTATTATTAATTAGAATGTCTGTTTAAAATGTTTCTCGCAGATTAATTTGTGTCTTAACCTATCGATGTCCATCATCACAATATTAATATTGCCGCAATTGTATCGACTTTTTCTCAGGAAATTTGAAAACTTTATATTCTTATCTTTTAAGCAATTTACATAAACGCAGATATGATTCACGGTAGTCATTTTTCTGGAATGGCTGTATTAAACCCGATCGATACTACCACTAACCTAGCTCAAGAGAGACTGAACGCGCTTGGTTTTATGGAATTCGAGAATCTCGGTTCCCATTCAGGTTGATGCACCATCTACATGTCGAACGCTATTTTGGTTCCCGTTATATTTATACGGTTGCGTCTCTTTACAATTCTTTCACTCAACATCCGTATCTTAAATAGGGCAGGCAACTTATTATGCACGTTCACATTTATTTTTTGACATAGTGTACATCTGAGTAATTAAGTTTTTTAAATTTTAGATTGCTAAAATGTGTCATTTAACCTCATTCTATCTTGAAATTGGAAGTGTAATATTCGAAATAACTTTTAATTACAATATTAATTAGTATTTTTACAAATAGTAAAGTATCCTATTTTTACGAACATTTTAAAATGTCACCAGTTTTTGCTAAACCGGAAGTGTAATTATACAACACAACTGGCTAAAATTTATGCAGAATAAGAAATATTAACAATAAAAAAGTTTTTCATTTGATAGGTGCTTTTTGTTCCACGCGGTACATTTTATATATTGAACCATGAAATTATTATGTTGTGAGATTATTGGTTTATTCCAAAAAGTTACTTGTAAAATAATGGCAGAGGCATATATTACCAAGTGGATTTCATTGAAGCCGCCTATGCTATATCTTTGCCATTGCGAACACAAGTCAATAAGGACAAAAAATGCAATATTAGATGTATTCATAAGTACAAGATTTGTAAGAGGAAAATTTATAATGGCAAGGATTTTCTGTTGCACTATAGAGTAATTAATTTTGGGACTAGTGTAATGCAAGAGAAAGTTACACGATGTATAGGTACCTATTAACTTTTCCCTTCCTGATTTGTTCATATACGAAACATAAACTTCTATAAACGTAATTAGAATTACTTTCACTGCAAAGGAAATAGTTACAATAATGTAGAAACGCATAACTACCATAATTTCCCACACTTACATAACATATATATAACGAAAAAATATAAATGAAGTTTTATAATATGCCTGTTTGTAGCAGATAACCAGTAATTTGCTATATAAAGTAAGATCAGAGAATTTTAATGTCAAGAGAACTTCTGAAAATATTTTTAATGTCTCATTACTTTTCATACCGCATTTTTTGCATAAGTTATGAATAGCCAGTTTTTAGGTATATATTATGATGTTCGATTTATCATTTTACGATTTAAAGCCAAATGTTTGTCACAATATGAACAGATTAAATGCCACTTAAAACCTATTTTTAAAATTATCTACCTGCCATTTTTGCTATATGGACAGCTTTATACACAATCATGCTGAAGGTAAAAGTCTTACCTGCGATTATATAGCGAACAAGGTGTTTAGAAAAAATTGACTTACAGTTTGATTTCAGTTGTTCTAAATGGCAGACCGCACAGTGCACATTTCTTTTAGATGAAAAAGTTATGTTGGTGTCGTCACTCTGCGTATACTGAATACTAAAATTTTAATAAACATTTTTACTGCAGTACGGTTATTGAGAAGCTTACCCATAATTCATCAAAAAATAATTCAAATGATTTGATAGAAAATCAACTTAGAAATTATGACCAAATTCTCAGTGGTACGTTGTTCTTGGCACATAGTTTATCCCAACGACTACGTTTATTCGTCCTTTTTTATACTTGATTAAAAAAGTTTTATGGTGCAAATTTATTTCAGAATATTGGTAAAAATTGTTTGAAAAAACATTTAGGTAAAACGTTTATTAATAAAAAAACTGCTGTATAAAATCTGATCCATAATTTTAATAATTATTTAAAAAACGTATAAAGGAGGACCGGTTGCCCCATATATATTTTTTCCAAAAGTAACTTACAGAATTTTTGAGGTTATGTAATTTACTTTAAACTATGTTCTAAAACAAAATTATATTTGCTCTGCTATCCGAGATAGTTACAGAAATTAAAAAATCGTGCAAATTTTCGGAAGGGGATGTACCCCGGTTCAATCGTTAAAAAAATGGCGTTCTTATACTCCTTCAGTCTAAGAGTTTCATCGAAATTTAAATTTTGGAGTTAGCCATCTCTTATGGGTCGCGTACATCAAGTAGTTGAATACTCAAAAGGTTTGAGTACGTTTGTATTCTACTAAAAATTTACTCGTAATGGAAAAGTACAAGTATATTTGAGTATTAAAAATTTAAAATTACAAGAACGAATATAATCGAATGCAAATTTACCTTCCTCTACGCTTACTTACATACGCGACCATACAAATGTGTCAAAAGGAAGTGACAGGAAGTAACAGAATGCACAGCATATTTGAAATGGTAAATTAATATAAATCTATCCTATTTTATATATGCTTACTCACGATTCTTGTAATATTACTGTTGTCCTTTTCCCCCTTATTTATCTTTATTTCTTTTTGAACTTTTAAGAACATTTTTTTATCTTCTCATAGTATAATCTTTTTTTAACTCATAATAAAATACTGTATATAAAGCAAGTTTAATAAATTTTTGTATTTAACCTCCTCCAAGTACATAGTTATTCAATATTTTGTGACATACATACTCATTCTATTCTCACATTATCAGCACATTTGTACTACTCGTACTTGTGTGTCTAATATCACATTCGCGATTACGATACTACTCACACTTATTTTCTATGATAGCAGAATCATCACATTATATTCCATAATCTACTCATATTATGGAATATAATGTGTGTACTATGCTTGTAATCAATAGTCGCATGAGCACAATTTGCTTAAATCTAGAAGAAAATCTTAATTCTGCAGAAAAATGCTTACAAACATGCGCGAGAAACGTGGTTCGTCTATTTTGTAAGTAGTTTTCCCGATGCACGGTAGTGTAGCTAAATAATATCGTTACAGTTCAATATACTAATACACTCGCCAAAAAGCCATGAATATCGCAGATAAACAGTTCAACTTAATATGATCGCTAATATTTCGCAACATTAATTCATGCTCTCAGTATGGACCTGTGAGCATGGAAAGACTCCTACTTTTAATATTTTCCGTTCCTTTTATTTTGTAATTATCGGGTACGTATAATATTTATACAGGCATGTACTTTACATGTCGTACCCGAAGAAACTAAAATTATCAAGACTTGATTGCGCAGAACTTGTCTCCGAATAATCGCTCCGAAAATGAATTATCTTCCATCTACTATTATATAAAGTAAGAAGAAATAACCAGAAGCTTTTATTATGTCGAAAAAAAAAAAAAACAAATCACTTTTTATAAATGTGGGAAGCCTTTATTTCTAACAAACAGTAACGAAATGCTGTTTTAAAAATATGCAACGAATATGTCCTTTATTCTCAGCTACCTCAAATCGTTCGCGGAATTCAAAAATAACAGGTGGTAAATGCATAAATCATCTGTACTTATGAAGTTTGCGTATAATCCACTCTACAGTTATTACTTTTACTTATGGTACATTTTAATATCGAAATGCTTACATTTTTTTCCACTAAACTGTAATATTTATACTCTCTTAATTCCAGGATTAAAAAAGAAAATACAATTTCAAAATATACGTTCTATATTAATACTTTTGACACAAGTTAAAATAGCAAGTTTAAATTAATAATATAATCGCGGACAAATTTAGAGGAACGCGAAAGAAACAGTTAATTTTATAGCAGCAAGACTTAAGTTAATTATTTTGACAGGCATTCGTTAACACCGAGTAATATTTTATATTTAATCAAGGTGCAGTGTGTTTTTAATACATTCAAACACAATTGTTTGTTTATCTGTATATGATCTGTATTCCGATAGTTTTGTGAGATTGACGTGTTAATGGATATTATGACAAATTTCATTTTTCTTGTTAATATCAACGTTTACTATCCATAAGCAATTTTAAGTGAAGATGCAGGATCTTACTGAAGTTGAGGTTTCAAGCTGGCACTCTGATCGAACGTGAACACAGATATCGAGAGGTAGCCGAAATGCTGAGTATTCTAAGATCAGTGATCGTGTTATGTGATGGCATCGGCAAATGGAACAATATAATAGGCAAAATCAGAAGCAACCTTCGACAAGTACATCAGGTAAAGATAAGCGCAAATAAATATCCCCAAATGTAACCTTGTCGAAAGGGTTCTTTATGGTAGAGGATCACTGATAGTATGGGGTGGTATTTGTTGGGGAGCGCGCACAGAGCTTCATATTGTAGAAGATGGATGGTTAACAGCTGCAAGATATGTGACAGGCATTTTAGAAGACCTTGTTGTGCCTTTCGCACCATATGTTAGCGACATCTTTCTTTTGCATATTGCAAGCATTGTCACTCGGTATTTGTAAAAGGTCCAGTTGCACACCCTAACATGGATAGCGACATCCCCAAATTTAAACCCCATAGAGCATGTTTGGAACAGGCTTGGAGGACAATTAAAACATAGAAATCCTGCACCTCAGAACCTACAAGACCTTAAAAATGCGCTATTGGAGAAACGGAATCAAAATCCCCGAGTTGATTAATGGAATGCCTAAGTGCCTGCAAGGAGTGTTAAGTGTAAGAGGCGGCAATACACAATATTAACATCTTTCTCCCCTGTACCAAACATTAAATATTCGTTGCTGATTGCGTTGGTTATGTTAATTTTGGTGTTCCTCTAAATGTGTCCCTGGGTGTATAAAGTGATAATTTCAGTTTATCTGCTTATTTGGATTTTATAATTAAGCTACTTTTTAAAACATTAAATCTACCTTAATTACAGCATTGTCAGTAAATAACAGTATTTTTTTCTAACAGATTGTTCTCTAACTAAATCATCATTAGAAGATTTAAATTGCGATATGATTCCCAAGTCGGTCTCCAATTCTTCTGAGAGCGATGTGGAAGTACCAGTAGAATGTCGGTCTCTCAGAAAGAAATTAAAACTTGGGTGTCAATGTGAAAATTGTCTTATGTGGGACACCAACGATTTTGCAGAAGAGGACGAGCAGTTTGCTGATTTAACTTCAAAACCAAAAACAGCATGCCAACCCCCGCCTTTTCTAAAGGGCGAATCAACCATTGCTCCTGATACACAAATGAAAAGGATTGAACGCAACCAAACCAAAATTCAAAAAGATATTTCACCATGTTTATTAGTTCACAGGTAATCACTTTTACATTAATAATATTCTATCTTTAGCCCCTTAAAGCTAGTATATTTGTATTTCATTGACCTTCTGACGGGCGCTCCAAAAAAACTTATTGCAGCGGGCACACGACATGATCTTTCATCGCAATATAGTTTTGATTGAGTTGTCCTATTAGTGGTTTAGGTAAGATTTCGCGTTGATATAGATTACAGACATCAATTTTAACATTATTGAATACGTTTACTTAAACAAACTCTATATTCACTACAAAAGAAAACAAATAAGAAGCCTAGGATTTGTGTATGTGTAGCAATAGCATCTCCGCTAGTAAACAAAAATATTGTGATTTAGTTTGTACTATGCAATCTGTGAGATGTTGGAGAAAATCAAACGAACACTTATACGCCAACTCTGTTATTGTTTCAGCTTACAACTACCTCGGTATATTTCTGATGTAGCTGACGTTGCATTTTGTCAATCTATTCACAGAGCATTAAGTCATTTAAAATTGAAGAGCGTGTACACTATTCAAAGTTACGCTTGGCCAGCAATAATGCGTTTAATGAATACTTGTCTGGTGGGAGCACCGCAGTCTGGAAAATCTTTATGCTATCTCCCAGCCATTTGTACATTCGTTATTGAAAAACAAAGCAGATATTGCGAGCTACCCAAGGAAAATAGTCCAATTGCTGTTATTATATGTGAAAGTGCATACAAAGCTGAAGAAATATATAATCTATTTATAAGCATTTTAAAGTATACACGCGAAAAAGTTGCAATTACTTTATCTATACCACCATTTACCTTTCACAATTTGGTAGGTTTGAATATGCTAATAGTTCCTCAAAATAAAAGTTATTAATTTTTAGAACTGTATTAAATCATGCGATATACTTGTTGCTACTCCAAGAACTGTAATCAATCTAATAAGAAGCAGACATATTAATTTGAAGCGACTCTGTCATTTCGTTGTGGAAGATGCTGATAAATTGCTGATAAAATATGGAAATGATTTTGAAACGTTAACCAAAGCAATTCAAAGAATGCTGAATCATCGCGTATGTTTTTATGGTGTGCAAGTAATTACAGTATCTGAACGTTGGACACGAAATCTGGAAACGTTTTTGAAAAAATTAGATAGTGTGCCTATAATTTGTATTAGCAACTACCTACAGTGTGCCATCTATGGTCAGGCTAAAATACAAATGCATTTCGTTTCATCTCCCGTTAAAATTAGAAGCATTTGTGGTAAGATTTACGATACTATCAAAAGTATTACTGTTTAAATCTGTTGCTTATTACAGATATCGTTAAAGAATCTTCTAGAACATCTAAAACCGTGATTGTATGTAATGATGATGATGATGTAGTACATATGAGTACGCTTTTGCAAATAGAAGGAGCTAGTGTTACATCGGCAACTTCAAATATGATGGCAGAAGACATTCACGAACAGGAGCTGGTTTGGAACAGCACCAAGCATGGTAGATACAGCGGCAAGTATTTTGATAACAAACCTGGGTTAAAAATACAAGGGTTCTAGTTTTTCTACGCAGTGCAGCTTCCCAAAGCGCTCCTGCGCACGCTATCGCGTATTACGCAGTCCAAGAACTGCTCGAGGAATAGCTTGGGGAACAGGGAACCCGGTTTATGTCGCTGCTTTCTAAACCCCACGCATGTGTTTCTTAGCACTAGAAGGCACCAAGAAATGTCTAGCTCGTCGTTTTGAATGTTGTGGTATTAACTGCGAGACAAACAGCGGTACAAGGTGGAGTAAAAATTCTCTCGGAACCACGCTGACGATGCAGGGTAGGCAGAAAGAGGTCCGTGGCCATTGTGTTTTTTTCTCTCCTTGCATTGCTTTTGTCATAAATGATGCAACCAATAATCATGAGATAGCTATTTTAGCATTATTTTTTAATTCCCACAGGCTTACTATGATGTATTTAAAACACATCAGAAGATGCCTAGAGACGATAACCAAAAAATAATGCTAAAATAGCTTCCTCGGGATGTTGATGGCAAAAGCTATGTGAGGAGAGAAAAGAAGGTCCGCAAAAAGGCAAACAAATATTGGCAATAGAGGGCACCGAGAAATACCTGGCTCGTCATTTCGACTGGAACGACGTGCTCGAAGTCACGCCGGATAGGCAGAAACATGTTCGTGAGCTCGTGTTTTTTTTTTCTCTCCTCGCATTGCTTTTTACGTGAGTGATTCCCTCAATACCATGAAGAAATTATATTACCATTATTTTTTTTGTTATTGTTTCCTGACATTTTCTGATGTCTGTTTCTATGATGTTCTAATAGTTGGTTATTAGTGATTCCGCATAGTTTTGCCTTTCTATTTAATGCTAAATGTTATGAAAAGTATTTATCAATTTAAGGGCATGTTGAATAGTGACAGAAGAACATATATATTCTATACTAACTTGCTCGGACCTATCGACATTTTTTAAACTATATGTCACTAAGAAAGTCATGAATCTTTTTTATCAGTGTAACCACAAACATCAAATGTAATATTTTGGAAGTACGGACGGAAGCAAGGCGCTCGGCGTTGCTTTCCTGTGCTACAGTAAGCAGTATCGTCGACTATTCGTCACATGATAACGTCAACAGGGTACTGATACCTTTTTATTGATAAAGGAGGCGCACTTTTTAATTTAATAATATTGGCTACAAATATAACTTTCGCAAGTGCAACATAAAACTTAACTACTTAGTAAACTCTAGAGTGGTATTTTTGGTACACTATCGAAATAATTTCAAAATATACCTCTTATAGTCTCCTATCCACTCCACAAAGAAAACTACCAAATTCAATTATTTTAGCCGTAATACTTCACGGTTTAATCGCATACAGCTTGATTAATTGTAATTTTCGAGAGCGGGATACACTACCCGGTCTTTACCATGTAATACGAAATGAAACAAAATCATCTGCAACCGACCAGTACAACAATCGCATAATCCCGGTTGAAAAATTCTCTTTCAGAATACAAAGGTTACTGGAAGAATTAGGTAGTTGCTCAATTTCGTCCTACGCGTGAGAGTTTTTAATAAGAATCAGAATTCTGTTATTAATATTATAACGTGTTAAGTGTATGTAGAAAAATTATGATTATTTGGAGTAGGTTGCTGGAATTGTACGCATTCTACGTATTTTTAACGAATATCTTTAGAGAAGCAAAAAATTGAAAAACTTCTATATACTAATAATGATAGCAAGGAGTGTGACGTAGTATGGTAAACAACACATAAGTATCGGCAACCTCCGCACCACACAAGTTTAATTATTATATGATAATTAATTCGGATTAATTATTATATAATTAATTAAGTGATGCGGAGGTTGCCGATACTTATGTGTTGTTTTCTATGTACTAAGAAAACTTGCTTGAATAGTTTCGTATTTCAGGTTTTATGTGGCTGCGTCGACTACTGAATCAGAATCGTGTTTTCCACTCTTAAGTGCATAAAATATTTCTAAGAAACACTTAATGTTCTTGCAATGATTGAGTTAATTAACAATAACTCAATTCATAGTATCGCCTTAATAAAAAATGTATTTTAGTTCTCAAAACTATAATTCTTGAATTTGTATAAAATCAGTAATGTTTGTTACACATAAATTTTTTTATTGTTTTCCCCTCTTTTTTTACTGATTCGAGTAATTCTCAAATTTAATTAATGTGTATTGATCCTACCTTTTTCTAATAATTTTGTTTTACATACATGCATTTATATCTTTAGTTCTAGTGTGTACAGATAGTACATTAAATATTGACCTCAACTTGACACAAGCACATATGCTTATTCATTACAAATTACCTCAAGATCATTGGACAGATTTCTCAAAAAGATTCAAGTGTCTTCTGGATAATTATAATTCTCCGCTTAACTCAAAGGTAAATTTACATCAACAATTACAAGGATATGACAATGTTAAGATCAGATTCTTTTCCATTAAACATCCTTTAGGTTCACTGATAAAGTAGTAATTTTATTATTCTTATTTAGTTTCAGTCTAGTAACTCATGTAAAATTCATGTATACGTAAGTGAAGAGTGTTCTAAACAGTATCCGAGGTTGTATCGCTTTCTGACACAAATGGGATTATCATTACCCCCAAAATTTGTCGAACTTTCTATGGTAAGTTTGTCATTTTAAGTAATGGTAATCATAGTGAAATTTGTAAGAGGTAATATGAATTTTTATTTCTTAGAATATGGAAATGCAGGAAGAGCAAGTAAAAATAGAAAATAATTCTCCAGTGTGTAAACGATTAAAGCTTTTGGGGAAATGTGCTAAGTTTCGGTGCAACAAACGACATGTACTGAGTAAGAAGTTGGATATACACGATTGGATTCCTAATTCAGGGATTATCAAATTCCAATTACTAAGTGTCCAGGATGGAACCCTTTTTGGTGTCCGATTGTTAGAGTATATCGATACAAATCGCAACCTACACAAGATTGTTGATCATACCGAATTTATAAGATATGATTTAACTCGTGATGTAAAAAATAACAAAATTTTCGCAATTAATGTTTCTGTAGGTGAGCTTTATGCATGGTTGGACGATGAAACGGATCTTTACCATAGGTGTAAAGTTTTGAAAATATTTAATGAATTCAAAATTACAAAAGAAGCTTGCCACGTGCTGGTAAAATTGATTGACATTGGTAAAGAAAAACGAGTACAAGCCGGAAATCTTTGCATGCTGCCTAGCTATTATGTGAGTTTACCTCCTCAAAGTAAGTATAACATTGATGATCTAGACTTACACATATTAAAAGAGAAACCGTTGATTCCTTCCTTTCGTTATTGCAATTTACTATGTTTTGCATGTATAATGTGCTGGTAGGGAGTGATACCAGCCTCTGTCAGATACATAGCTAATAAAATCAGTTTTGGTTGTTAACGTACATATAAGATGTACTAGAGATAAACGAATTTAACTAAATGTATTTAACAATATATTTCTTATTATAACCAATAGGAAAAAAATAGTGACACCATTTTTCAACATTTTATGCAGTGGTGACTCTAGAAGGTTTACAAACAGAACAAATAACCTATTCATTTTGTCATAGTTCATAAGAACAAATAGTTTGTTGTTATATTAGTGTTAATTATTTATTTGCGATGGGAAATAACCTCTACAAAACGTAGTTGCCCTTAGAAAGCAGTTATATAACTGGCCTACTTTTCTCGAACATTACAACTTGTCAGTCACTAATAAAAGTTATGTATGGAATGTCAGTAGAAAAGTGCAATAGCAAATGTAAAGAAAATCAGAGACCAATATCCTTCATCAAAGAAGAAATCTGTGGGTAGCGAGTTAACTTACAAGGAGACAAAAAATTTCGGAAAAAGTTATAGATGTTTGATATAGGATTTTCACGGAACGAATCGTGCACGTCATTGATGACATTGACGCTATGTTGTACAATTTCAGTACATAAACAAACTTCAAATTGATAGATAGTTTTGGTTATGTTAAATATTTTTTAAATTGGACGCATTCCAACAATAACACTTTAGAAAGTATTTAATATTCTTTTCTATATACCGTGAACCATTCATTATAAATGTTTAACTGGCAAATTGTAATTCGAAACACAATTCTGTTTTATATCACAATTTAATAATAAACTTGTAACAAGCAATGGTATAGTAATTACATTTTCACAGTACGAGTAATAACCTCATGATTCGTAGTCTTCTTCACCGTCACTCTTCGAATCAACATGGATAATAAATTCTCCAACTTCTTCCTGGTCAATTCCCACTTCCCTATCCCACTATTTCTGTATTTCTTTCTCCCTATGCTTTACTGTATTTCTCCAATTATCTGGGGTTATCATGTCAAGGGCATCTAGACAAACTGACTTTGCATTTTTAATTGTACGGCCCATTTCTCCAACGTGGTGAGTGCAATAGTTTTTGCCATACCCCAGATATTCTCTATTGGATTAAAAATGCAGTGATATGGTGGGAGATGCAGAACTTTATGACCATATTTCTCTGCAAGCTGATCAACTTCATATACAGGTTCAGTTTTATTTCTGTAAAATCATGGGTAAAGTTATAAACCGATCTAATAAACATATGTTGTACTTACTTTTTAACTAAATCAAGTAATTGAATTTTTAGCATATCTGCATTGTAGTAGGTGATTTGTTTAAAATTGTTGTGTGGTATGAAGCGTTATCTAAGACTACTACAGATGGGGCCTCTAGTTGGGGGCGTACCTGATGTTCAAACCATTATAAATAGTTGGCTCTATTCATTTCTTCATGGTAATCACCAGTGGTGGTTACCGATGGAAATACCAATCCAGCACCATCAATAAAGCCATCAGAATTTCCAGCAAGTAATACAATTAATCTAGAACAAATATCGATAAAAAATTATATTGATAAAAATTTATGTTTAGTACCTTTTTCCATCAACTTTCCGTGTACGTACACTTCTTACATCGTCATCTTGCCAAGATCGTGCCACGGTGCCATCTTGAAAGATCCAGGTCTCATCAGTGAAAACAAATTTATATGTCTCAGATTTTTTGTAACGAACATACTCCGATAAAAAGTTTATTCGTTTTAACACAATGTGTGGTAATTCCATCAACGCTCTTTTTGGATCATCTTTGTTATAATGAAATCCAATATTATGCAGGATTTTCCAAAATGATGTTTGTCCACCTACAATCTACATCTCTCTTTCACGTAATACAGCCATTAAGGATTTGAGAGTAATATGTTGCTCTACAATTATACAAAATTCAAATTAATTAAAAACTATATGATTAATATTTTAACATACTTACTGTTCCTGTACATGTCATACACAGCATTTCTGATAGCGCACTCAGCAAAATTGTCAATATTAACCACTGGCTTCCCCCTTTGATGTTTTCGCTTAGGACTATGTAATCCTTTCCCCTTTTTAAGGTCGCTAGAAATTATACTAACCTATGCCTAAGGATTTAGATGCTTGCTGTAAACAATATAATATAATTAATTATACTCGTCATTGTTATATTATTATTCTGCAGTAGATATAGAAAAATTTTTGTTTAGTGAAGAGTGCCTAGCTTCCAAGAATAAACATAAATAATTCACAAACAAAATCAAAGTAACTTTGAATAGAATTAAAAATATTGCTGTTTAAGCGACTGGACACCAATGCTACACGGCTTGTATTAAGAATAAACCCCATCACTTTGGTACTATTTATTATGTAGCTTATTTAAAGCGAGCTGTTTCTTTTCTTTCTCTTCTACTCTAGTTATAATACGACAAATTGTTTAAATAAAAACATGTTTTATTAACACGTTTACAATATATTGAAAATTTTATTCAAAACCATATAATTCTTTAATCTCAAGCATATGTCCCTATTTAAAATTGTTGGAGTGGAGCACTTGCGCACATATGCCAAATCTCCATGAAGCAGTTCATTCGAAGCTTCTACTTGAGGAGCTCTCTGATTAACGTGTATCAATTACCTGCTTAGGTTCGTCTGCAGATATATCGCTAAAAATTAATACTATTACTATTATTTAATATTATTACTATTATTAATAATAATAATTTTGAAAAAGGAATAAACAAATTCCGAAACGTAATGAAATAAGAGTTCTATTGAAATAACACAAACGGCATACCCCAAAGAATGAAGATTTTTAAATATTTCAACAGAAATCGGTTAAAAAGAAGAGATATCAGTACAATTTAGAAAGAGCTCATATACTTTCTCTGTTTCCTCTTGGCCAATTCGTTTATTTAAGGTAAATATAGTACGTTAGCCAGCTCTATTCTGGGTAACGATGTGGCATGTACAAACTAACCTTTATCGTTACGACTAAAATAAAAGGAAAAAAAAAATTAAGGAATAAAGTGTCTTAATAAAATTTATTCCGTTTTTGTCTAGTTTGATGTTTGGGACAAGTTTTCCTGTAATGCAGGCAACACAAAAGAAGGAAGCAAATGCCACATAATTGTACAAATGGTGGCTCTCTTTCATAATAATTATGATGAATTTCAAAAACCAAAAATGCACGTAAAAGAGAGTACAACCGCAAACTTAAAAGAATTAAGACGTTAATGTCACGTGTTCTTTGTTTTGTTTGGAAACCTATCAGTTGCCGCCATAATACTAACGACGTTACACTTCGTAACCTCCTCATACCTGATTTAGTGTAAGTAAAATTTTTTTTTTTATAAAATCTTATGTAAATTGACATAAGAAGGAAATAACTGGTGTCAAGAATTATTATTTCAGGACGAATACAAATCTGATTTTTGACAAAAATTACTAAATTGGAGTTATGTGTGTAAAAACAATGTACTTGGATCTGTACTACATGATTCAAATAAGATTTAAACCTACTGCATGTTAATTACGATAACGACCGTACGTGTACACTATGTTAAGAATTAAATGCGACGTCACCAGCTTCAAACGTGAAATTGTAGGTCGGATAACTGGGGTAAGGTTTCATACGAATAGCAGTACTATTAGTGCCTCTTCAAGCTCGTCAGAACGATTCCTTTTTACCTAAGAGAAGTTTACTTACTTACTAGTCTACTTACTCTCATACAGCTGGAATAAAATGTATCCGGACACTAAAGAAAGAAAGGATAGTACGACGCGCTCTCCCCACACACCAAACGACCCTTAGAATTTTAAAATAGATATTTCTATCTTCAACCTTGACTTGAAAAGTTATACGAAATAAATTTAGTTGAGTACCTGTAAATGGTATATATATCCTTTACGATTTTGTTCAAAATTTATCAAAAACATCTATACTTATATGTTAATATACGTATTTCATGTATTGATAGCTATAGCGGATTGTACTGTAGCAAGGGATGGAATTGTGACCAACGCTTGCATGCAAGAAAAATGCAAATCACGATTATTTATTTGTGTCCGACATTTATCGAAAAACAATTCACTTTTTTTGACCTGTTGAATATAAAAGAAGTCCCATCATCGATTGTATATGATAGATTGTTTTAAATTAATTCTCCAGCATAATGTAATTAATTTTAGTGACAAAATTCTTTGCAGCGCATACAATAACGTTACCCACAATGGAGTATATAAAATCCCTTAAATTTTCTATGGGGCTCAGATCGGAAGATTTCGGAGGCCATCGAATGAGCTGTACCTCTAGATAGTTGTCAAACCACTGCGTCACCAGTACGGCAGTGTGCACAGACGAATTGTTCTACACTAATACAATTGGAGCTAGCGCGGAATAAACCGCTCTAACGCTAATAATTAATACATCCTCCAAGACATGGACGTATTCTTCAGCATTCATACGCGTGTCTTTTCGCACAATTCCACCTGATCGTGCAGAAGACACCCACACTGCTTTGACACCTAGGTACCGCCTCTCGAACCTGGCTGCACTTGGCCACCATACTAATATCCTGCTCCTACGATTTGAATATCACTTCACCCCAATCACGTTCTAAATTTGCAGTCGCAAAATTCAAACGATGTTCGGCATGATGTGGCTGATATTCTATCTTTCTAGCTGGCCGACGGCAACGCACGCCATTTTTATGCATATAATTGCAAACGGTGTATCCAGTGTATCCGTAACGAGGTTCAGGATTTAGCCTCCCACTTGCGGAATGATCTTCTTTGGACGACCAGACTTCTTGGTTCGCAGCGCAGTTTCTTCGTCCTCAGTCCATCGCGTCACCCAGTAATAAACCTGGGTTTTCTTTGAAGTGCCTAATAGATATTCACATAGCTGTATTTTGGTCTTTTAGAATAGAATTGTTTTAGAAGAAAGTCACTATTACTCTTAACGTGAAGAACATTTTTAATAAAATTGTAAACATAACATAGCAGTTAAGTTTACCTTTTTTTAAATACTCTTCTCTTATATACGAATTACCATCGTTATCAGTCATTTTCTATATCTCTTACCACCCCTTTAATCCATTTATTATTTATGTTTATTAATATATCCTTTCCTTGCCTTAAATTTGATAAATCTTTATCATTAGTGTTAGTGAGTGCATTTTTTATGTTATAAAATATCTCTTAAAATGTTAGGATCAATAACGGTAGGTTTTATATTTTCTGGGCTAATAGGTAACTTAGTTTTTAAGATTCTTTTCAACAGTAGCTGGCGGAAATCTTAAATGTGGAAAAAGAGCGTCATGATCAGATTCCGTTCTACGTAATATGTTTTTTTACAGTTGATGGCGATGTGAGTTAGAAAAATGTAATTCAAATTTCTATTAAAGGCAAATGATTTAAGAGCTGTTATTAAAAAAGTTGAATTACGAAATTGCCAAGGTTTAGTTGGTAACTTATGAGTAACAACTATTTAAACGTTGGTTAAGCTGACATGATTCACATTAGGAGAAAAATCAACGCTGGCAGTAAAAAAACTATGACTTCCAGGTTCAATAAACAAGTAACTGTATTCGAAATAAGTAACATAAACACAAACATTAATATGCCCTTTAGAAATACAAAAGGGTACTTAAAAATTCCATAACATACAGAGCAGAAGAAGAAAATTCAGATGCTTTTCTGATTAATTTGAGTATTTTAAGGAATAGTTCTTGCTATTACTGTTTTCAAATCAATACTTTCATTACTATCAATGATGCATTTAATGCGTATTATGGATTTATTTCAAAAATGCTTTTTCTTTTCATAATCCATCCATTGGGTTTTTGTAATTTTTTCGCTAATATAATTTCGCATAGTAAATGAAAGTTTAATATTGCTCTTAATTTTTTAAAAGAAATTTGTATTTTTCGGTGTATTTATCGGTGTAACACTTTAAAGAAACAAGCAATATTGTATGTCGTATTAACAGTTAGACTACGTACGAAATTTAAATATTTCGTCCGTAGTCCGACAAACGAATTTATAGGTAATTTTTATATTTGTAGGCATAGATGCTTATTTAGCCAATGTCCTTCCACTTGATGAAGATGAACATTGGTGTGCACATATTAAAAATCAAGTGCTGGGTATTATGAATAGTGTCGACGGCACAAGAGAAAGATGTTATTTTAGCGGACGTATACTTTTACAAATAGGGGAAACATTATGGCTGGATGACATAAAACTGCAAGAAGATTTGCAATATTCAAACGACGTAATAACCATATTTTCATTGAAAAAGAAAATGTTAGAAAAACAATTATGTAGTGATAGAAACGAACAGTTACATGGTCTATATACAATATGCAAAAATTGTAATATAACGTTACCAAACTATGAAGTTAAAAAATTACCAGAGGTTCGAAGGACGAAACAAGTGAAACCTCAATGGGCATATCTAGAAGATGGTTATAATGTCGTTTATTTTTGTTCAGCAGATTCTCCGACCAAATTTTATGTACGTCAAGAAAAGTATCATAAGATGTAAGTATAATATAAATAGATAACTAACCCTGTATACACCATCCTCAAATGTGTAATAGGATGTTGCTCGTTAAAATATGTAGGCGATGTTGCCCGATATAAAAGTAGAGCACGACAGTGTAAATGAGTAATAAGCTAACTGGTGTCGTGAAAGGATTGCCTCTAGATCCTAGTTGTACAATATGCTTCCAGTATAATAAAATGTTCATATTTCCTCGAACCCCCGCAGTACTGTGGAGCGTGTTTATGTAGGATATTGTTGGAAAATAACTGCTTCACTGAGCAGTTTATTGAAATAGTTTTCAACAAAGTATCATGACTACCGATACTACGCATGAAACAAGTTTGGTTTTTTAAATGTAACGTTCTGTATGTTATTGCATTTTCGAATGTCTCACCTGAATTCGTGTTAAGTTTCTTCAACATTTCCCATACTTGCCTAGTTCAGTTTTTGAAATAATTGAGACTTTTTTGAGCTTTTGCGAAATGCCATTATTTCTTTAACGCCTGATATTTTATATTTTCGATACATTGACGACGATGTTGAAAGCATTTACACCGCTCTTGTTAAAATGAAATATTTAAGAATGTAGTAATGATTAAGCTATTTATTTTTGTTGAACGAAATGGAAGATCGTGCACATCACACCTTGTCATTATCGTTACTAAATTTTAGACAGTCTGCTCATAAACTATTTCCAATTATAGATATTTTCAAACTGAAAAAACCGAAATAGTGTATGAAAGAAGTTCCATAAGACGTGGCTTAGGCCGCTAACGCGGCTCGTTTTCTAAAGGACGTGTGCGACAAACGTTTTATAGAACAAGTTCTTTATACTATTTCTTCTATTTTGCTTCTTAAATAGACAATATAAGCCATTTATGTATAGGAAATTTCATGAGCAGCATATTGACATTTTAAAAATTTAAATTTGTCGGTAAAACGGACACGCAAAATAGAAAAAACTTTTCAGTTTGAAGTGGACCGTGGTATCTATAACTGCACTATTAGGTCGGAAAGAAAATTCCAGATCATATTCATATTAGGGCTTAATATACCTACTTTTTAGTAGTTTTAGTAGTCATCAACCGGTGACCGAATTCGGTCACCGGTTGATGATGAGGACCATTCGTGTCCTCAAAACGGCCGTCCCGGACTAATTATTATATTACTATATAATAAATTAAACTTGTGTGGTGCGGAGGATGCCGATACTTATGTGTTGTTTACTAACTATTTGGGAGTTATTTATGCTTGATATTTGGATAACATATCATTCATTTCATGGCACACTATTGTAAAACATTAACTCGTTATAATGTAGTTTAAACAAAAAATCGTTATCTTGAAATTAACTCTTTCAACTGGTGACAAGAAAGTTTTACCATAATTTAGTTGTTTTTCCAGTAACTCTTAGTACCAACATCGCACCTTCACTAGAGTGTAAAAGACTCCTATGGTACTTAAGTGTTTCTGTAATTTGTTTTTAATTAAACTGAAATTACGTGATGATGCTAACAACGAATGTTAACGTATAAGACTTACAGAACTGATAGATTATGTGGTACTTGCTTTAAAAGGATTGTTCACCAAAAACACTTTTGAGAATGCGAAACAGTTTTTATTCAATAAATTCAAAAGAAACATCTATTAAGCATTCTATTTTATTAAATTAACTCAGAAGTAGTACATATTTGCACCGTGCTCATGATACTTCTATTTCAGTTTTCTTAGTACAGTATATTATTTTCAAATACCATGTCAAATTAAATTAAATACATTTATAAAAAAAATGTGGGGAATCCGTACTGTGCATGACTTCACGTTACCAATTGAAGTTATTGCAAAATTATATTAGCGTAATTATATACATTAACAAACAAATCTAATTTAATAACGATATGCAAATCTAACAGGAAGGAGTATATTTTATGGATTACATCGTATGGTAGGCCGTATCATACATATTCTTTCCTCTGTTAAATTTATAGCTATTTAATCGCTTTTGGTTGTCAATCTGTATATCCTGGCAGATATATAGCACTTGGTAATTTAATATAAATAATAATAGAGGAAATATATATTTATGAGATATTTTTTCAACATAATATTTTTAAACTTAATAATAATAAATTTTATTTTTAGATTCCAGCAGTTGCAGAACGAAATCCAGCAAATGATTCTTAAACCGTTTTATCCTGAAACCAAAGATGTTTTAGTAAATCATTGTTATCTTGCACAAGATCCGAATGGTGATGAATACGGGCGTGTAATTGTTAGAAACATTCAGGGTAAAATGGTGGATTGCTTTTTCGTGGATTTTGGAGATTCTACTTACATACAAAAAGACGAATTAAAATTTCTGCCTGATAACACAATAATGCGCCTTCCATTTCAAGTAAATATAAAGTTACTTTAAATTATGTTATATTGTATGTATTTTTAATGTATTTGTATATGTATTGCAGGCAATCGAATGCACCTTGTTCGGAGTAAAACCAGTTTTAGATTCATGGCCTGATGAAGCAACTGATGTTCTGTATGACCACTGCTTTGAAGCGAACACAAATATTTATAAAAATCTATATGTTAAACAATTCAAATCCATTCAGTCAGAACATAAGGGAAGAAATGTATATTCCGTGGTAGTGGTAGATTACGTTTTTGAGAAACCAATATTCCTTAACAATGTACTGGTTGATTGTGGATTTGCTTCTCTGGTTAAAGGTGAACTGTTAACTAATTTGACATTACCAGACATTAAGAAGAAATCGAAGGAAGATGCTGATGAATACTGTGATATTGATAAAGGTATGTTGCTTAAAATTTCTTATAATGTAATTTCATAAAAAGAAAATGTTGTTATCAGCAAAGCGCATTATAAAACGTCTATCCAAATTAATTAAACAGTGTGATTTTTTATTTAGCTTACCGCAAGTGAATGGTTGGTAAAGCTTAGTGTTTTTTTTTTCAGTAATAATTGAGTAATACTTGTTTGTTAAGAATTTAGGTAAAAAATATTTAAAAGGTTATACTTCTTCTAGAACATGCAAATATTACTACGCATTTGCATTCAATTTCCTAATTATGCTTAAAGTTATAGTTTTTTGAAGCAGTATTCATTTTTTTTTCTTATTTTATAATTGTCTCACCTTCAACAACCAAATAATAATAATAATGATAGTTATTTATTGACGATATGGTAAATGAAAATATAGAGAACAATGAATAAAATGAGTACAACAAAATATCCTCAGTCAGTAAATGATATCAGTAAAATAATAAATCATTATAATAAATATGCAATTAATTAATAATTTTACACAATTAGAGTACTTGCATATCGCCAAAATATGCGAGATCAGCTACATGCAAAGCAAGAAGCTGTTCTAACTCTCGCATCTTATTAAAGTATGAAATCTATACTCGAGTGTAAAAAACATTCTTAAATGCGCAAATACAAGCGAAGTAAGCAGCGTCAAATCGACGATACATGTCCAGTACATCGCATCAGAGCGAAAAAAAAATGTTTTCGTAAGTGTTGGTGCTTTCAATAAAATCTTTAAATGAGTTAATTAATGAATTAAAATCGGGAAATTCTTCACGAATAAGTTCAGCAATGCGATGTATTTCATGCACAACACATGTTAGATCTAACATGTTTGTAAAACGTTTTTTAAGCTCGTTACCTGTTTTTAAAATTACGCTTGCAGAATCTGAGAGAAAGAGTAGAACTTTTAAGCGGTCATCACCAGCTACATTTTTTACGGTGTTAATGGTAATGTCAAATCTGATTTTTGTAGCTACTAAAAATGACATTGGAGGATTTTCCATATGCAATGTGCCAACCATTACATTAACAACGCACCTTCCTTTAATGTCTGTCGTTTCATCGACATCCATGTGTCGATGGATGGAGAATACCTTAGTTGGTATATTTTTTAAGAAACACACGGGAAATTGGATCCTGTAATTTATTTAATGGGATATTGGCACAAAGAAAAGCTGCGCATTTCTGCAAATTTACCATGTGAAATACCTCTTTGGTATTCAATATGCCTCGTATCTTCCAGATGCCGCTCAAGAATATATTTGCCCCTGAATCCTAATTTCGCAGAACAAATGGTGCAAAGCACTTCTTTTTTGTTGCACTTCTTTTTTGTTAAGGACAGTGAAAATGGTGCCGTATTCGGAAACAGTGCTTGACATTCTCGGCATTGTTAAAAAATGATAAACTAAGAACTACTAAAATAAAACGAAAGAATACGAAACAAGTAAATATTAAATAAGGATCAAATATATTATAAAATTATAAAACGAAATATAAACTCTAAAGAATACTCCAAAAATATGAGAGTACCTAACAAAATAAACCGAAAATGAAACTTCTAAAAAACAACAGTAACGAAATAAACGAAAAAAAGACACTTCTAAAACAGTACAGTATCAATATAAACCAAAACCAAAACTTCTAAAGTATGGCAGTAATGAATTTTTACATTTGGAATGATTTGATCTTGCTGAATCTTAACCAAACACCATTACGGATGACTTTTTTGCGTTAATGCATAAAGAATAGCAAAGTGATTCGGTAGTACATACGTCTAGTCCTCCTCTAAGACCCTTACAACAGTTTTGTAATACATTTATTGGGACAATTAAATGCTGTGGGGCAGCAGTTTACTTAACACTCGCAAAAAGCACTAAAATTATTGCAACTAGATATTATTAGTATTTAGAAAAAAAGCAAGCATAAACATTTTGAAACAATATTTGTTTTCACAATTCCGTAATAAAGAAAAGATTTCTTCTGGTGACAAATGCAACCCAGCGTACTTCTTGTTCACACATTACATCAAAATTATTTACACATCAATGGTAACAAAATTAGGGAGTTGATTTGAAAAGTAACGAAACGTCGTAGTAGGGCTTGAATACGGTTTGACATTTATTCTCCAAACAAAAATAAAGTTGTACATGTGCCGACGTATATAATAATTACCTGCGCGCAGACTTTGATCCCTGACGATTGCTGTTTCTTCGACAGAAACACATCTACACAAGCTGATATTACCTCTACACTGACCACTGAAACTCATCTCCACAAATTTCAAAAACTTGCTCTCAAGAAACCACCTAATGGTTATATCAAGCGCATTTTTGATCAAAAGAAGCAATTTATGTTAAAAAAATGTTAGATTTAATTCATATCAACTATTCCAGAAAACTAAAAATTTTGGTTAAAATCCTCGTTTGAATCAATTTTTAATTCAATATTTTCCGATTCCCCTAATTTTGTTTTGTGTATCGTTATATCTGTAATTTATTTGCTCATATGATTTATTTCAGCTAGATACTTTAACTTTTTATGTTAGTTATAGATAACCGAAGCATGTCGATTCTAACAGTTCAAGGAGATACCGGAGAGGATGAGGAGAATATTTGGGATGTTCAGATAAATGATGCGCACGCGTTTATGGACGAATGGTTTGGAAAGGTACTTTTTGTAAAGTCGTGAATATGTAATCGTGACATGAATTAGACATTTAGATATTGTGAACATGGATAACTTTCATGCAAATTGCATACTACGTACATAGGTAGCAAACTTAAGAAGTACTTGTCCTAAAAAGTATAACGTAACAGGCCTTAATCATCTATTATTATTTTCCTGAAGTAGCGGTAATGTCACTGAAAAGTTACGTCTCATACGGTTTCTTTTAGACTCTTTCTTCGCGTTACAAATCCATTAATCTATTAAGCCGGCAAATTTTTTAACATTAGCTGGTTTTGGGGGACCGCTTGTTAGCTCTATCTCCCCTAGATGGATTCCATTAGCATCAATTATACAGGATTGGTTTACGAACAACGTGATGTGGCTTCCAATACATACATGCGCCAGGAGTTCCTAACTCGTACTTACGTACTATATATACATACGAAAACCGGTAGAAAAAAGAATCAGGTTCCGATTATTGTTTAGTGAAGTAGATGTGATATGCGGACGACTTTAATTTGTCAAATTCTACATTTTTACTTCAAAATTAGTAGTATAGTATCTATAATAAACTAATTAAGAAATGCAAAGAAAAGCAAAGTGTGGATATGAATATAACGATGTAGGAGAGTATTGTAAAATGCTATTATTACGTACACTCTAAGCGGCAGCGAACTAGATACTGACTAGTTTTTCGCATGCGAGGGTCCATTCGTCAGCTGCGATGATGGTGTGCACCCGAATTTGCCTACTCTATTGATATCCTATGATCGTACCGGATTGTAATGTCGTTCGCTGCCTCGGCCTGTCGTCTGGCGTTCATATCTACCTCTAAGCCTACACTCAACTACCCCTACCTTTCTTAGCAACCGACTGGTATTCCCGCACTTGGGGATAGATAAGAATGGGTATGTATCGTCCAAAGGCATATGTAAATATTGTTACTACTCTTTTTTTCATAACATTTTACTAATTTTCATTATGGTTGTTTGTTTATGGTTCATATCTCTACGCCCATTTTACTCGAGTACGTAATATTTCTATTGTGATAAATGTTTTATCATGTTTCCTTATGTTTTTTCCTTTTGATGTTAAAACTGAGCTTTAGTTTCTTCTCAAATTTGTTTGTTTCAAACATACATACATTAGTTGAACGCTGTCTAGCCTCTCTTGTTGTCTTTATTCTAAAATCTAATCAAATTGCAAATGTCTTAAAATATTGCTTTGGAATTAACATTTTTACATATGTGTAGGTACATGATAACTATTACGTCATGCATTAGTATGTAGCATACGTAAGCATTGTCACAAGATTATTTTATCCTCAGTTGAATAATTTTGTGACATTACTTTGCTATCTGCAAAACTTGCAGCGTCATTTATACCCATTAATGTACCATAACCTCATAGGAGGTTATGGTTCAAATATTCTCTCATAGGAGAGAATATTTGAACGTCGGTAATGAAAAAAATCTGCAAGATCTTCGTTGCTGTGCTTGTAATTAACGATTTGCACATTCTTAAATCTTAATAATTTCTATTATAGAAAAGCGAAGTTGATAAGAAGGTCTCTACGAATCAAGATCGGTTTGCCTCTATTCCAAACTGTATAAAGCCTACTACAGCATTGCCTCCAGTTAATTACTGTACGCCTGATGTTATCTGGTATCAAACCGATCACTTAATAAAAGTAGATATTATGTTACCAGGTGTTGAAAAATATACTGCAACCATATTAAAGAAAAGTATCTTTAGTTTTAGGTAAGTTTCTCAACATGCAAGTATAAAATGAAAATCTGACTTTCAAAACGCAACAAAGTCTACTTATATCAAATTTTATTATGTGACGTTTGCGGCTTTTACAGCAATACGATCTTGGAAATCAAAATAAGCCGTATATTGTTCGGCTTTCAAAAGAGAATCTGCAGTTAAAAGTATACAAGTCCACAAAATGTAGTTTTAGAGTCGCAGCTATTCTAGTTAAATTAAACATAGCAAATCCATTTTGATTTAGAAAAATTCGTCTAAAATGACACTTGTCCTTGCTTTTGACAAAATAAATTACGGGAAATTAGATTTATGTACTAAAAACTACAGTCAAAAGCAAAATCCTGTTGTATATATGTACTGGATATGTGTTTATTGGTTTCCTTCTTGAAAACACGAAAGGGAAAATTGTTGCGTTTTAAAAATGAGTTTTTCATGTGAGTTATCATTTTTTTTAATGCGATAATTATTCTTTTTTATTTTGCAGCACGATCAAAAACAATAAAGAATATAAATTAAGTTTTCGACTATTTGAATCTGTTAATCCAACATTCCAACACATTGGAGGAGGTCCCGTTGTGAGAGTTACCTTGACTAAAACAACACCTGTTGAATGGGATCGGTTAACGTTCTCTGATAAAAAACTGAGATATATCAAATACAATGTGTCAAAATGTGTATTTCCTGAAGAAAAACGACTCTTTCTCGATATTGGGAAAGATGACGAGGAAGAAGCTAACAACGATGATATCGTTATAGATATAGGATCGGATGATGATTATAGCGAATCAGATATTCAAACGGATTTCGAAAGTGATTAACATTTTTTTGTTAAAATCATTGTTTATATCTTTATACTGGCTTTCGAAACGTAAAATACTTCAAAAAAATATTTTTGTATTTGATTTTCAATATACTTGTTACATTTTTTTTAGTACAGATAACTATTATTTTATATCATATCAATGAAATATTAAAGAATTTTTAAAGAATGTTGAGTACTGAAATTACTTGTAGTATATAATGATATATGTGATAGTTGTAAACAAATGTTTACTATTGATCTAAATCTTGGTTTTTACCTTTTGTGTCAGTTCTATTAACTGGATAAAGCGGCTTGAAATGACAGGTTACTACAGGTTGGTTTACTATTTTTTTTTTCTTTATATTTTATATAACTTAATCTGTCAGTCAAAGCAATAGGTATAATAATAAACGTCTACCAGGTTATAAGTCATCAGCGCCACCCTCACATCTCTTCTTGTCATTTCACTTTGTCCACCTATCGAGGATAAGAGTCCATCTAGTGATAGAAAGTCCGACTCCTAAAAGAAAATTCCTTTTTTTAGGCAAATATCTTTGGGACGTAGAAATAAGAGAAATTGTATAAGTTCAGCCAACGACAATTGTGGGAAAGACTGACATTAACTGCTTTTCTATTTCAGTTTCTTTTTCTTGGTTAATGTAATATGTTTTTACGGCAAGTCTCAGTATAAATTTTAGTTCTATAAAAAGTCAATTTCATCAATTAAAAATCTTTCGGTCAATTTTCAAAATTCTCAATGTCATTTAACGTTGTAGTGTTGTACGTGGTCAAGAACATCATCAGAGCATAGAATCTCACGTTCAGTTACGTCCCCGCATCATGCAACAACAAAAATCATTAATTTCCGCATCTATTTCGATAACAATATATTTTTAAAAAATAGGTGACAATGGAATTAGAACAATTCCCAACCCAAATAAACAATTGTTTTAGAAAACACTAATTATATTTGTGACTATGTCGTCCAGTCATCGATTTATCCAATTAAAAAAGTTTATTTAAACATTTCAAATTAAAAAATTCAGAATTGAGTTAGAGTCAATAATATTGAAGTATCTAAGTTTCGCTAAAAATACATAAGCAGAGTTTATCCAGCGGAGAACTTCGAAAATTCAGGTTAGTTTTCTTTTACACTTCCACATCTTAAAAGTTTCACGTATTAGTTGCTAAATTGCCGAAAGAGTGGCTAGGGAAACTCCCGAATTCACGACCATAATTTTCATAAATAATTTTTTTTTGTAAAATTTCAAAATCTTAAAATTCTCCACACGAAAAACATTGCAATACATGTAATCCTTGATCTCACCATTTAACAGTTAATTTTTAGTTGCCAAATTAATTACCTTTATTCGGTAATCTTTACCTTTATAATAAATATTGATCTTCCATTATTTCTGTTATAAATCTATCAAGCTCAAAAAAGTGTTTTTTGATAATTACCAGTGAATCACTTAAAATTGCTTTATATTTATTTAAATAACCAAAGAAGTTAGAGCAATAAAACATCTACGAGCGTAACCGTCATAAAACCAATTTAGTTACATCATTTCTCCCAAGAGAGACTGAACGTTGTCGATTCTACAAGTAACTCGACGTAATCATAAATTTCCATCTATGTCTGCGTCTGACATGTTGTTTATGTGTATATAGAATATATTATCGCATCGCGAATTAAGATGCATCTCATGTTAGGCACATTGAATGCTACAGTATAAGAGAACATTGAAGTATTAGAACATTAGAAAAAGTTATGGAGTTTTAGAGAAGGTTTAACTGTTTATTGTGATCTTGTGCAAAATTATTCCTTATTATTCAATATCAAATTGAGAGTGAAAATTATAAGTTAATTGTCCGAGAAAACCTACGCTAACTTTCGACATATACGAAGAGTATTTTGACATGCTCAATAATGATAGCAAGGACTGTGGCGTAGTATGGTAAACAACACATAAGGATCGGGACCCTCCGCACCACACAAGTTTAATTTATTATATAGTAATATAATAAATTAATATAATATAATAAAATATATATTAAACTTGTGTGGTGCGGAGGGTTATGTGTATACTTATGTGTTATTTTGACATGCGTTTCAATTAATTAAGTTTATTCTTGACAAGTTTTTAATGGTTTGCTTTTATAATGAAGCAAGTTTTATTTGAGAAAAGTCAAGAATCTGTATATTACATAAACAAATATTATTTAGTAATCAATAAAATACGATATAAGTTATGTGTATTTAAGTTTACCATATATTGGTGAAATGCTTTATGTTTAATATTCTTTTTTTTTCTACAGCGGATGTCAGAAAGTGATTTATTCTACTCAAAATAATGGATCAAGTATCCTTTTATCCGCAAAGGTAGAAAAAATAATACTTTAGCAGCAAGGGTAGATAAAATGATTTAATTTTCAAATAAGTTATAGCAATTCACACATATTATTATGATTTGGAAGTGAGCTTAATATTACTTAACTGACATGAGCCTGACATCACCTCATCATCGCTATAATATTTCTTAGTTTTTCTGTGAATTCTGCTATAGAAAAACAAATAGAATTTTACGCTCGACTTTAAAAATGTATTTTTCACTTGCGAACTTACTTAACTCGTCCATCGTGAATTAACAATTTTCGCTCGTCGATAAAATTAAATTTTATCGTCTTGTATAAAAAATAACTATTAATTCGTATTTCCTGAAGTTTAGTGAGCTTGTCAGGTATTTTTCTTTTAGTATTTTTGTTCTATAAGTATAAACTTTATTTAATACAAGCTTAACATTATGCTGCTGCACTCAAATTTGAAATTGTCTTGTAAAGATCACGTTTTAGAACAAGGAGTGTTACCAAGTCAAATGGTTTGTTTTATTAACGTTGTTGCCTGTTGATATCGATGCATCGTTTATCTTATTTATTACTTCCAGTGTCCATTTCCCCAGATGTTTCCCTTTGATTGCATCTATTTTTGAATGGATTAGTTACTTTAACTTTTAATGTCAAATTTATGCGTGTTTACTTTCTACTTCTACCCCTTTTAACAATAAGATTACCGACAACTGTTTCAATGTTTACTTCATTAGTATTTTGGTAGTAAATAGTATCGTCCTTTCGAGTAACGGTGAAAGTAAATAATAACAAAGATCACAAGAAGAATAAAATAATGCTAAATGATATTCTTTTAGCAAAGAAATGCGAGATATAGGTTTTACTGTGTAAGGGTTGTAGGTAAACTGCCCCCGGTACCCTTTGTAAGTCACTGGTATTACGGTGGTGGAATAGCATCCAAATATGTACGTCTAGAATCTGTATATAATATGTCTTGCTCAACCCGAGATATGAATTTTTCTGATGATTTCTTCTAATTTTCAAAACTTTTCTATTTGCTATCGCAAATTCAGATTTACGACAATACCGTTTTCCGCGTAGATAAAATCCACCTCAATTTGGATATTTGTAAGATTGGTTGAACCGGTCCTGCTCTTGCTTGGCCAACACACAATAAATCCCAAAAAATACCTGCCCCAAGTAACATGTCCACTTTACTTGGCACGTGGAACAATGTATCAGTGAATGATAGATTGGTGGGACTGTTGATTAAGTTCTTATCAAATGTGAAATTAAGTAAATTACCTGTTATTTGAGGTACGACCAAGCAAAAAAGCTCAACTTCATAATTATTTCAAATTGCACAAATTGGTTTGACCACCTGCGGTAATTTTTGTTGATGACTCATTGATACCTCTTACCGGAAGGTATAGCCTTGGAAGTGGTAATTGTAATTTTTTACTTAGCTCGCTTGATATGAATGTCATTATGTCAACAAATTTTGTGGTAATGTTGTTTTCTTTTGAAATTGTATACTCTTGCCATTCGCGTTTGGTTGTCAAGTCGAGTTTAGTAATTAGCAACCTGTCCCAATTCTCAGTAAGTTCACCTAAAGAATTTAATACACGAATATGTTTGCTGAAATCGTCAATTAATTTGCCGAATCATTGCCTATGGTCGGATATTCAAACGTGTTTTTCGATAATTACTCGCTTATTTTCTAATCGTTGTTTTAATAAATCCCACGCGATTTCATAATTTGAGTCTGAAACTTCTAATCTCACATGCCTCGCCTTTTAAACCCTTTAAGTAGTAAAACTTTTCAATATTGTTTAACTTGACATTTTGGTGAATTATGTTAAAAATGTATAGTGAAGGTGGAGCCATTTATGATATTCTCTATTGAAATCAGGTAATGTATAGCAATTTTAAATTTTCTGTTTTTAGGTTAGACTGTCTTCGATTTCGAACATTTGTTTTTGTTTCTTTCTTTTTCGTTTTTTACGATAATTGCTTTTGCTTTCGATTTTGTTTGATAAAAAGCGTTTTCAAAGGATTCACGTTCAATATTGTTCAAATTCATCGTCGGGTAATAAACTTTCTAATGCCGATTGAATTTCGTCAAATTCGGTAAGAACATGATCAAAACCTGACCTCAAAAACGTTCGGTTTTTCACTACTGTACGATTCAAAGAACAAGAGTAGTTCAACAGTTAGCCCTGTAAAAGTCGAGAGTTATAACATACATGTGATAGATGAGAAAGAGATAAAATGGATGTTCGAAAAGTAATTTATGACAAGAAAAACCACTTGTATATACATTTTCTGTTTATTTTGTTGCTTTATCTAAATACATTCTCTTTGCGAAATACCTTAATGCTTCTTACTTTGAAATTTTCTACTTATTTTGGTTTAAAAATAGGTATTTTTCGATAGAAGAATATTATTAGAGTAAGATAATTTAATTTAAAAAGAAACATGTAATAAGCTCAGCATTCCGTAAGTATAAATGAAGTAATACATTATTACGAAAGCTTTGTTATTAGAAAGAAAAATTACTATTTATAATAGAATTGGTTGTAATCTCTCATGATTTGTTTTTAAGCTCAGCGATGATTAAAATGTTAACCTAGAATTTAAGTTATTAAAAAAAAGAGTCAAAGGAAATTTATTTGAAATTCATTGCAAACCCAGTTGGTATATCTGAATTTGTTTTAGACGCATAAGAAACTATAACGTAACTACAAAGATTCGTGATTTTCATCCGTAGTGCAGATTATATACATATGCATATTTTATCGACATCGCACGAACCGTGTCGACGTTCTGAGCGAGCTCTCTAAAGTTTTACATAAATTCGATTTAATCGTACATTTAATTTTTTTCAAAAATACCACCCGGGTTATGATCAGGTGAAAAAGTGAACCTAGTGATGATTCAGTGATTAATTTTTTAAAAAGTTCTAAATTTATGGAAATCATTAGTGATATTGTTAAAAAGGAAACATCCTCGTTGCAAGATTCTTAGAAGTTTTAAGTTATCAAAGAATCTAACACTGAACTTATTACATTACTGACATCCTAAAATGTTAATCAAGGCTTGTAATAAGAAAGAAAAAAAAAGAAATCTGTAAATAAGGAAACATCGGACGACAAGGTCATCTATCTAGACAAGGTATCTTCAAACAAAAACCCGAGTAATAAACCGATCGCAATAGAAACCGAGAAAATAAATATTTTACCTTCTGATCTTTTTTCTTTTGTGTAAGCGTTTTGTAGAAGTTAACTAAAAAAACGTGAGAAATATCAATAAAAATACGAATGTATTTGAGTCAAATACATATTTTTATCATATCGAAATCTTACTATTGTCAAAATAGTCATTTGATAAATATTTTGACAATAGTAAGATTTCGGTATTAGGTAGGTAAACACATACCTTTTACAATTCAATCGCCCAACCTCATTCGCTCAGTGTGACGTCTGGTTTCTTAAGAGATGCAAAATTAATTTAGTTGTTAATATTGTAAAACTTTCTGAACACGCGACCTTGCTGGAGTGCTCTTTACATGATGCACCCCCTTGCGCCGCTTACCTCGCTTACCGCCTTACCGCCTGTACATAGGTCTCCTAGTGATGAATTTGATATATTTTTATTTAATTTAACCAGGGTTTTAGAAAAGCATTTCCGCATAAATCTATATGTCATTCATTTTCCGATCATAAAAAATGTTATCAGCTGTTCAGTTTATCGTTTATCGAGTAACGCAGATTGTATAATGCGTCTAATAGGAACGTTGTTAAAATTACTTACGCAATGAACCCAATGATATTTATCAGGCAGATGATTTTAATGATAAATTTGTTACCGTTTTCAACATTTTTTTATTACTATTTCAGTACATCTTTTGGATACAGTAGACACTGTATCACCAACGAAACGAGAATTGGGTAAATGATAATGTGAAAAAATCTAGCTTATTGATTAAAGAATTATTCCTCCTTCAAAAATCTTACCCGGCTCTATCTACAAACAATGTAAAATTTAGCACGAGGAATTAATCCGTTTTTCTAAACAAAACTTTCGATGCCCAAATGTTAAAATCCAACGATAAAGGTCATACCACGTGGAATATATTTACAAAATTAAAAAATAAACCTGATACTGTTCAACAGAACATGAAATTAGCAGTTACAGTGGACAATAACACCGTAAGTTCTCCATGTGTTGTCGCAAATATGCTTAATAGATTCTTTCAAGAGGCTTCAGTCGCCGCCTTTTATTCTGTTGCTAATATTTCGATCTCCAACAATCATTGCATCATTGTGCTTAATAAAGCACGTTCGCTGTATTTCTTATTCTGAATATGAAATGATTACAATGTTCAATAAAATGAAGAAAAATCATCCTGTGGTTCCGATGGTATCCCTGCCTGCATCTTAAAGGAATTAAAGCACGAACTTGTAACCCCTATAGCTTACTTAATTAATGAAGCATTTGATAAAGGACTTTTTCCGGAATCTCTTCTCTCTATCCCCAAAAAGAGAGGTAATATAAGGTAATATCCTCTTCTCAACACAGCTTCCGAGCTGGCGAATCCACAACCACCGCCCTATTAGTTATCCTCACCAATATAATTCACAACATTGAAGATTATACCCCATGGGTATAGTTTGCGATCTATGCAAAGCTTTCGATTGTGTTCAGCACAATTTGTTATTATATAAACTCAACTGTTTAGGATTCAGAGGAAATGTGGCAAATTGGATCTTTTCTTATCTCTCCAATAAGATCCACTTTGTCGAGATTAACATAATGAATTTGAACGCCAAACCCACGTGAATAACGCGAATTATTATTATTATTATTATTAAATAATAATTAAATAAAAATTGAAGACTTTCCTTCAATAATCTACATCACCATGCTGAGGGGGGACGAATCGGTTGAAACAAGGAAGGGTTGAGACATTAATAATTCAAAAGTATTTGCGATAGCAAATTTTCTAAAACATTACGGGTATATTTGTTACAATTTTTTTTTAAGACCGGATGAAACGTTTCGGCCAACCCCATGTATTTCAAAACGATTAAAGTTCTGGTTTATATTTTTAGATACCAAGAAAATATGAAAGAAAAGGGCGGAATATATCGCAGTAGCGTATGAAACGTGTCCCTACTGCGCTATACAAGAAAACGGGAGGCTAATGAAGACAAAAGTGAGGCATTTGATTCCATGGGCTACGTCGCACACAATAGTGTTCCGATATACATAAGAGCAGACCTTAGCTGACTATTTGATACAATGCGCTAACGTTTATTTTGGGCTATCCCCAAAAGAAATGTGAAAATGTGAGGGCTGTGGCACTAGCAGGCCAGAAGACGATTGGATGCGATACACAGACTGTAAATGTGGACCTATAAGGCTTGTACTTCTCCTGATCCTTATTATTTGTGTCACAATTGTAAATCTAATTGATTACTGTTTTGCTATTATTTAATTTGTTTGGTCACATTTTTGTTACTTTCGTCCGATTTTATTACTTAAGTTACATTTTTAATTGAGGTTTGTAAAGTTCAGACTTGGCTATTTCTTTGAATAACATTGAGACTGATTCTTAAGTAAGACGTTAATGTCGTGCCCTATCATTAGCATTATCGATAAATGACCACATTCTGTGATTTCGACTAAATAAATATAATTTCGATAAAATAAATATAACAGCATAATTCTCTTTATTCTGCTGGTATTACAAATGACCCCAATCAGTGTTATAACCGCCCCGGGTACGGTGTCGGTTGAAACATTCTCCCATATTTCTTTTTAATCCATTTCTAGCCTGATAACTAAAGTTCAATTAAGCCATACTGTCATGTACCCAGAGGTCAAAATGTTGTTATAGAGCTATTTTGTCGAAAGTGATTTAACCGTCCCCGTTATCTAGCAATACGAAATCTGCCACAAGTTTATCGGTTCTTTTCGGAAGGACCTTGCATTAAAATGAAAATTATTCTCGACAAAACGAACTTTCAAGAATTGATTCCAGATCTTCAATAATTAATAAAAACGTAATGCATTGATCGATTATTTTGGAAATGAGACACAATTACAAAATACTTATGATTTATTGATAAAATGTTCACTTACAATAAATATTTATTTACACCATAAAAATGACATCATTAATAAATCCAATCATCGGTTCCAATCCACCAACAAATCCATTTCTTCTACCGGTATATTTACAAGCTTACTTTGAGTACTTATATTAGCCTATAACATGATATATACACAATATAATGTATAGTAGTATCAGAATATTTATTATACCGATTGTTAAAGCTCATCTGAAACCACATTGTTCATTAGAATGTTCTATATTTTAATTGCATGCATAAAACGGTAGAAAAATGGACATGTGGGATATATTTCCAATAAACAAAATATTTTTAAGCTTAACTTAGATAAGTAAGGAACATTTGAGATAAGATTCGTTTCTTATGAATTTGACGAAAATTGATTTATTAATTTGTATTTGAACATTTTGTAATTACAAGGTTACTTCACAGAACAACGCGCACTATGAACTTCAACTCTCTACCCGGTATTGAACACCATAATCTTTACCTAGTTGACAAGAATTAACTATAAATTCAAGATTTTCGTCAAATACGCAATTTAAATGTGGAAATGAGCTCAGTAAAGATCGCTATACAAAAACAAATAAATAATATCGTCAGCGTGTTAAGTTATTGCACAATCTCTATTATATAGTATCAAATGTAACAAGTTATGGATAAGTACATCCTTTTTATTCTATAACGAGGCAGCGCGGCAACTGTTCTCTCAAATAATCGAAAAGTTCCTTAGACGCTCCTGGACAATTTGTTAATTCTAACTCACGAAGATTTCTCAAATGTATTAGGCTGGAAAGGCCGCTAGCTGTTAGGAGGGGACATCCTGTGAAAAACTAACTCTTAAAAAATTTCTGCTAATACAGACCGTATATATATATTATTCTGTACATACCAGCGAGAGAAAGTACATGTAGGTTTCGCATTTCGCAAAGATATTGAAGTCCAAAATCTCTTAATTGCGAGCACCAACGTAAATAGAGAGCTGATAGCGATCTCATAGTTACAAGATGTCCTACACCCATATCAGTCACATGCACGCATCTGAAATAGTGAAAACAATCTATAAAATTGCATGTTAAATTGATAAAACTCATAACAGCTTTGGAAACTATCACTCAATTAGATTGACAATCTATTCAATTTTCTTACTTCATCAAATAAACCGAACGAGAGAAAATGGTTAATAAAGTACGGAAAAACTTCAGGTTAAAAATTTACATATGCGGATGTTCCAACCTTATGAAATTGTAAAACTGCCCCTATTTTGTAAATAGTAGGAAGCTGAAATTTTCTGATAGAATAATAGACCATGTAGAACAGCGGACGGCGATCATTTGAGAATTTTGAAAATGGGTCGCGGAAAGTAGAAAATTGTTTTTGTAGGATATATCAGCTCTGTATGGTGCACTAATAAAGACAGAAAAATAATTTATAAAACCGAACGGGAGTTGTTTATTTAATGAAAGATCTATGCAAAGCATTAGTTTAATTACATAAATTTAACGATTACCGTCTCCAACTTTTATTATAATGTTTTGCGTTTTATATCTATGAAATAAACACTCACTTGTAGTTCAGTTTAGTGTGATGATGTGTATTTAAAGCGGTTGTCGTTTCGTTTCTTAAAATAGACAATTAAGTTCCTAGTTACTAAGTTAAGTTGTTGCACCTGTAAAAAACTGCATATGTAGCTGTATTCATGTCATATAATAAGTAACGTAACAGTGGTTGCACATTCTTTGTTCTTCGTACATAAGTATTCTTTTTATTGTAAATTTATTTTTTCCTTATACTACATACTACGGATTTACTATCAACCCTATAACAACATCATTAAAGTTTTTCATTGGTTTTTCAACAATTAAAACGCTTTCACAAACTCATATCTTGCCTAATTGTCTTGACGTTGATAGTGGTTGGTAATCAACTGTAGATTCATGTACTTGGGACATTAGGCTGTAAATGTTGCCCATACTGAACACTTTGAAATTCAAATTTACGCGTGAAAACATTGAGATACTTATTTGGGCGAGTCTTGCACTTGGAAATTGCTCCTGGGTTAACACGATAACTGTAAACGGAATATACTGACATCGACGATCTTAGATTGTTGATCCAAAATTTGCTAAGATTTGATGCTACTGAAAACATCTTTCAAATGATGCAGAAATAAAAAGAAGAATAATGCCAACGCATCTTTTAAGCAATAAAAAACAAGAGAAACAATATTTTAATAAAGATTCATACAGTCTAACAATAACTGATGTGAACATAAATACGTCAGCATAAATTTAAAATCTAAAAAAACAGAAGCAAATAACACAATTGAAATACTCTATAAAGAAACTTGACAACCTACATTATAATCATTATTGTAATAATTAACAGCTATCTATCAATCTACACTGAACACTTAGAAAAGGGTGCCTAAAAACGATAATCAAAGGTGATGCTAATATAGCTCATGGAATCACTCACAGGAAAAATGTTTCTTGCCTGGCATCATTAGCATTGTTCCAAGAGACTTCTCTGCCTCTCCCTCACCTTAGAAACAACAGCCAATATGTATAATCGTTTGCAAAAGCTGTTCTGCACTTTTCGAAGACCCCTCCAGAATGCCTGGGTTATCCTCAACATCACACCATAAACCATAACTATGTATTAGTAGCTATTTAGGCTTAAAAATTTGAATCAACAGTAGCTAAGAGCAACAATGTTAATTTTGTTTACTGCTGCCATAGTAACCAAGCAATACATACATCTGAAACCTTTTCTCGAAATCTGTTAGAAAGAGACATATAAAATTCATATTATGTTTGTTTATTTCTAAATTAAGAAACTGAATATGCAATGATAAATAGGGTATTTTACAATAAAGTAAGTGTCTGGTTCGTTATCATCCTGTATATACGAAAATATTTTTGATGATGTCTATTGCCTCAAGAAACTTTAACTTCCTACTGTTTTACATAATAGGCGCAATTTTACAGTTCCAGAAGGTTAGGGATTTTCAAAGATATATTATATACAGGGTGAGTCAAAGGAACGGACCAAACTCCTTGAGTATATTGTACACGTGAAAATAAAGTAAAACATCTTATATGTTCTCATTCGATTTTCATTTGTTTTAAAATTATAGCGTAGTTAAAAAAATTAACTAGCGTTCTTGTAAATGCTCCGAAATTACTTGTTTTCGAAATAATATCTTTGCATTTACGTAAAACGGAAAATCACGTATGAGACACTAGCTATCTGAGTCGATCCTTTCGAAGCTCAAAATCATTTCAATAATTGTTTTGATATGTCTCAATGTCTATGTATTTTGGGAATGATTTAATATTTATTATCGAGTTTGTACATTATTTTGTTAGAAAATGTCACACACTTATTCAAATTTAGAACACGCAAATATGGTGATTGTTTATAGTTTTGTAGTGGGAATGCTGTTGAAGAACATCGTCAACGGTTTCTACATCAAATAAATCCTAGTAAAAACGTATGCTTCCCAACGCTAACATAAGCTACTCAACACGGTGACAAAAATGTTTTGTTTGCTTATAATTACTATGTAACTGGAAAAGACAAAATGAAAAATGGAGAAGAACCTATGTTTTTTTACATTATTTTCACATGTACACTTTCCTAGAGTTTAACCCGTTAGATTTCACCAAGGATGCCGCAATCGAGAGATTCATATGAAAACGGATGCAGTCAGCGAAGTTCCTTAAAAGTCTATTGTAGAATATCACCAGTCACCATGTTTATTTAGTGTTGATGATTCAAATAGTATCTAAGATGTAAATAAAGAATAATAGTCAAAAATGTTCCATTAAAAAATAGAATTACGTAAGAATTCTAAAAAATGTTTACACTGTATCTAGGAATAGAGATTTAGAAGGCCAAGGCTTTAGGATGAACAAGCACTGTAGGTAAGCGTCTCCAACTCTTGGAAACCGTATATGTAAACATTAACGGTAAGATTGTTTAATTCAGTCATACTAGAATAATGTTTGCATTACAGAATTTTTATGCCGTATCTGATCTACTTTAGTCTATTAAACACATCTACTCACCTGTCTAACGTAAGCTCTTCTAGTTCATCCAAATCGCACGCTATGTATTCCAAGGCAGCATCGGTGATTCGGGGGCACCAAGATAGATCTAGGGAGCGGAGTTTTCGCAAATTTTCTGCTATTAATTCTACTCCATCATCCGTTATCTTACTGCACCCTGATAAGCTCAGTACAGTCAAATTAGGTAGTGAATGAACTACAATAACATAAAAATAATATTAGACTAACACTTCTGCAAACTTATAAATCCTTAACTAATTAGATAATACAATAATTATGCATTGTGCTTGCGTACTTTATATTTTTGAATTCTCTATTTGTCAAGAAATCACATTTATTGTCTGTTTGGCTGTTGTTAGAAACCAGGTTCTCGAAATTTTTAACATCAGTCCTATCTGAATTCGGGTATCCGGTCTCAAGACCGAGTGCGCGATTCTGTTTCCAAAACTGAATAGGAGGGATTAGTTCAGAATTGTATACCCAAGGCTACCTGCCCCCTATATATAGTGATGTAAAATAAACTTTTTTTTGTAAGCTAAAAAAAAAAATGGAAAAAAGAGAAAGCAGACAAGAAAAAAATAGATATAACAACATTTTTACATATATTGTTTTCGGCAGGTAAATATGTTTAATAATAGTCGCAGACCAACAGAAATATTGATAACTACATTCTAAATTATTTTGAATTAGAGTTTACAATATGTGTCAGTATCATCCTGCCAATTTTATTAAATTTGTTTATAATTGAACATATAGTGGATTATTCTGCATGGTGATGAAACTCTTCCAAGAAATATTGAAAACAGGAATTTGTTAAACCATGCACATTGTATGATGACACGGTTACCACATATGGAACAACGAAACAGATTTACAAAATTTTGTTCTGTGAAAGCAAAATTAGTTTGTAATATCCTTCTGGGGTTGTATCAGTTTCCAGTAAAAATGATGTTTCTCGTTCAGTACCATGAGCAAACGAATTATATATACAATATTAATGGCGACCATTTTAAACACTACACATCTGATACACAATCGACCTATACATTTAATATATTAATCCCAAGTGTGATGAACTGCCTCATTCACTTCATCCTTTTTACAAAAACATGTTTACTGCTTATACGTCAAACTTAATTCTTCAATAGAAATATATATCTGGATCTTACTATGCTTGAAACGCATGCTTAAAATATTTCTCAAATTTTCATTGTCCAAAATTGATCTCGGAATTATCCTGAATTGCTATTTTTACCCAACATTAATTCATTAACCACATGCATATATTTTATGAATTATTGATTTTGTATTTAGGTATATTGTACAGATATTGTACGTTGTTCCGATACTTAATACATACATTGTATATTGTCGTTTTTATCCTGATAATATTTATGTTGAACAGAAAATATTACTAGTATTATTTCCACATTCTTTATATGGATATCTAAGTTTCAATTTTAACTAATATGAATAATACTAGGAACAGCAATAACAAAATATTTTATCGTTCCTAATATTTGACTGAGCTAGATAATTGAAAAACCTGTTATCCAATTTTCAATTTGCTTAGACAGTGAGAGTAAGTAACAATAGAAATCGGAGTTTTAAAATAATCCTCTATTCTTACCTATGTTTACAATACCATGATTGGTGAGTTCCCAGCATGAATGCAGCCTTAGTACGTTAAGTGTATTGCTTTGTTTAGGTGAAAAATAACCAAGTGCGGCATCTGTGACGTGGTATGCCTGCAGTGAGAACTCATAGAGAGCTGGCAGAAGCTGTGCCACCGCACCAACGGCTTCATCCGCTACATTAATACAATCGGTAAGCGTAAGGGAAACGATCCTTTGATTTAGACAAGCCCATAGACCGGCCTCCGTAATTTCGTTGCAGCCCGCTAATTCAAGTTCATAAAGCGCCTGAAAACAATCACATTTGGTAGAACCATGTATACAGCCTAGTGTACGGATTACAGATAAAATTTTTTCAAAGGCAGGCCCTGCATAATTGCATTATATTTAAGTATACCGTCTAATTTCAGCTTCTGAAATGGATTGCCCTATTTTTTTATGAAACAAATGAATTCAGCAATTAATTTGACGCAAAACTGCTCTAAAAATTACCAAAACAACGCTGCTAATATAGCTACTCATGGCATTGGTGGAATCACTCACGGCAAAAGCAATGTGAGGAGAGAAAACACTAAAACGGACATGTCCTGCTTGCACGGCGTCATCAGCGTTGTTCAGAGTAAATCTCTACTCCACACCGCTAGTGGATTGGGAAACTGTATCCGTTTTTTGTCGCTTGAATATTTGACAAATATGCAGATACGCTCAGAACAAGGCTAATGATGCCGGGTAAGCAGAAACATATCTGTTCGTTAGCGTTTTCTTTCCTCACATTGCGGCGTTCATTTTGCTGTGAGTGATTCCACCAATACCATGTGTAGCTATATTAGTAGCATTACTTGAATTATTGTTTTTATACATTTTTTATGTGTTTCTAAACACAATCTTTTTAATGCTTGATTTTTATGAAGATTTTTGCAAAAACATCGTATTATTTTATCGCTTATTTATTCGGAATGCAAAAGTGTTAATGATTGATTGTGTTATAAATTAGTATGCTGTAGATATGGGCTATTGAAAAGTATATCCACTTTTGTGCAAATATTATATAGGATGTTAATATTTATCAATAAAATATGTAAAGCTTCAATCATTAATATTTAACTAATTTATAATATATGTAATATAATTGATCAAATGATAGTTGCATATGAAAATTCGTCAACGCTTTAGGGTATACGTTTAAATTTAGAATTTCTTTACTCATATTTCCGTACTACGCACAAGATGATATTGATTATTTATGGAGAATCTGGAAGAATTTTAAGCAGTTGTTTTGTTTTGTTTTGCAGTTGTTTTGTTTTGTGTCTGTTTGGAGAAAAGTACCCGGAAAGGTCAATACGGTCTAATTAAAAATTGTTTAGAATATAGACAGTTTAGGCCAATAATTACAAAAAATAAATTAAGTGATGACGAAAAATCACTAATGGAAACCATATTCATACCAGCAGGTGCAAAACTTGCAGTCTCAGAACTTTTTGCCTTCGCTTTTATAGTGATAATTTTAATGGGAAAGGTATTTATCAAGCACTTACACGGGAAAGGATTAGTAGTAATGGTGCAAGCACGATAGTTAACCGTGCTGTGTAAACGCCTCTTTACTACTTATTTTCCGTTAACGCCATTTAAAAATCTTTAGGCGAATACATGCAGTAAACGGAAAGCAAATACTGTTAAAACATCATTATCATATGTGTGGCTGTAGTAATATTTTCCCATGTAAACGCTGAATATCCGTATATTTTTGAAGCGGCTATTTGAGGGAAAGATGATAGCAAAAGATGGGGTATACTTGTGGGCTCCACGTTCTCTAAACTTGACATCTCTCATTTTTTCATCTGGTGCTATACGTTAAAAACTAAGTCTGACCCCAGTGACAACTATTAAAGACCCCAAAGATAGAATACGAGTAACACTAAATTCCTTAACAGAAGCTCAAATACGGAACGCCAAAAACGAATCAAGTGTTTAGAAATATGTTAAAATATCTTAAATGTTAATTTTGAACACTATGTATTGAAACAGTTGGTTGTTTACTTTTTTAATAAATTCAATGTACTGCTGTCTATTTTTCTTTTGGACACCGTGCATGCCGGCGCTAGCAGAACGGAATACCGTAAATATATTTTTTTGTTTCTCAAGTGAATTCTTACATTAATCTTAACAGCGGTGTTACAAAATAATGTTGTCAGTGTACACTGACAGGATACTAGATTTTCATTACGTCAATTTTCCTAAAACGGTAATACTTTTGGATGTGTCTTAGCATATTATGAAAATGTTGAAATTTTGACATATACGACGAATTCCTAGTCGTCTTTCGAATTTTACAAAACTGTTTGCATAATTGCGAATAAGTCTAAATATTAATTTTAGTTATAGGGAAATGAAACATTATTACAATAAAAATATGGGGCGTTCTATTTAAAATAACGTTAATATTAATGTTTGAATTTTTACATATTTGATCGATAAATAGCAACGCCCTGTATAATATTTGTAGAAAAACTGAAATTATTTTATAGCATATATTTGGAGCAATCTGAGAATTGTGAATAAGTTCTTTCAACATAATGATATGCACAAATACACAACAAAAATGATCAATAGAAATGAGAAATCGATAATTGGCTATGTACTAAAAGTCACAGTAAAAAATTACAAGACGTTAGAGTCAGAACTGATGCAACATAATCTCATGAACCCTAGAGGAAAAACTGCGACAAAAAAAAGAACAAAAATTAGAAGCTGGTACAAAAAGGAATAATGCAGATAGCCGAAAACTGGATGTGTGTAGTGGTTAAATTGTACGAAAGGGAACGGGAGAGAAAACTGGGAGAGAAGGCGCAGAAGAGCAACTTGCAATCAGAACGGTTTACACTTAACGAAGGATTAAAGCAGATATCTGCGTTTGATTTTATAATAATGGATAATAATGTCTTAAAAGAATCTAAAGCAAAAGTTCACAAACGCAATCTAGGTTACGAGAAATTAAGAGCAACTAGCAGAGTGCAGTTTTGCTGATCTAGCGGTATATGCGGAGAGTGAGTCTTAACTGTTAAAAAATGTAAAAATAAGGCAAGAGGAATTGAATGAGAACAAGTGCAAGCAAAATAAAAGGAATTGTAATAACAAGCAAAGCCACAGACGAAACATCTCAAACTCAAAATTATATGCGCAAGTGTGCGAATAGGTTGTTCTAAAACGACTATCGTTAAAATTGCCTTAAACTTAAAATTTAATCTTACGTTCCAAGGTTCCTCCCACCTAAAAATCAGATTTTATATTCTTTGACGTAATCGCACATAGCATTCATTGAACATGACTAGAAAATCTAAAATTGTATCTGATATCTGGCAGATGTTGGCAGTTGAAATGTGCCTGAAACACAATCCAATCAGGGTGCTGCGCAGCATTATCTAACATTATTATTTATAAAGCGCCCATGACATAATAACAGCATTATTAACAGTGAGCAAACAAGATGTCACATGTACAACGACGCATTATTTGCGAATCTTTAGCTATTCTAATTTGTTTTGTTGCAGCTTACCTTACTTGAACTCCTGTGTAATTGGATTTTGCCGACGCACATTTCTAAATAGCAGTTGCAACATTCCTAATCCGATCATTTCTCTAACATAAGTATAAAATTCAACGGGAATACTCTGCAGCAAGTAGATTGTTTTAAGTTATGAGTAACAATTCAAAGCAATGGAAGAATGAAGAAGAGGTAAGCGAAAGAATAAACAGCGCAGTAAAAATAGACCATACTCTCACTAAGACATTTATTAAGCAACAAAGAAATAAATAACGGCACAGAAATTACCATTACTAGCGTTACAGTAGGTGTTAACATACGGGAGTGAATAACAGGTAGACTTCAGGTGACGGAGATAAAATGTTTAAGAAAAGTAAAAAGTAAAAGGTGTAACAAAAAAAGAGTAACGAAACGAAAAGAATTAGCTGAATATAGAGCAAACGAGTAAAGTTCGCCACTTTCCGTGTGCTTCACCAAATTAGCAGAGACTAGATAAACTCGTGTTTATTAGTCTCATGAGAATGGGTTCGTGTTGCCTACCGATTTCCCCGAGAGTCGACAAAACTCTGTTAATTTCGTGAAGCGCACGGAAAGTGTCGAATTTAACGATCAGGCTCATCTAATAAAAATTGAAGAAAAAGGTTCGTGACAGCTAAATGGGAGGCGAGACCGGTAATAAAAATAACAAAAGGGAAACCCAAAAAACGTAGAACAATACAATAAAAGATATGCTAGAAGAAAGAAACATGGGGTGGAACGAAGCAAGCAGGTTATCAAAGGACAGAAAGCACTGGTAGGAAAAGTGTTTCTTTGCAAATTGAAAACGATTTAGAGAAAATTAAACAAATTATGTGTGTGCGAGTTAATATTTATTTTATTTAGAGTTTTGCAATTAGTCCTTCCCAATCTTGAAATTTCTGCGAACCCGTGTCCGAGTGATCCCAAATCCGTAGGCGATGAAATTTATTTAGTAAATGATCCAAATGATTTTACTGAATGTTTAAATGTACTGTTTACGCAGAAGATACCATCACAGTATTCTAATTTAATTTCTCGCAGATATTTGTAAAGATGTCAATGTCGAAAGAAAGTTAAACAACACATAAGTATCGGCACCCTCCGCACCACACAGGTTTAATTTATTATATAGTAATATAATAATTAGTCCGGGACGGCCGTTTCGAGGACACGAATGGTCCTCATCATCAACCGGTGACCGAATGAAGTGAGAAAAAACTTTTTCTAAAACTAAACATGCATTTACTATCCCTACTTCTTAGAACAGATATCCTTTACAAGTGCCTATTTCTACCCCCTGCACGCCTTGAAGCTACGACGTGCGAAAGATAACATGCATGAACTATCCCTTCACCGAGAAGAAATATTGTATTTTACAAGTGCCTAATTCTACCCTCTACGTGTCTTAAACTACGACATGCGAAAAACACGGCCAGATGGACGGGAAGATCTCTTTTATGGCCCAAAATATAAACGAGTGCCAGCCTACTGCAAAAGGTCAAAAAGAACAGAGTACGACAACGATGTTCTTTGAATCTAGATTCTAAGAACATCTACGTAATTATCGCTACGGCAGATTGGAGGCGTCGAGTGTGGCACAACATATAAATGAAACCGGGCATAGTATTAAATTAGAAGACTTAAAATTGATTAAAAACGTAACGTCGCCGCGAGAATTAGACGCGTACGAGACGGTTTACATAAAAAGTAATAAAAATCTGATGAACCGAGAAAACGGAGCGTTGTCGTACTCTGTTCTTTTTGACCTTTTGCAGTAGGCTGGCACTCGTTTATATTTTGGGCCATAAAAGAGATCTTCCCGTCCATCTGGCCGTGTTTTTCGCATGTCGTAGTTTAAGACACGTAGAGGGTAGAATTAGGCACTTGTAAAATACAATATTTCTTCTCGGTGAAGGGATAGTTCATGCATGTTACCTTTCGCACGTCGTAGCTTCAAGGCGTGCAGGGGGTAGAAATAGGCACTTGTAAAGGATATCTGTTCTAAGAAGTAGGGATAGTAAATGCATGTTTAGTTTTAGAAAAAGTTTTTTCTCACTTCATTCGGTCACCGATTGATGATGAGGACCATTCGTGTCCTCGAAACGGCCGTCCCGGACTAATTATTACATTACTATATAATAAATTAAACCTGTGTGGTGCGGAGGGTGCCGATACTTATGTGTTGTTTACCATACTACGCCACAGTCCTTGCTATCATTATCGAAAGAAAGTTGTTTATTATCTTTATTATTTTTTCTCATATCATTTCCTACAAATCTCAAAAACTAAACTAAGTAGGAACAGGGAATGTTGGAAAAAGTGGACGTGAATATAATTCTATGTTAGGCAGTATTTGTCTCTGAACCACTTTTTTTTTAAACGTTTTCTCTAAAATCCCTGGAAGGAACTATCCTTCACCCAACAATTAGGTGGACACGCGATATTTAAACGAGACAATAATACATTTAGTAGTAGTAATGAATGGTCGCAATTATATTATGCTAAAAAGTCGCAAAGAGTTACACTGAAATAAATTTTCAGGAAACAAATAAACAAATCTTCAACATACATTATAATTGTAGTGCTGAGTTTAATTGAAAAAAAATGCTTTTTAATAAAAATACAAAATTCCGTACAAAGTATAACAATATACACATGGGATTAACAAGTGTTCGGATATTTTACCTACTTATAGTTTTCATCAAGACAAAGAAGTCTTAGTAAGCATAAATTTGAAAATCGGTGGCTTTAGAGGCACTCTATAGATTCACTAATTTTTCTAGTGGGTCATATTACATCTCAAAAAAAGGGAGATACCTAGAGACAAGAAAATTGTTTGATACATTCACTCTTTGTTACTTACAGGTCTGGGATACATTAAAAATTCGAAGGGGTTGAACTCCGACCTGTGCCATTATACTAATTGATTATGATATAGAAAATTACCAATAAAACGCGAAATGCGGTTGATGAGATTTGAAGTGTAATGGGGATGTATTTCTAAAGAATGGATAAGAATCGAAAGATCCTCTGGTTTTAAGATATTAATGCAATTGCTAGAGTAGTCGCCGCAAAGATTCAACATTTCACTCTCCACTTCACACAAGTTTAGTTAATCAAAGCGGTCAACAGTTGCAAATGAGGATCAACGCATCCTCGAAACAGCTGTCCCAATTTAATTAAACTTGTGTGGTCCGGAGTGTCTCGACACTTTTGTGTTGTTTGCAATACTACGCCACAGTCTTTGCTATCATGAACTTTTGCAGATTTTTAACAGGGTAGAGAGAATCAGATAATAATTTCGTTTGTTCGGGAATTATAAATTTGATTCGCTCCCGAATTATTTTTTTTCTTAATTTCTTTTTATTAATAAAATTCGATTCGAAAAATGTCAAGATTTAAAAGTAGAATTCGTTCGGGAATTTATTTGAAACGAATGATTCCCGAACCAAATATGAGTCATTTTAAAAACAAAGGATGATACAGTCCTTATTTTATGTGTTTATATCAAGGTAGAAAAAAAATTAATTTCGTGAATCAGACTTTTTATTCGTTGGTGATTGGAATGTAATTCCATGAAATTCCTTAGAGAACTTTATGACATTACGTAAAGATAAAATATTTAAAATCTCAGAAAGAAAAGAAATTGTACCCGCTAAATATAAAATTTATTATTCATAAACGAATATGAATGGAAAAAATCTAATCTTTTTTGCACTATGGTCTATTTTCGGCATGTTTAAAACTAGCTTGGATTTTATATAAGTTGAAGTTACGTAATTAATTACATATTCATTGCAAATTAATTAAATATAGAAAACATTGCAGAATATTTGTTGATTAATTACACATCATACTAGATTTCAACTATACATATGGTACCTTTCTTAATGGAAGTTTCTGAATGTTGCTCTGTTCTACTACAATTCTTATTTTTATATGATTATTTACACGCGAACAATTTAGACTAATATTAGTAATACATACATATGTCTAATGGATCATCAACTCCTCATATTTCAAATAATGTTTATCACTGGTTGATGGTTTCATTAGAATAATCCAATTATCTGGTGTCTGTTTACATATTGTGTGTTTTACTCATTATTTCTGTTGCTTCATCTTTATAAAGACTCAAACGCATAAAATAAAGTTGTTAATTTTTCGATATAAAACAAAGAAGGGGCTTTTAAGTTTATTTAGTACCTGTCAAGAGCAACCAGACTTGAAATATTGAAATAACAGCAAAAGCAGCAAGCATACCGGATGCGCCAATAATCGGCGGAATTTGGCGTAAAAACTACCAAAGATGGAAAAATGAGATTTTCCGTACGTATATAGTATATCTTGAATAATTATTTACAAATATACGAGGTATTCCAAATTTTTCCAATCGCCTTATTCAACTTTTTTATTTGAAATAAAATGTTTTTTTTTATTAATTATTTTAAAGCCACATAAATTACTCTTACAATGAAGTACGGTTGGTTAAAATTCTGCCAGTTGCAGACTTTGACTCTGGAATACCCTAACAATAGAACATTGGATAGTAAGAACTTTGAAAATTTGTTTATAAGGTTTCTTCGGATGGATTTAATGAATTACGTCAAACATAAAAGAAAAGAACTATGGTTACAAAAGAAGTAATAATCATTCAGTCCGTTGTAGAAAATCTGGGCGCATCTACAAGGTCAATTTCAAAACAACATGGAATTAAAGTCACTACTATAAGAAAAATTATAAAAAAAAAACATACATTTCACCTCTATAAAATTATTACTCACCAATGTTTATTGCAAACGTATTTTGAAAAGGAACTTGCCTTCAGAGCTACAAGATCAATATTTTCTTGATTATGTGCTTTCTGCAAATGAAGTAACATTTTCAAATTCTTCAATAAAAAAAAGCTACCTTTGATTTTGTACAAGAAATTCCTATTTTACGCGACCCATTTTATATCAACACAAGCAATAATAATATATTAGCCCATCAGTAGGTTAACGTGTTTTGTTCTTCTCTCGTGTTTCATCCCGCGTTCGGCGTTGGTTCTCAAAAGAACCGGATACGTCCTGATATTTCGATGTAATCGCATACATCTTCTTCTTGAGGTCGTCGTGGTTTTGACTGCGACAGCCACTATGAACTCTGAACTCTGTGGGTCGCGGAGTACCAGGAACTATTCTTCACCTCCTCCGTCTTCCGTGATGCTGGCTTAGGGAGGATCCCTTAGCCAGCTTCTCCTGCCTGATAGTTGTCCCATCTCGGGGTGATGGGGTGGCGCGCTACACTTGGGCGCGGAGGTGTCGGAGAGCGGTCCTGGGTCTCATGCTGTCCCACGGGAGCTCGGGGTCGTATTCAGTGGCCTCGCGTACGAGCGGGTTGGGATGGTCCTGGGCCCTCTCGTATAGCTTGGCCGAGGTATTGACGGCAAAGTCTCTGATGGATTCCACCTGGGCGTCCCGATGGATGGTCTTGTTAGTGACGAACCAGGGGGCCCCGCAGGCGATGCAGAGCACCCTGTTCTGGAAGGACTGGATGGCCTTGAAGTGGGTTGCGGCTGCCATGATCCAACACGGGATAGCGTAAAGCAGCGCTGGTCTAAAGATGGACTCGTAAATCTTAATCTTGCCCGCAAGACTAAGTTTACTCCTCCAGTTGACCAGCGGGTATAATGTTGTGAGCGTACCCCTTGCTCGATCGACGACCGCCTTCACGTGGGCCCTCCAGTTAAGCCTGGTATCCATCGTGACGCCGAGATACTTAGCTTCGGTCCACCAGGGGATGGTCCCGCCCTGGATGATTAAGTCCGAAGGGACTCCGTGCCTGAGTTTTCGATACCCGGTTCTCGAAAACATCAGTGCCGCCTTTTATCCGCGTTGACCGCTATCCTCCACGCGTCGTACCACTCCTCTAAGTTGTCGAGCCCTTGTTGTAGTCGTTCCTCGATGAGTCGTGGAGACCTGGATTGGGTATATATGCAGACATCATCCACGAACATCGCCAAGTTGATGTTCGGGGTGGTAGGGATGTCTGCGGCGTAGATGTTGAACAGCAGGGGGGACAGGGATGATCCCTGCGGGACCCCGGCTGTTGTGGGCCTTGCGTTCCTCCTGTGGTTCTCCAACTTCACTCTGAACTGTCGGTTCGTGAGGAACGATCTTGTGAAGAGTAATAGTCTTCGTGGTGCACCGAGGCGGTGCATCTTGAACAGAAGACCCTCGTGCCAGACTTTGTCGAAGGCTTTCCGGATGTCTAGGAAGACGGCTCCGGTGTACTCCCTTCGATGAAAGCCGGCCTTGGCGTGCTCCACCAGTCTGAGAATTTGCAGCGTGGTGCTGTGCTGCTCCCTGAACCCGAACTGGGTGTCCGGGATCATGTGGCGATCTTCGGCTACGTCTTTCAGGCGACTGAGAAGTAGTCTCTCAGCCACCTTTCCCAGAGCCGGGAGTAGACTGATGAACCTGTAGTCGTCCGTCCAAGTTGTCTTCAGCGGTTTCTTCTTCAACACTATGACGTCCGCGCACTTCCAAAGGCTGGGAAGTGCCTCAGGCGAAGCATAGCGTTGAAGATGTTGGTGGCCGCGGCGAATCCCTTCCTCGGTAGTATCTTCAGGGCCTGGTTCGGTATCCCGTCGTTCCCTGGGGCTTTGCGTGTCTTTAGCCTTCGGAGGACACTCTTTACTTCCGAGGGCGTGATGGTGCGTATCGGCTCCTCGTCAGCAGTGTCGTCGTTTAGTATGCGTCGCAAACTACGGTGAACGCGTTCGATGTGTAGAACGTCCACGTTACCGTAGTTCGGACTGCACTGGTGTTCTAAGGCTTCAGCGAAAGCTTCCGCCTTCTCTTCCACCGTGTACGCCATCCCCCCCGGGGCGTGGATAGGGGGCATGTGGACGCGGTGGTTCCTCAGCATCCGAGATGTCTTCCAAAAGGCCGGGGTAGAATCTTCTAAGGACTCCAGGAAGTTGTCCCATCTGGAGTTGTGGAATTTGTACATCTCCTCCTTCGCCTGCTGGGCCGCTCTGTTGTATTCCTGCCTGTGGGCAGGATCCAGGGTTCTCTGCCATCTTCTACGCAGCCTGTTCTTCAACCTGATAGTCTCCCTTATGTTGTGGGGGATGAAGCTGGTTTGCAGGTTTGGACGCGGAGCCTCGTTGGTTGCGTAGCGGATGCTTCCGGCGATGGCGTCCGAGAACTTTTGAGCGGCCCCCTCGAGCTCCTCGGGGGTGTTGATCGCCGTGATGGGGTCGAGATGGCCGGCTAGGTGTTTAGCGTAGCTGGAGGAGCACCGGATTGTGGTCGGAGGATAGTTCGTTCACGGTGGTGAGTCGAGGAATCGGAGTTAGATTCTTCATCACGGCGATGTCCAGTACGTCTGGCCTTCCTGTGCCCGGGAAGATCGTGGGTTCCGTCGGGAGAGACGCGACCAGTCCCAGTTGGTCCATGATCCGAAGGAGTTGCCTGCCTTTGGTGTTTGTTAGGCGAGAGTTCCAAACAGGGCTTTTTGCGTTTAGATATCCCGCCATAACCGTGGCTCGTCTTTGGTCGAAGATCCCGGCTAGGTCGTCCTGAGACAGGGCCTGGCCGGGCGGGCTGTAGCAGGCAACAAAGTTTATCGGTCCGACGCTGGACCACTACGCTTGTGCACTCTATGCGCAATAAGAACTAGTCCAAATAGAACTATGTCCAGTTGGTGCCTCTGGACAAAGTCTAGGAACTCCACTTTCCTAGGTTTTAGCTGCCCGTTCGCGTTCTAGAAGGCCGTCGTTAGAGCGGATAGGTGGGGTCTAGCTGCCATTACAGAACAAGCCCATCAGTTCTTCCAGACAGCTGGCCAACACCAGACCAGCTTCTCCAAGGGACTTGCAGCGAAGCAGCTTTGGAAGGATTCTCTTAGACAGGTCTAAGAGTTTCCTCCAGTTGATCAGGCTGCTCAGCTGCTCGACCAGTGATGGCTCTTGCTCCACGTCCTCGATGGTCTTGGACGTTGACGGCCTCGCCTTCGGGATCGGCTTGGGCGCTTTCCGCGGTGCAGCTGCAGGTGTTGGCTGCTGGGGTGTCTTGTCAGTCGTGTCGCCCCTTACCTTGTCAGCGTAGGCCTTGGCTTGGCTGCGGTGTTGGCGTGGGGGGTGCATTGCTTTGAGGTGCGTTGGGGCACCTCTTGCCGTTGGCCGGGTGGTCGCCTCCGCACAGCACGCAAGTGGGCGGTTCTTCCATTGGTCTTGCCGCGTGGTTCCCCGCGCATTTGACGCAACGAGGAGCCGCGTGGCAATTTCTCTGTCCATGGCCGTAGAGTTGTGATGTTGTGGCTCACGATGTCGGAAGCGCCGTCCACTTGGCTTTATCTCGGAGAATTATCGGCGGAACGCGACCCTGGGTTTTGGGGTCACCTGCCGTGGAATTAGCCGCGGAGGTCTCGTCCGGCAACGTGGATAGGCCTGCCGTGGTGGTGGAGCTGGCACCGTGGGCGCTAGCTTGGTCACGGGACCCGCCTTTTGCTTCTTGGCCCGCTTCCTCGTCACCAACTTGAATTCCTCCTCTTTCTCAGTGGAGGAATCTTCGCTAGTGATGTCACTGGCGTCGCTGGAGGAATATTCCGTGGAGGTGGCGGCGATGGATTCGTACTCCATGCTGCCTTCGTCGCTGCTGATGTCACCAGCGATAGCCCTGATGGCTTTCATCTCCTCCGGGCTCAGAGAGTGGGCTGGAGGGACACTCTTGTCAGGGAGAGGGATCTTCCGTGTGGCCGAACGGGTTTTACGGCCAAGGTCGCTTAGGGGCACTCCGGCTGGCACACCGGAGTGACATCCGTTGGGGGCCCCAGAGTGGGGCTCGGTTGGGGCGGCGCCCTGCTCGACCGATTTGGTCGTCGAAGGACTGCTTCTGGCTGGCTTGCCAGATTGTTTTCTCTGGGGGGCCTCCGCGAGGGGCTCGGGAGAGGCGGCGTCCTGGGTGGTGGTGAAGACTCCGCCTTGGTGGCGTGTATCCATGGTGCTCTTCATTCTAGTAGGGTTGTTGAGTGGTCTTGGTAGGCCACTGGGGGCCTGGCGGGCCGGGGACACTAGCGGTCTCCGGGATATCCGGGGGCTGCTAGTGGCCGTTCGTCGGCAAGTGAATACGGGCTGTACTGAGAAGTGCAGTTTTTCCTCCAACGCTGCGATACGACGCTACCAGCGTCCGTTTAGCAATGGCGCTCAGGGCGTAGGCCGACTGGGCGTTATACTGCTATCCAGCAACTGGAGACTTTCGAACTCAACGGTGGATAATTGCTCAGTTGAAACTTCCGAAGCTATAGACGTATAAGGCACCTCTACTCTTCGGTTGCTCGGCACTGAATGCGACAGCCAATTGCGTTGGTTCTTCTGGATCCTTGTCCTGCTTCCTCCAGTTTCATCGGGTTGATGATCTTCCTGGGGTCCTCGGTCCTCGTTGTTTGGGTCTCGGAGTCTTCTTCCTGGACTACTTTCTCGGTTACTATGCCAGCCTACTCAGGTGATCGTAGGTGGTCTTGTACCTCGATCCCGAAGCTGTTCTTCGGGTGGTGGCGTTCTTCATCGCGAGATTCTCGCTGGTTAGCGTCTTCCGAAAGAAGTTTTTGTTGAGCCGTGCCAGGAATTCCTGCAGCCGCTCAGTGTCGCTCATGTGTGTCAGTGTAGCCAGCGAGGTGCGTCAAGGTACGTGGAGTACTAATCGCAAGCAGCGATTCTGTACGGTCGAGAGGGAAGTAATGTAGGTGGGTGCCGCCGTGACCCAGACGGGACTGGTGTAGGTAAGGATCGGGCGTATGTGTGTCTTGTACAGCATGACGCCCG
>LR736857.1:25226471-25256909 GCA_902654985.2 Oryctes borbonicus | reverse complement strand
CGGGCGTCATGCTGTACAAGACACACATACGCCCGATCCTTACCTACGCCAGTCCCGTCTGCGTCACGGCGGCACCCACCCACATTACCTCCCTTGCAAGTGTACTACACGTACCCTGACGCACCTCGCTGGCAACACTGACACACCTGAGCGAGACTGAGCGGCTGCAGGAATTCCTGGCACGGCTCAACAAAGACTTCTTCGAGAAGACGCTAACTAGCGAGAATCCCGCAATGAAGAACACCACCATCCGAAGAACCCCTTCAGGATCGAGGCACAAGACCACCTACGATCACCTGAGTAGGCTGTCATAGATATCACCATAGCGTGTACTAGTACCATACTAACGTATATTTTTCTGTTTCAGTAACCGAGGAGGGAGTCCAGGAAGAAGACTCCGAGAACCAAACACTGAGGACCGAAGACCCCAGGAAGATCATCAACCTGATGGAACTGGAAGAAGATGGACAAGGCTCCAGAAAACCAAGGACTACTGGCGGCTTCCATGTCTGCGGAAGACGTTGTGCCTCGTCCCTTTGGTTAGGCTATGCGGCCGTTTGTCGCTCTCTATTGCAGTTCTTGCCGTTAAGTTTGTATGTCTAGCTATGGCTCCTGTGTTGTCGTCATAAGTACATGTTGTGCCAGCGACGATGTTGTTGTTTTATTGCTTACATCCTTTTTATGTTCTTGTGCTCTCACGCTTATTCTACCATTTGTCTGGCCAATATGTCTCATAACATACAGTGTTTTAGTATCTCTTGTGTTCACACGTTAGTTAGAACGGCCGCTATTTTTTATAGCGTTACTAAAAAGAAAAGCGTTGGCTTTATGCAGCGGGCCTAAGGTACCTGGCATGGCCGACGCGAAGGTTTCGGCCGAAGTAGCCTCTACTTCCACCAGGACCAGGGGCCCTACGGATCCAACGGCGCGCCCGCGCCCCAGAAGAGGTTCTTAGCGGACGAAGTACCTACATCCAGTGCGTCCGAGGCAGAGATGGAGATGGATGGCGAAGCAGGAAAATAGACCAAGGTCAAAAGCAGGAACAAGAAGAAGGCCAAGACAAACAAGAATGATTATACTGGGGATTCCCTACCTACCACTGGGAGCTCCAACATGAAGGAATCCGCTGAAGGTCGTAAGACTCAAGCGAAATGCCCAGCGATCTGTTGGTGGCCAGTATCAAGGCGCACTGCCGAGAGGAACCCACCTTTCAGTTCAAAGTTAACCACCTGGTGGTTAAGGCTTCTTTGGAGAAGGTCTGGAAGAAGGTCACGACGGCGCTAGCTAAAGAGGATGGACAGTTTTACACCTACACCATGCAGAGCAATTGCCCTGTAAAGGTGGTGGTGAAGTATCTTCCGCCCTCAATATAGCCTGCGCATATTAAGGTGGAGTTTCAGTTGCGCGGCATCGGGGTGGGGGCGGTAGCGAACATGGCGCGACAAGTCCGTAAGCTCGGTTTTCATGGTCTCTGTCCTGCGCCGTAATGTCGAGGCAATCTACAAAGTTAGAGAACTGTTCGGGATGGGAATCTCGATCGACCCGTTTAATCGACGCAGTGGACCGCCGCAGGGCCACCGCTGCCAGTGCTTCGGCTACTCATCTGAGTGCTGCACGCTACAGATGAGATGCGCCAGGTGTGCGAGAAAACACGCGACAGCCAGCTGCGTCCTTACTGACTAGAATCCTAGAAAGTGTGCGAACTGTGGAGCCGCTTGCCCGGCCACGTATCAGGGTGGGAGGTGTATTGCAAGGCCAGGCTGATTCCTAGCGGTCGCAACAGGCCCTCAAGCCTACCTAACCGCCTGAGCTTTCGGCCAGAGCGTTCTCTAAACTGCCGCCCCTGAGCGCACAGGAAAGGGAGCTCTTAAGCTCCCAGAAAGTGCGCAAATGGGCGCAGGAAAAGGTTGGCCCTACGGTTACGGAAGGAATATCTGACGAGGAAACTTCGATCTCCTCAATCGACTCCCTCCAGTTCTTGAGGCTCTTGCAGCAGGCGGCAAGGAGAGCTGTCTTCGGGTACAGACAGCTTCAGAAGATTGCGAACCCCATAGAGAAACTTGCGTTTCTCATGGAACTGGCAGAATCAGTCTTCGCGCCATGACTGCCACGCCTACGGGTCTCGGAATCGTAACCTGGAATGCTCAAGGAATTATCAGCAAGAAATTCGAGTTCGCTCAGTTCCTTGCAATTTGGCTGAAGAATATCCAAAAGTTCAAGATATCAAATGGTAGTTTGATACCTTGAACTTCTGGTAGTAACACCTATAAAACTGATAGGTCCACACAAGGAGGAACCGCTGTTCTGGTCAAAAGGAGTATCAGGCATTCGCAAATCTGCCTCCCGGCCAACAGCATGGAGGCATGTGCAATTGTCATGAAACGTGCAAGTGCGAGCGTGATGTTTGCAGCTTGCTACAGTAAACCCACGCAGCCCGTGAACGCCCTAGACTTTGAAAGATTCGCGGATCTCGCCGATCATGCTTTCATGTCAGGAGACTTAAACTGTAAGCACCGTTCCTGGAACTCCAGAGTGAGGAACACGAACGATATCCTGCTGAGAACATGGCTGGACCAAAAGAGTGAGTTCAAGGTAGCCTCGCCAAAGGAGCCGACCTACTACTCTAGTCAGGGGCACTTCGACCCGGACCCGACCGTTGCCTAGGGAAATCATCGACAAGATAAAGGAGCATAATCGAATCTGGAAGAAGTTCCAGCGAACTAGGTTCCCACCGTTTAAGGAAGCGCACCGCTGACATGGCAGGGAGATTCAAGCTGCAAAAATGGGACCGCTTTCTTGAGCACTTTCAAGAGAGGGACCGGACCACCTTAGCGGAGATCGACAAGGTGGAGGCTGGCCTTGTTTCACCACAGGAGGTCCTGCAGGTAATCAAGCGGATGCCAGGCGGTAAAGCCCCGGGGGAGGATAGAATTCCAGTCGGAGCGTTGAAGAACCTGCCGCTCAAGTTGCTAATCAACTTGACGCAGATCTTTAACGCTGTGCTTCGATTGACGAGCTATCCAACCAGGTGGAAATCAGCCAAGATCATCCCAGCTTTGAAACCGCAGAAGAACCACACTTTCCTGACAGTTATCGACCGATTTGGTTGCTGGGCACCATCAGCAAGGTTCTAGAAGCCTTGCTCTTGATCAGAATCAACTCGCATCTGGAAGACCAGCTCTGGGACTGCAATCAGTTCAGATTCAGAACAGAGCACTCCATTTCCCTTCAGCTGTACAGCGGACCACGTCACCACCGCTTTCAACAGGAGTCAAACAACCGTTATGGTTTCCCTGGACCTGAAAAAGGTCGACCAAAAAAGAGCGCCGAGTTGGCGGTAAAACTTGCGCAAGAGCAGTTGACCAAGATCTCGGAGTTCTTCGATGAGCATGGATTAACGATCAGCCCCAGGAAGACGCAAGCTATTGCATTTTCTTGAAAACAGCACGGGCAGCTCCGAAAGATCAAAGTCACTTCGACGGAGATCGAGTGGAGCAGCAGTATCGAGTATCTCGGTGTCATTCAGGACAGCAGGCTAACCTTCGCTGAGCACCTCGGACAAGTTCGAAACAAAGCATTAGGTGCGGCTAGACGGTTGTACTCCGTCCCATCCCTCCCGACCAAACCCCAAAACCGTCGTAACGCTGTACAAGGTGCACATTCGCCCAATCCCCACCTACACCAGTCCTTGTTGGATCACGGCGGCTCCCTCACACTTCCTAGCTCTCTTCCGGGTACAAAACCGATGCGTCCGAACACTATCACACCTGAGCGAAACCGAGGAGTTCAGAGAGTTCCTTACCAGACTCAACAAAGCCTTCTTCGAGAAGACAAAGGGGAGCGATAGCCCTGTAATGCAGAGCGCTATCACTCAGAAGACCTCTAGAAGAACCACCCACAAGAAGACCTGAGCAGGCTATAGTATCACTGAACTCATCTAGTCAAAATCCACTAATTCGTTTCTATTATTTTTTAGGTAGAACGCCGAAATAAGGAGTCCAGGAAGAAGATTCCAACGCCCACATCAAACAGAAGATGAGAACCCCAGCAAAATTTCTGCGTGGATATGGTACTGAAACAAGATGAACTAGAATCCAAAGAACCCTCGCGGTGCTGTCGCAGTCAAAACCACGACGACCTCAAGAAAATGTATGCGATTACATCGAAACGTCAGGACGTACCCGGTTCTTCTGAGAACCAACGCCGAACGCGGGAAGAAACCCGAGAGAAGAACAAAACATCTTTTACAAGTACATATATATATATATATATATATATATATATGGTTAATTATTTTCAACGTTTATTAAATTTATTTTCTATGTTCTATCAAATTTTTAGATGCAAAACTTGCAATGTACTTAAAATCTAATAGTTCAATTTTAAATTGTTCATCCTTTTCTTTATGTTGAACCTCCTTTATGGCGATATCTAGCTGCAACTCCAATAATTCCTTTCGAGTATCTGTCAAAGTATCAATCTGTTGTACTTCGTTTAATTCTAATCCTTCATAACCGGACTGAACTGTTTTTGTATTAGTGCTGCCTTCATTTAGATGGTCTTGTACATACAGCAAGATCCTTAAAATATACCTGACCCCAATGCAACCGTTTTTAGAAAAAACCTATTTTCTATTTTTGCTGTTAGATCATGTTATGTCTCGTGGTATTTGTACTTATAGGGTTGGGTTTTATTATTCAAAACAACCTTCTCCTGTTACATCTTACAACATACTGCTTTATTTTATCCCTGTATTATTTATATTGGTCTGCTGTAGATGGCGCTCTAGTACGATATCACACAGTACATCATAGGTCACTTTAATTTTCGATGCGACCAAAAGTCGTGGTAACAATTCTATTTTAAATGGATAATCTAGCATATTTTACTTTTTTGGAATGATGATGTAGCGACAAATTCGACCACGTGTGTGAAATTAAAAATATCATGATACGCAGCTATAACAGTTTTGATACTCTGCTTTTGTTTTAATACTAACGTTAAGCTGGCTATAGAAAAAGCGCCAAATCGTTTCTCGTAACCATAGGCTGCGCTAAGTTCGTTCAAGGTGATATGCAGCTGTTGCTGCGAATAGCGTTTAAATCTCAATTCTAGAAGTCCAAATTATTATTAACCTGGTTGTGCTTCATATTTCTATCTTTTGTTTCAGTATTTCCCTTCATTTGTTTTTGTTTAAAAGAAAAGGTAATAATGCAGCTGAAGAGCAGCTAAACGCTACAGCGCGTTTAGGTCATATATCCATTACGCTATTCTGTTAACCGAACACACCGAGCTGCTTAAGCAAGCACAGGCGGCTGGTGCACTGTGGCTGCAAAGCTGCAGAGTACATTAAAACATTTGTAACCAAAGAATTTATTTACATTTTTACTTCATTGTTGAAATTTACTTTGAAAATAAAGGGTGCAGCAACTATCTATACATGGTGAAATATAGCTTAATAAAATGTTTCGAATAAAAATTAAGTGATCTATGACCGAGAATTATTTCGAAGCATACAGAGTGTTTAATTTCTCTGGTACATTGTTCAAGTTTGCTATTTTAAGTGGAGCATCCTGTATATTGTTTTTGAAATATTCACTTTCCAAGGGAAAAAAATGCATTTGCAGTATTTTCTCAACAATTTCTTATTTATCATTATTTTACAAGAATTTTTCTACTGACGTTTTAACAAAAGTCCAAATTCATTAATCAATGTCAAATATGTTTTTGTCATCATACAAAGTGATCAGGAAAGCAAACTTAATTGGAACATTTTCAAACAATTGAAAGTGTTCTTTTCTTAGATGAAACAGTTAGTATATTCTTAGCCCATTCGATGCACATTTAAAATCTCTACATTTCCCCATACCCGTATTCAATGGAAGACCTAAAATCTTTACATCGCAGTTTTTATGTTTAAGTGTTAAGTTTTTTTGCATTACTAGTTTAGTTTTATTCAAGTTAAGATTAAGCTGATTTGCATCAATCCATACGCTGACGATAGAAATCCCGTTGTTAATAAGATTTTGTAAGCTTGGTAAGCCCGAATCTTGCTAAGTCAAGGATGTCAGCAGCAAAGAAGGTTATATGTGGTAAATATAAGAAACAGGCCCGGTCCTAATACAGAAGGCTGAGATACACCACATATAGCTGCAGAGATAATATAGCCATTCCTCTACTGTAAACAGATACGTATAGACTGCGATCTGTTAGATATGATCGAAATCAATCATTGTCCTTGAAACCCATATCTTTGCCAATGGGGGACAGTCGAAAGCTTCAGATAAGTCGCTAAATAACGTAGCAACAAATTGTTTGCGCTTAATATTATAGTAGATATTCTACAATAGATCATAGGCCGCGTCGGAGGTAGATATGTTATATCTGAAGCCAAACTGACAATTTGACAGTGGTTATTCAGTTACTATCGTATAACATACTACAATTGTTTTATTCTTGCATTTACAGCTTTTCTAAATATTTTTGATTATATTATATATAATATAATACTCCGTATACGGAGTATAGCTGTCCCAGCCTTTATAAATTAGCACCACTCGAGCGTTCTTGAAAGTAGAAGGAAAGACAGCAAGTTTCAATCACAAATTTATTAAACCGACAAGACGTTTTAATGCGCTAAGCGACAAACGAAGCAAAATTTTAACAAAAATATCAGAGCCTGCAGAAACTATTTTTATTTTTAATTACGCATTATAATAGAAACTTTCTCGAGATTTGTTGGCAAAGAGAAAAATGTTTTACTGTGATTAAATTTAAAAAAAGACATGGGATCTATATTTGAAAGAAATGTTTGGTTAAATTTAGGACTACTAATATTAAGTAATCATTTAATCCCCGAACAACAACTTCAGTGTCCTCTATTCTTTCATCTTTTTCAATTATGTGAATACATTTGCATTGCTTGCGCTCAGAACTAGCCTCCATTTCACCTAATTTCTATTATCCACGTCTCTCTTATATAAAATTGTCTATTGGAGCAATTATTGGGCGTTTAAAAATGCCTTCATATGATGTGAAATGGGTTCGAAAGCAAGGCTCACCAGGAAATCCAACTATGTAATATTATTACTTTATAATATAAAGCTCTATTATTTTTTATTGAAATTTTATATACTTTCGTTAACCAATGGCCTTTTCATAATTTTAGTAATTAGATTACTTTTCAATTAGATTTTGAATAGAATCGAGAAAATGAGCAAAGTAGCCATTAAGATTCACATTGTCATTCAAGGATGATTTCAATCCATCACATTCATTATAAAATCCAGTATCCACAGTCGCGCATATCTAAATTGGAGCAAACATAGTTTATTACAGTACTTCAAAAGCGAAGAACTCTAGTTAGCTATCGAACATGAACCTCTTAGTAATTATATTAGTAACGAACACGAATCCTCAAAATAGTCAAAGATTCTCCAGTCAATATTATACCATCCGTTGTTTTAAGTTAGGACCAGTTGTGAATTATAAATACATAATGCATAAGATTTAAAATCTATAACATTCGCACATGAGCACTAAAATTCGAATTCTACGTTTAACTCTTGAATAAGGTGATATTACATTTAGTGGCGGCGCGTAGGTTTGACAAATGTGCATCAATTATAAAATAAGTCAAATTGCGTATACATACTCATTGTAACGTTACAGTTATACATTTATTCAACGAAAACGCGATTACTTAATCTCGCTAGATTTTGAATTTTTTTGCAATAAGTGAATGTGTACCAAATTGGTATTTCTTTATATGGATGTTTTGAAGTATATATCCAAATGTGCATTTAATTTTTAATTTAATTGACAATTGACAATAAATAAAAAAAGTAAATGCAAATATAAACCTAGATAATAAGATTTATCAGTCGTAAAGTTAACATATTTGGAATAACTGAAACCAAAAGTAACAGAAAAAATCGTTACAGCGTGCCCACATTCACCGCAACTGTAATAGTTTTAATTGGTTGCACGACGAGGAAAATGGTGTTTAGTTGCATTAGTTAATCACGTGCAGCGTTGATGAGAGCCAATGAGAAAGCTTTATTTTAAAAATATTGAACTGCGAACACAATTGTGTTACTTCGTTCCAATATGTAAATATTTGTACAGCATCTAGCTTCCGTTCTCGATAAGTTGTAAGATCAATAAAATATGCCTTTATGTAACACAGGATGATTCAAGGAATACCTCTATTAAAAGTTCTTGAATTTGGAATGACATCACGATTTTGAATGTGAATTGTGGAGGGTACAGATACCTTATTATTTAAGGCATAAAAAGTAAACAACGTTATACAGGACGTTTCACAACCTAGGGTTGATTTGGCTAGTACTAAAAGTATTTTTTTAATGGAATATATATTACAACATGTGATGTACAATTGAATTTTCTATCGAAAAGCTATAAGTATTCTTGTACCTATCTCTATCGCTTCTTTTACAATTAGTGCTTTTCAGAAGATGTAAGAAAATATAAGTATAAATCAGTATAAATAAATATAAATAAATATTCTTCGGTTAGAAATATTTCAATGTGTTCTGTAGCCACAGTGCACCAGCCGCCTTTGATTACATTGTAAGTTTCTAAAACGCAACCATTACTACTCTATACGTTCGAGTATACACAAAGATATGGATAATTTTGTTCCTGTATTTATACAATTTGTCGGCATTAAAACCTTGAATATTAAGAACTATGAACGTCGTTGTCCTTTCCAAAAACTGCGAAATATCAGTTGATCCCTCTGGAATTTCCTGGGAAGGACCACATTTGAACATCATTATTAATAAATACATAGATCAAATTATTACGACTTATATATTCATCCCTGTTATTCGCATTATCGCCTATATTTTTGATCAGCTTAGAAATACGAGTTATTAAGCAAATAAAATGTTTTGTGGCTAGAATTTTATTTACCTTGAGTTAAACTTGTTATTGATACATTCCTATAAATTTGTTGATTAATGCAAAATATTTATTTATTTATATTTATTTTATTATTTAATTTACATTTCCGTTTCGTAAGATTTTTTGTTATTCCTTTTTGTTGTACGGTGTATCTTCGTCATCTGCATAGCTGAACTCCACAATTTTTCTATTTTTGAACGAATTCATGTTTTATCACAGCACAAGAAACGTTTCTCTTTTTCAGTTCATACATTATATCGATTATTTTTCCATTTTGATATTTTCACTTTCTCAATTCTATATATGTAAATTAGATTACGTATAAAATACACTATCAGCGTCAATTATATCTAAAATCCACACTTTACTCTATTAACTCATCAAAAAATAGAATTTAAAACGCAAGTCCCGGCTATCACATACCATAGACTACTGAGAGCACGTATGCACGTTTTGTCGCGTACAAGACTACATATCACCCTAGAATTAGGCAATCACATTATAAGGTCCAGTTTAGCACTAATCCCAGAGCAGACCTGCTTACCACTTCACCAGCTTCAGAATTACTGAAAGAAATTCAAAATGAGGAAATTTTTGGTAAATGAATTTTGGAAGTTGAAAGTAATTTTTCTTCTCTCCCAAATGACATTCAAAAAGCAAAAACAATTTGTGTAAAAACCCATGAAACACAACCTAACTATAGATGAAATTAGTTTGGGGCTCACAAACAACATACTCTAGCTAAAATTTTAGAATTAAAAATCAAATGAAAGTTGCAGAACACATCAGAAAATGCCTAGAAACAATAACCAAAAAATAATGCTAAGATAGCTTAGCCAGCGTCGCCATCTCGTGTTTGGCAGTCATGTGAACTGCTCGAGGGATGGTTTGGGGAACAGTACCCGGTTTATGTCGCTGCTTCCTGAACGGCAGGCATGCGTTTCTTTGACACTAGAGGGCACCAAGAAATGTCGAGTTTGTCGTTTTGAAAGTTGTGGTATTAACTGTGAGGCAACCGCGATAGAAGGTAGAGATATGAAAAGTACTCTCGAAACCACGCTGATGACGCCGGGTAGGCAGAAACATGTCCGTGTGTTAGTGTATTTTTCTCTCTCTCCTTTTATTGCGTTTGCCGTGAATTATTCCATTAATACCATGAGGAAGCTAAGCTATCTTAGCATTATTTTTTGGTTAAATGAAAGTTACTTCATATTTTCATATTTCTTTCAATACAAATACAAATGGATGGTGCATGACATTTGAAAAAGTCTCTAAATCTACACATTAATTAAGAGAATTAATTAAGATATTTTATGTGATTATTTTTCTTATGGTATTGCCTGATTTTCAAATTTAGTGTAAATTTCAAATACCTGCTCTTCGGTAAGAGCTATTAAAACTGTTCCCAATGGAATTTGTCTTACTCTTCGTATGAAAAATACCAGACCTCAAAGTCAGGGCGCTAAACTGCAAGATTTCCAAAATTATCAAGGAAAATAGATCATTGAAAAAATCTTTTCTCATCGAGCTGCATATGACATGAATATACAAGATAAGTTTTTTAGAAGACTCGAGAGAACTTTCCAACTATTGTCGTTGAAAAAACAAAAATTACCACTGTATATATTCAATACATTCAGTATCATATTTAAATATGTTATTGTAGATCGTGAACTCATGTTGACTAGGTGAACGTCAATGAGTAAACCGTACATACGATCTCGTCACGTAACAAAATTCATAAAGTAGTGGTGGTTAATGACAGTTTATGAGTACGGTAAAGTAGGAGATAAACATAATTGATAGGAATAAATAAAAGTTAGATTACAAATAAGTCAGAGTAGAAGAATTTTTTGGGTTGCAGCTGCAATTACAGGTAAAAGTGAAGAAAGCAAGTATTATAAAACAAACACAACAGTCCCAAATGATAAAAGCGGAGATAGAAACGTTCAAAGAGAAACAAGAAATAATGAAAGTAAAAATAAATTGAGAAGAATTGGAGTGGAGAGAGACCGAAATTTTAGCGAGAGATGGACAAATGGAAAAAGAAAATAAGAGGAGATTGAGAAACTCAACACTGGCAATTAACCGGTACAGGAATTTAAATTATTATGATGGTGAAAAATAAATTGAAAAATACACAGATATACATAGAGAGTGGAAGAAACAAAACGAAACAAGAAGTATTGCGAGGAAAGATCGAGGCAAAGGATGCAGGGTTATCAAATCGGTAAAAATTGGTTATGAAAAGCTATGATTATTTTTTGCAATTGATTAATTGCAAAAAATAGAAAACAAAGGGAATAAAAGCATTAGCAACAACGACCTGTTCTTGTTGTTCTTCCTGTTCTTTTGTTTTTCGATCCCCTTGTCTTCAAGGGGATCGAAAAAAAAACAAAGCGACAAAATATTGAAAATGGTCATGTAAAATGTATGAGGAATAGTGGGAAAAGAGGTAAAACTGATACAAGAACTTAAAAAGGCAAAATTGAATGTTATGGCAATTTGCGAAACTAAGAGAAAAGGTACGGGCATCAAATTATTCAGCAGAGCTAGATAGTAGAGCAAAGGAGAGAGTTGAATGCGCAATAAAAATGGAAAATAACATTACATTATCATGAATACGGTATTGTTGCCACATATGTTTTTCCTGAATGATACCCGAAGAATTCTTAAAACCAATTCCAACGCGATACGGTAAGCTTAAAAACTTACTATATATTTCAACTTTCTTGACCAACAAAGGTTAAAAAAAGTGCTTCTAAACTTACGAAAATGTCTAACTTTCGTCATTTCATGTATACAGAAGAATTATTACACATTTACTTATTAAGAAAATTGACTGAGACTCTCATGAAAGACATCACCACGTGTAGTTCTTTTACCACTTTATGCACACCGTGTATATCGGAACTGTATGTGATAGTTCTTAGACCACCGATGATATGATTTTTTTTTGGTAAAGGTAGTAGATAAACTACTCTTAGCACACTTTATTAATCAACCGTATGTCGGTAGCACGATCGTTTATGTTTGCTATTTGTTAGAGAAATGATCGGATTAGGAATGTTGCAACTGCTATTTTGAAATGTGCGTCGACAAAATCCAATTATATAGGAGTTCAAATAAGGTAAGCTGCAACAAAACAAATTAGAGTGGCTAGAGCTTCGCAAATAATACGTGGTTGTACATGTGACATCTTGTTTGCTCAATGTTAATAATGCTGTTATTATGTCATGGGCGCTTCATAAATAGTAATGTTAGATAATGTGGCGCAGCACCCTGATTGGGTTGTGTTTCAGGCACATTTCAACTGCCAACATTTGCCAGATATCAGATACAATTTTATATTTTCTAGTGATGTTCCAATGAATGCTATGTACGAATACGTCAAAGTGCTTAAAATCTGATCTTTAGGTGGGAGGAACCTTGAAACGTAAGATTAAATTATAATAGGCAATTTCAACAATAGTCATTCTAGAACAACCTATTCGCGCACTTGCGCATATAATTTTGTTTTAATTAAGTTTGAGATGTTTCGTCTAGTTCAATAGGATGAATATATTAGACAATTTTCACACCTTTCTCTCCAATAAAGACTGAAATCACATTCAAAAAATTTTATTGATAAAATAAAGAAAATTATAAAATTCGATTTTCCAACGTTTCTCCTTTTTCCCATTTTCGTTGATTAACGCTTCAGTTAAATCGCCGAGTGTAGATTATCACGGCCGTTGACTACTATAGAACTACTGCACCGCGCATAAGTTTCCCACCACCATGGCTGTGTGCCTACCAATTAGCTTCCCTCCCTGCCTCATCCTGCGCCAAGTCTCATTGTTGCATTTACATTGCTGGTAATTTTTTTAATGACAATGACAATAGAAAATCCTCTCAAGAGTAAAATCCACAGTGTTATTCGGCTTTTGGATGAGCAGAAGGCAACCTGAAAGACAAGGACACAACTCCCTGCCAAAAATTTTCGTATCTCTCTCTCTAATAACCGTCCACAAGCTACAATCGCAGCCTTAGATTGTCATCTCCCACAGATATCCAGTAACTTCATAACTACTATCACTGGCGAAAGGTATACTGTGTCACGTTATGAGAAGTAGTTTTATTGACTTTATTTTTCTGTTATTTCCAAAACCGTCTAAATGCAGAGGCTATTCCGTCAAGAAAAAGTCGATTTTGTATCTGAACTACGTCAGTATAGTGCAGAACAAAGACCTGACAACTCTAAATACTACTACAGATAAAACGTTACATTTAATTATTTAATTTGTTTATAACTATCGTATATAGTAAACTTTAGAAATAACCGAAATATGAACATCGCCTTGCATTAAAAAATTTTCCTTCATTGACCTAAAATCGAGAGCAGTGTTCTGTGTTAGAACATAGAAAAGAAGGTAAAAGAAGGTAGGTACTAAGTACAACACTTCTAACGCGGATAAATTTCTGTGCTAGATTGTTAATTTATAAAATAAATTTTTGCTTGAATAGGAATTTTTGGCAATTTTCTCACCTGCAAATGATCTAAAAGCGTCTCAAGGCCGCGATCCGTTATACTAGAACAGCGAAGACTCAGTGAATGCACGTGCTTAGAAGCTAAAGGAAATGAGCTAACTAAGTCTAAGGCATCCTCATCAGAGGCACCCATTAAGCATATACTGTGGAATCCTCTCCTTATAAGTGATGAATATAATCGACTACGTTCATTTCCTTGTGAGGTCCTCATTTCCCTACACTGCAACACTGGCACCAGCCCAGTCCAGTACCTAGGTGACCGATACAAGTACTCCCGCCAACGCGCGCATACCTGTGCCAGCACACATCGTTCTCCCGCACTGAAATACAAAAAGAACTTTACTAGAAAACGTTCGTCCATAATCAGCTGGTCCCACGACGTTATGCACACTTGAGGTAACTTGGGTTTTTTCGCAACGACAATCACAGGGTTGCTTGTAGCCTTAGAACTTCTTGATGGTAAAAGTCGAGAAGGTTTTTCCGGTGCTGAAACCGCTGAATTGCTACTTCCACAAAACACATTGGTAACTCTTTCCATAACACTCGTCTTTGTAGAATGGTGTTTATTACCTCGAAGGCCATTGATTCTCTTAGTAAGTTCCGCGGAAGCACGTTCCACCACACCTTGAGCCGATATAGACGACATGGTGCCGTCACTCAGAGTCACGAGGTCATTTTTTTACTCTACAAAGAACTAAACTATTGGAACGCGACGAGGGTCGTCTCGTTACTGCGGCTTTGAGTCGATATCACCCTCAAAACTCGACGAAACCCTACGATCAATACGCAAAACACACTACCCCGCGTGTTCAAACCACGCGCGCATAGCTTTCATTCAAGTTCAAGATAATGTAAAAATATTTAACTGCCTCTGCAAGTTTTTTTTCAAAACGTCTTCCATACAAACATTTTCATATTCAGTATTTTTTTAAGAAATCTAATTTGTAAAGTAATTTCTTTTCGCAAGTACATTTTCGTAATCGATATGCGGTATTTTAACGTATTGATCGTTACAAACCTGGTTTTTGGCACTATGTCAAAAATAGAACATAATCGCTAAAAAAGATACAGGCACATCTTCAGACATGAAAGAAAAATAAAAATTATTGATTTGGTTAAAATTGTCCTAATCCTAAAATAGTGTTTTTAAATTAGGCATAATAAAACTTGCTTTTTAGAATAAGTGACATTACTGGACGACAAGAATATTATTTCATCGGAAATTCACACTATAATGAAACTAGGAGCAAATGCTTAACGCCATTCATTTATATCCGTATAACTTACTAATATTACACGTATTACTAACCATATTTGAAATGTGGTTTGAAATATAGTTTCGTATTAATTATTTAATTAATATTTTAAATATTTCGCTTTTTCAACATTTTTGAGAGATCGTCGAGAGAATGCAAACTTCTATAACTATGAAAGTGTTTAAATTGGAAAATTGAAAATTTGCAGAACTATTATACGGTGAAAGTTAGGGTAGTATTAGAATCCGAATACATTTTCGAAAACATTATACAACGTGTCCGACAATCACTATGACAAAAAACAAAATAATTAGAATTCAAAAATAACGTTGGAAACAATCGAATCTCATTTATGTATTTTCTTGTATTGATTTGCATTTATAAAATACATTGTTTGCTTTACAACTTTGTGTACAAATATGGCACGACTTTACTGTGGTATATTAAATATTTTTCTATTTTAAAAAGTCGGTGAATCTAAATTTGTATTAAAAGAAGGAGCAAAGAGATATTTCGTAACCAATTTTTATCAACAGTATATTTTCTTTGTAAAATAATGAATGCGCATGGTCAACTTTTGTGAGGAGTTCAAATACCTGCTCTGCTGTAAAACTAAACATAATTTGTTGACGTTACATAAAAACGTGTACAGTACACTATGCCTCTCATTAGGTTTGTTAGGTCGGGCAGCACTTTTTACTTCGTGTAGTGGAAAATGACGTCACTAGAGTAGTCGGTACATGTAAATGTATGGTCGTGTAACTTACACCAAGCAGATGCAAAAGATCGACTTCCCGTCATTTTTCACAACAGTATCCAAAGCTCCAAGTGGCTAGCTTGGAAGCATTTCAATTGTTTATAATTTACATTTGTTTGGGTTATAGCGACTCCATTTATTTTCAATGTTTTGATTCACTATCACGGGATTACCTGCATCGTCCTTTAAAATACATGTATTTGTTGTCGAGGGTATTGCAGTATTCCAGGAAAATTAAAATTCGGGCTACTTATTTGGATGTGTAGACTTTTACTCCTACTGTAGACTGGGTATAAAAAGTGTAGACCTAATCAAACTGTATACAATATCAATAACCACGTTGCGAAAAAGTGCAATTCGAATTTTTTATATCTACGCTAGTATTCCGCATTGGGAAAAGGTGTGGAGTTGATTATGCTGATAAACAATATTAAATATTTTTACAATGGCATATAAGTCGATCAAATATATCGTTATATATAAGCGCGTTTGCTAGAAGAGAACTGCACGTTCGTCATCGCTGGCGACGATAGTTACATGAGATAAGAACTCACAACTACAATAAGTAGGGAAAACGTAAGAAATTAGAATTTAAGCACGTTAATGTTATTCGTTTTGATTCATTTTTTAAATTTTATTTTAAGTAACTTTATCACAATGCAATTGTTTTCGTTTTATATTCAACATTTTCGAAGATGACCTCCAGTGATCCTAGCCGAGCCTAGCAGATGAGGAGACGTAGATGTACGAGGGTGGTTCAAGAAGTCCTTAGAAAATCTAAGAAATTGCACTCGTAGTATCGAAAATGGTTATTCCCAGTAAGGTTCATTATGCACTAGACAACTATGAAAGTCTCAGTTATATCCATCACTTTTATTGTCGATTTCAGCAAAAAATGTTTGTTATGTATGTAAAAAAAATGAAAAAAGGTAAATTTCGAACGGTGATTAATAATTAACACCGAAAGAGATCAAAGCTGAGTTGGATAAAGTTCATGGCACATCTGCTCCTGTATTAGCAACTGTTTACAATTGTGTAAATGAGTTTAAACATGGCCGTACATCTCCCCTGAGGCTGTTTTGACTCTTACAATTCGGAGACAAAGGAACAGTCAAAAGTGTAAGCTTTTATAGGCGAACGGGCTCCGAAGAAGGCGAAAAAGGTGAAATCGGCCGGCAAGGTGATGACCTCGGTATTTTGGGATGCATACGGAATCATCCGCACCGATTGCTTGGACAAAGAACAAACAATAACTGGAAAGTATTATGCGTCGTTATTGGACCGGCTGATCGAAAAAGCCGTTTGAAACAGAAAAAGATCCTCTTCCATCAAGATAATGCATCCGACAAAAGAACCGGGAATATTGTAAGCAGTTTGATGCAGAGAACATAACTACACCCGTCGCTCACCAGCTTGGACGCAGATAGTGCTGAAGGATATCCCCATAAAGAAGTGAAACAACAAAAAGAATCCGGTTGTACATGAAAATTTCTTTGTAAATTACCAATTTATTAGTTAGTTTTTAAGTGAATGTATCTTTATTTTTGTAAATACTGAAATGTTCTTAGCAAATACATGTTTCTTTTTTTTTGTTCCGTAGCAATTGTGGCACAATAATTTTGTTTCCAGTGAGGAGCTAATGCCATGGAAAGTTCTATTATAGAATTAGGTTTTGTAAAAACGAAACCGATCTTCCTTACTCAACTGCTTGACATAGTTATAAACTACAGAATGATAGAAGAGACGCGCGGAGATCAGAATCGATAGATAGATAGACAGGTACTTAGACTAGTTAGTTAGTTGTAGACGGTAGATTACAGAACTGGTAGGTTAAAAAGTTGTAAACAACACATAAGTATCGGCACCCTCCGCACCACACAAGTTTAATTTATTATATAGTAATATAATAAATAGTCCGGTGACCGGTCACCGGTTGATGATGAGGACCATTAGTGTCCTCGAAACGGCCGTCCCGGACTACTTATTATATTACTATATAATAAATTAAACTTGTGTGGTGCGGAGGGTGCGGATACTTATGTGTTGTTTACCATACTACGCCACAGTCCTTGCTATCATTATTTAAAAAGTTGTATATAATTAAGTAAATACGTATAGTTCTGTTGGACGTGATTATGCTTTTTATATGCCTTATTGACCTAACTTACATGTTATGAGACTGTGTTTGTTTGTTTAACATCGATTAAGAAATATAATACCATATACACTACAAATTAGCGTAGGTACAAGCCGCCATTTTATACACCCTCCCTTCAATTAAGTTTTTTGTTTTTAAATTTGACTGAACAAGTTCTTTAATTATAAAGTGGTACCTGCCAGCGAGCCTTCCTCGTCACGTAGGTGAAATTACATTTCTAGAATGAAATGTAACTTGACGTATCCCTAAAAACTAATCCGATAAGTTTTTAACAATTTACTTCCATCAAACAAAATAAATTTTTAACACAATAAAAAATAGAGATCGTAGAGGAAGAGATTGAGAATAGAAATCCTTTTGTGGTAATTGTTTCTGAGAAATGGCTATTTGAATGTAATTGAAAAGAAATACGTTGCCTGTGCACTGGTTATTTTAAGATGGATGCACATAGAAATAAAACTATCGAGAATCATTGGGAAATACAAAGAAAACTGCAAAAACAGTATCACGAAAATTGTTTATTGCACATGTAATATAATCAATTTTCTTGCGTTGTCATATTTTAACTTAAATGTATGTAAACATTCTTTTATAATCTACAGGACGTAACAATTATCTGATTTTTTTTTTATAATAGATCAACTAAGTTTTATATATCATACATTGTTAAATTGTTAACAATGAACGAACTTCTGCCGATCGTGAACTACTACCATGCTAAACTGTAGACACTTGCAGAGTACAACAACTAGAAGCAGCCAGCCGTGCATAAGTCGCATAAAGACTGACTTCTGCTGTAGAAAGACATCTCTTAATTATTGAATTATCTCATTTAGATGTACAATAGCTGTCACATAAGCAAGCTTGTGTTGTATGGATGTCTTCTACATATTGAGGACACCGTGTACATTGCGTATATAGATAGTAGTGATACTCCTGAATACATTTTTTTTTTGAAAAGTATTAGTAAGAGTTAATATTCATATTATTATCTACTAAAAGTAGTAAAAGAAAACTGCGACGAGGATGGGATTCGAACCCACGCGGGCAGAGCCCATTGGATTAGCAGTCCAACGCCTTAACCACTCGGCCACCTCGTCTGATATAGAATTTTCCCTGATTAAATTATATTAGCTAACAGCTATAATTTTTATCCGAAATAAATTGATGTAAGCTGATTTAAAACATAAACTTAGAACTTATTTCAACATCGTGTATTATATCTAATTACAAATGCGTTTCTTTAATTCTCTCAAAAAAGATTGAATACAAAAAAGTGGTTCCCTTTGTTTTTAAACGTTTTTGAAAGATCAAAGTAAGTTTTCGAGGTGTAACAAAAAAAATCCATTGGCGATAATAATTTTCCAAATAGTTACAAACAATGCGCCGCTACATCAAGAAAAAGGTCTTGTGGGTAGTGATTGCGATGGATTTAGGTTACAGAATTTTAATATTTATTTAACTGGCAACCTTTATATTTTTCAACATTTTCAAAAATACTTCAATCAACTTTATAGACTACTTTCCTAAAATAAACAAGAAATAAATAAAAATGTTACAGTATTTTTCAGTTTGTCAGTACAATACCATTGTCTCTTGGATATACTAAGTGTTGGCGATGTTAAAAAATTAATTGTTCCGCTTTCTGCGCAATGAGGTAAAGTACTTTGTCTCCAATGAAAAAATGTTAGATATAGTCCATAATATGCGCAAAAAAACGTGGTCATGTCGGGCGAGACTTTGTGATTAAAGCATTAGGCAAGTATAAATGCTTTCAATAGAAGTGTGACTTCTTAAAGCCAAAAGTAAATTGTGTGTAAAAAGTAAAGGGTTTACTAAATTGAAAAATATAGTATAAAGGAAAAAAAATTCTTGACCTTTGTAATCTCTTTGCATTTAAAACAAACAAGTTTCTGGGAACACCAGCGACATGAGGTTAATATAACAATGAAGTTAATATTGATATAAGCGTTTGCTGTGGAAAGGGTCTCACACAGTACATGGCAACAATCGGCTCCTTTCCCTAGCGTTCTTATCCCAGTATTTAGTTAAAAAAGAAGCAATCATCAATTTTTGCGTCCTGACACGCATGTTATTTGAGAAAAAACAATTTCTCGATTGTACAGGGAATGCTAGGGAGGGATAGAATTCTTTGTGGATGGTGAAATTGGTGAAATAGTCAAAATGGAAGAATTACTGCTACGTTGGGGTTCTCCTCATTTGATTGCTACATTCCGAAACAAGCAAAATAATAAATAAGCATTGAAAGATTTATAATATATATATATATATTTATATGCATGTTAGAGTTAGGAACTTCTTATTTCTTAAGTTGGCTAGAATGGACTGTAATATAAACGTTATAGAATAAACCACTTGAAGCCTAACCGCCTTCGAATATACACAACATGGCGCTGCTAAAAATGTAAAAATGTTAAGATGTAAAAAGAAAAAAAAATAAAACAAAATCGAACAGAAAGTGTAATAATGGATGGAAAATTACTACAACCGATTAATTTAAAAGGAAACGTAGCGTAGGAAACGTGTGTAATACGACTACAGGGCATATTTTGTGGGATGGTGTACTGAAATATACCCTGAAGTTGTATTTTGTGAACACGAAGCATTAACGGCGCTAAAAATCGAAAACTCCACTTCCGTTTAATACTGTTCATTATTTATCTATTTGTTCCATATTTGTGATTTTTATAGGAAAATAAGTCGTAACTTTATAATTAAAATATGGATACTGGTAGTCCGCTGATTGTTGCGGTAAATAAAGGAAAGTCACATATTATTCTTAAACATTTCTACGGATGTAAAGTTAGTTCTAGTTCGGTTTACAATTTCTTCCGGACGTTTCGTGCGGTCAACCGATTTCACACAGCGATCCATCCCGCATAAAAGTTTCTGTATGTAATAAACCGTGGCTGGAGAACCGTGGATAACTTCACTCAAACTTGTTTATAGTATTGATTTAAAAATACTCATCTACTGATTCTACATTATTTACAATTTGATTAATTTTCTTGTTATTTGTTTCTACACATGCTTGCAAAATTTACATCTGTCACATTTTTTATTATAAGACAATTGTTTATTAGATGGTTTTTTCCAAATTTCGGACATTTTTTAAAAATTTAATTTAAAAAAATGTAAATTGAGTGTAAATGAAGTTAAATATTTAGGATACAAATAACAACAAAGAACAAAACAATAGCGTGCTCATCAAGAGCAATGACAACCACACAACAACCTTATACTCAAATAGAGAAGGAATTGCTAGCTATATGTTACGGAGTAAAAAAATGTTATCAGTATATTTATGGTAATCAAGTAATTATAGAGACAGATCATAAACCGCTTATTTATATATTTAAGATAAGATTGACGCGGCACATGAAAACTAAGTTTGCCAAGCAGTACACTGGCGTTTGTTTGATTATTTAATAATTTAAATAGAAATGTTAAACCAATTTTTTCCCGTCGTACTTCGAGTGGTGCCACAGAAAACCCAGCAAGTAAGGTCTCATAGGGGAAACCTCTACACGGGTAAATGTTGTATTTTTTATACCAAAGGTATTTTAAAAATCGTCTTTGAACATACAAGGGATGCATACTCCAACTTTCAGCGCACTAAAACAAAAAAAAAGTGATTTTATGGGGGGTATATCGTGGAACGAACGAGTATTACGTAGAACAAATCCTAGCATTCTATTAGCAGATGATGTAACACTTCGAACGTGGTCATTAAAAGTTAAACCACAGTCGAAGTACACGCCCAAGTCAAATATACTATCACTACGAGTAATAACGTCCGAATTCAAAACATAATTATAAATAAGTGGATGTTTTTTCCTTGAAAACGATACAACTCTACACCAGTCAGAGACAAATATCAAATTCGCCTGAAGTCTAATGCAGTCCTGCAAAGAAACCACAGACCGATACAACTTAACATCATCGGCAAACACTAGGGCTTTGCAACGCACATGTTTCAACAAGTCATTGATAAATATTAGAAATAATAAGGGACCAAGATTAGAACCCCGTGGAACACCAGAATCAACACGGCATATATCGGACGTAAAACCGTTATAAGATACAAAAAATTGTCGTTGACAAAGATAAGATTGAAACAGTGCAACAAGGGAATTACCAAAAACCAATGTCCTGCAGCCTTCTCAAAAGAATGCCATGATCTATGCGATCAAAGGCTTTGGATATATTTGTATACAGGACGTCAACTTGGCCATGATCGTCGATTATTTCAGTGGCGTACTGAAGAAAGGTGCACAAATTCGTTACGGTTGATTTTCCATCAACCGTAACAAAACCATGCTGCTCCTCAACTATAAAGGGACGAATCTGAGAATATATTGGCTTATATAGACCAGATTCAAAAACCTTAGCAATGTTTGATAATAACGAGATTGGTCGATAATTAGATATATCAGATGAATCACCGCTCTTCAATATCGAACAGACTCTAGCAAGCTTCAAGTTTTCAGGAAAGGTGGAGGTTCTTACAATAAGATTAAAGATAGTCAACAGTGGCTTCAAAAATACCGATGAGCAATCCCTGAGTACCTGATCTGATCCTGATGTGAGTGTATTTTTCATTGACTTGATGGCAGAAAGAATATCGGACTCAGACAATGTGTTAACCTGTACTGCGGAAAGATCGCATTTTGTGGCATCAGTAGAGAAAGGAGCAGAACGCTGGTAGACCTCCCGAAAGTGCTGAGAGAATGCATTGACAATAGCTGTAGGATTGTCGAAATATTGGTTACGATTGTGTATTTTACCCGGGATTCCAGAATTCTGCTGACGAGAACGCACAAAAGTCCAAAAGTATTTGGCATCAGTATTAATAGAATGCTCAACGCAAGCTAAATACCGACGATAGGCATCATTTATTTGAAGTTTAACCAATTTGCGCAAATCTTTGACATTTTCTAGATCAGTGGACAAGTGGAACTTTTTGTAATTTTTATGATATTTTTGTTTTAATCTGATGTTCTTAATTACTTCAGCAGTATACCAATTAGGAAAAGTACATCGAGACTTTCTTCGGTCACTGTAGACTGGTACAAACCGATCAAAAATAATGTAGAGCGCATTATAAAAACACGCGCATGCATGGTTAACATCGTCATAGCTGTCAATCATAGACCAATCTGTGAAAGGAAGAGCATTATATAGGCCTAGAAAATTAGCTTTGCGGGAATTATAGCATCTCTGAACACGATTAACAGGAAAATTAGAGTAAACTCCATTAGACCGAACACGAAACATAACTCTCAACGCGGGATGATAGGCGTCGTCATAAATTAAGGGTAATTTATCTCTCTCAACATTACATTCCAAATTTGAGAAAATAAGATCTAGTAATCTATTATCAGAATTTCGAACGTCAAAAATTTTGTATTTTCCACACTAATTTACACTGAGCATTCAAACAAAAGTTGGGAATGTTAAAAGGTTTTAGGTATATAAAGTACATATACATACAAAACACGGGAACCAAATAAACATTTACACCCAACAATATCTACGAAGGGCAATATAGTAGAGATCCTGGACATCTCCAATTGTTCCACAGTGCGACAGGCTAATAACACACCCCCACCTCTGTTCAGCCCAGTCGCCGCGAAATTCCTGTCGCACCTAAGAACGAAATAATTTCGGGGAAATAACTCCTCAGTGGAAATATTTGGATTAAGCGAAGTTTCGCTCAGAGCTATAAAGTCGTACTCACAATCACCAACAGCAACAAAGAATTTATTCATTTTAGATTTAATACTTCGGACATTCTGGTAATAAAGCAGAATATCTGATAGCTCAAAGTTACTAGAACGCGAGACATTTAACGGTAGCCGTAGCGATGATCTTACTGCTTTTGATGTTTCCTGCTTAACTCCCTCTCCCACTTCTGCTGATGGTTGTTGATATTCGCCTAAGGCTTGCTCTAAGTTAAAGTCAAATTCGCTTCTTCTCGGCTGCTCGTTTTCCGAAAAAAACGATATCTTCTTAGAAAAATACCAGAAGGCCACATCTCAGCTTGATTAACAATTTCTAAATGTGAGAAATCGAATCCAAGTTTGAAAGATCCGAAAGATCCCTTCCTATTAAGATTTTCTAAGTCAAACTCAATGTTTGGGAATTTATTTTTCAGGTACAGTTGTACGTTCTCCGTTTTAACTGTTTCATTTACACGTTCAATATATACCAGGCTTGTTTCGGAGCACCAGAGAAAGTATCATCAACAGGAGTGGTACCTATTGTACCAGAATTTCTGCGTCTCCTATGTGATACCATATGAAATTCATCTTTTACGTCACCAACAGCTTGTGCGTATGTTTTTTGTTGGTCGACCCTGACCTGATCCAATTTTGTATCGGTGGTCAGACTTGTTCTTATAGCCTGTGGTTTTTTTATTTATTTTTTGTTTCATGTCCGGCCAGTAATAATTTTAATTGACTGTAAGTCTCGTTAATGCCATTGTGATTGTTGGAGTGATATTCCTCAATCGCTTTAGATTGCTCGTCGGGCTTATCGATATCTTTTGCCCAGATAGTACATTTTGTACTTTTTACACTGTTATCGAATAGATGTTTTGGCATATTTTAATAAAGGGTGCCTCTAAGTTCTTATCGTGGAAATATACGCCGTAAAAGTTCTTGGGGTCTACTACTTGCTTAAGTGAATCTGTTAAGTTTTCCAGTTCATGGCCTCTGCGGATGGTTACTAGGTAATTATTTTTCGCGAAGGGTTTGGTGTAGTTGACATGATACTGGTCACCTAACTTCAGAGTAATTCTATTTACGAAATGGTTTACCGGTTTTTCAGAGATGGGCATTGTAAATGAGGGGCTTTCAGTGCTTGTGTGACGCGTCAATACGCGTCACACAAGCATCGCGTCATCATCGTCATAGTCGCGGCATCATCTTCGTTGTTTAAGATTTCCTCGTAATCATCTAAGGCGAGGTCTTCATCTAGATTAAAGTTGGGACAGATCGAAAATAAATCGGTGGCATCGTTAACCGTCTCTTTTACATTAATTTCTACGCGCATTAGTGCCTTGGCAACGAAATTTTCTTTACCTTTTTTGTATATGACCTTGTAATCAAATTCTTCTAAACGAAGTCTCCATCTTACAAGTCGTGAATTGGGGTCCTTCAGGGAAAATAGCCAGACTAACGGCTTGTGATCGGTTTCTATTATAATCTGTCTACCGAAAACATAAGGGCGAAAATGTTTGCACGTTTCGATTATAGCTAATAACTCTCTTTCGATCGTGGAGTAATTTCTCTCGGCACTATTTAGTGTCCTTGAATAATAAGCTACTGGTTTTGAGTTTTGTGACAGTACACCACCTATTGCGACATTTGATGCGTCTGTCGTTAAATGAAAGGTTTTCGTGAAATCTGGGTAGACTAATATTGAGGCGTTAATCAATAGTTCCTTGCAATGGTACATAATCAGGGTCGTTTATGTCTATCTTGGTTACCTTTTTGAGGCAACGTGTTATCGGTTGTACGACTTTAGCGAGGTTCCTAATGAAGCGTCTATAATAACCGACTAACCCCAGGAATGCGCGGCTTTAATTCATTTTGGGCAAGGGGTATTCCTGGACAGCTTTTACCTTTGTCGTATTTGGTTTAATACCATCGGCTGTGATTACGTGGCCTGGGAAACCGACTTCTTTACGTAGAAATTCGGATTTGTCTAGTTGGACTTTTAAGTTGTAATGTCGGAGTTTTCTAAATATCTGCTTAATGTGCACAAGGTGTTCTTGCAGGGATTTTGAAAAAATTACAATACCGTCCATATCAACAAAACAGAATTTGTGGAGATGTTCACGTAAGATATTGTCCATAACGCGTTGGAACGCCTGAATCAATTAGTACTTTGCGATTTAAACTAGGAATCGTTATGAAAGGTAGTTTTGGTTTTCGCGTGAGGGCATTTACGTCAAGAGTAATTCCTCTGAGGCTTCTATCGGAAAATTTTCGTCTACTTCCTCAGATTCATTATAGTAATTTTGCTCCTCGCATTATTTCGATTCCACTTCGGGACATTGATCTACTTCCTCTATATTATATGGTTCTTCAGCAATAATATTGGGTGGACCGATAAAGAAATTGTCTCGCCTTTGTAGCGCGCTCGCGTTTGGTTTGGCGGTAGTAGTACATACTGACATGGGCGCCGGTTTTGGGAGTACCTGATTTCGATTGCAATTATTACTAAATAATGGACCTGGTTTGGGCTTCCTATAAATATTTACTGGTCCTCGGGGGAATTGACGTTGATTCTGTATAGGTGCATTCCGAGTATTAGGTTGATTGAAATTTGTTTGTTGAGGCCTAAAAGGGGTTTGAAAATTTGACGTTAGTGGCCTTTGGAATTTTTGCGTTGGCATGTGTGTGTATTGAAATTGTGTGGGAGCTTGGGGTGGTTTACTCGATGACTGCCTAATGAAGTTTAGGAAGGTCACCTATTGTTTATGATTGTCGTAAGTTCTTAAATGAACTAGGCAATCTTCTAGTGACGTGTAAGTTTTGTACGATATGAATGAACGGCAAGGTTCTACAAGGCCTGCCTGAAAGGTACAAAGGGCTCGTTGGTGATACATGTGAGCTTTATACGTTTTGATATTGTTGTCTGCTTCCCTAATGTGAATATGTTCTAGAAGTTGTAGCTTGGATTTAATTCGTTCGTAATATTGTTCGTAAGTTTCGTGGGATTGTTGATAGCAAGTAATTAAATCATTTTCTAGCAAAGTTTCGTTTCTTTGATCTCCGAAGCGATTTAATAACTCCTTTTTGAGTTCTGACCATCTTTGGCAATTTGAAACTACTAGTGTATTGTTATATACCTACCTAAAATTTCTCATTTTTTTCTAATACTTATGTAAACAGAATACTCGTGGGAAAAACGAGACGTATCTATGCGAGAACCAGAACTGTTTATGTCTGGCATAATGTAAACAGTTTTGTCTAAGGGTAGACATAAATAATTGGTTCGAGCATTACAATACACAAATATAGTATCGATTTGTATCAAGTAAGGGCACAACCATAAAAACCGAGTTCAGTTAACAATAAAATTAGTAGTACAAAGAAAAAGTGTATTATTCCACCGGAGTCCCACAACACACCACAGAACGAGAACTGCTAGCGATAGTTTTGGCCATAAATAATTTTCGAGCCTATATATACGGGCGTCACATTAAAATTGTTACTGACCATAGGCCGTTAACAAGGCTTTTTAACGTAAAGGATCGTGGAGGTAAGTTAATACTGTAACGTTTTTCTGCCTTTAAAAACGTTGTCGGGGCTCAAAGACAAACAACTCAGGCAATATATTCAATACAAAATGGATTTATTCCACACTTAACGTCTGTCAACGTTAAAAAGAAAAATATACCCGAGGTAGATTATAGAAAAGATGGATTACTGATATTTGTTTATACATATTGATATTTATTAATATGTAATATCTCTTTATCGAATTAAGATGATCTGTTTGTATATCTGTGATTTACTTATAGTCAATTACATATTTATATATAATATAGGAAGTTTATCTATAATTGGTTTACTTATATATACTCAATACTTTATCGGTAAGAAGAGACTTTGTTTAGAAATTAAAATTTTGGATTTGATTTTTAAGCTGCCGTTAATTTAAACGAAGATTATTGGGGGTAAGAACCTATACTACGTTAAGGCAAGTGAGAATAGTACTCTAAAATTTGATTTGAGGGGGGGCCTTGCATGTACAATGCTTTAGCTTTCCAACATGTTTTGTAATTGAGGTTAAATATTTTATACTGAAAGGATTATTATGTTGTTTGACGTTAATTTTTTGAAGTGCTGGGGGTTGTTATTTGTGTATTCTTGTTTATGCGGATTTTTTTTATTATAAACAAATAAGTTAGCCTGGAGTTTGTTCCGGTTTTTTTGAAGCTTTTAAAGGCCCGGCCGAATTTTTGATCAGGAGCTATTGGGGGGCAGGTTCTGTTTGGGACGTTCAGTTGCGTTAAGGAGTGGTTTTTCAGTTAAGGGGATGTTTGATTGGAGGAAATACCCCTGTTTTTCATTGTCAAACTTTTAAAAATACCAAACTAGATAAATGAAATCCAACACTATTTACAAACTACTGTACGTAACAATACGTTGGCGTTTAAAACTAGGGGCATATGATTATGAGATAATTTATAAACCGACCAGGTTTATAAATTATAATTTATTATATTTAATTTTTTATTATTAAATTTATTATAATTAATAATAATGCAGACTTTCGAGAATTAGAGATTCTCCTCAAAACATATTTTTAGTAAATGCGATCACAAAATCCACGTATGATAATTTTCTAAAATCTGTCTATGGCACAAACTCATATGACACACAACTCGTAGAATTAAATGGCAATATTTTGAGTAAAAATTTTAAAACAATAGCATACTTTTCAGCTATAGATTTTAATGATCCTGAAAATGTATTAACAAAAGAAATATTAGAATATAGTTTTGAATAAAAACATCGAACTGTACGAAATACATCAAACTTTAGGGTCTAATAAAACATTTTGTCATTGCTTTTTAAAGAATTTGTATTTCGAGAAACCTTCTTATAAAGATTTATATTACACCATTCAAAATTTTAAAATTTAACTTTTAAACGACAACATAAAAGAAATAGCAATTCAAAATCCAAGTGATAATTTCAATCGATTTAGTTTTAACAAATTTAAAGAAATTCTAAAATACGTTTTTAACAACACATGCATAAAGGTAACTATTTGTCTCAACAAATTAATTAAGCCCACGAATAATAAAGAAATACAAAACATTTTAAAGGAATTTCACGGTGGTCCCTTGAACGTTCACCTCGGATATTTTCGAACGTACAATAAAATTAAACTAACATTTAAATGAAAGAACAACGAAAAAGATATTAAAAATTACATAAAAAATTGTCCATCATGTCAAGTAAATAAAATTGATAGAAAAATCAACAAAAACCCCATGGAAATTACTGCAACTAGTGAAAATCCATTCGACAGAATTTATCTAGATCTAATAGGTCCATTATCCTTACCTTTATCAGGTAATAAATATATTGCAACAATTCAAAATGATTTAACTAAATTCTCTTACGCTTACCCTAGCGAAAATTACGAATCAAGTACTGTAGCTAACTTTCTAGTCAAATTTATTAGTAATTTTGGTATTCCAGATAGTATATTAGCTGATGTTTGATTTGAAACAATTTCGTCGCTTTTAATAAATTCGATGTAAAATCGCTACCATGATCCGTAAGGACGGTTCTCGGTATATCGAAGTACTCATAGTTTCTACTAATTTGTCTGCGACTGTTTGTGCTTCATGATTCAGTATTAGGTACGCGAGTGAATGTTTGGTTAAGTCATCTTGCATTGTTAAAATACATTTGTTACCGTTCTCGGTGATCGGCAATTTTGACCTACGACGTGGATTGCAAGCCGTTCGAATGGTTGTGACGATGTTGTGGTGATTTCCATTGAAACTTTTAACGTTTTCCGATATTTTTTATTTATTTGGCACTTGGTGCATGTTTTTATGTATTGCCGTATTTGTTTGGACATATTGTGCCATTTATATTCGTTTTTTATTCTGTTATACATTTTATAGAATCCTTGATGACCACTGATTGGTGTATCGTGAAATTCTCTTAGTATTACTTTGATTTCGTCTTCGGATGGCGTAATTAATTTATTGTCGCAAATATTAATTTTTATAGTTTCCATCCTAAATATGAAGTTAATGATCGATTCTACTTTAGGAAATTTAAATTAGAGTATTTGTCTTTAAAATTAGAGATAGAAATTTCGGAAATATTATCTTTTAATAGGCGGAATTTGAGATTTTGTACCGCATAAAATAAGTCACTATACTTAATAGCATAAAAATGGCGCAGTTTTATGAAAGTAATGTAGACGTTGGAGTCTTCACCTTTTAGTTTAACAACCGAATATAGCTCATGCTGCGTCTGTCTTATTATGTCTAGATGATCTAAATGACCAACTTCGTTGTCATCGAAATCCGTTGATATGAAATATGCGATATTATCCTTTACTTGTGTTAGTGAATGCGAAACTACGTTAACATTAATATTCTGGCAAACCTTGGATGTCTGCTGAAATTTATAAAAATCGTTAAATGTCTCTTTCGATCCCAACAAGTATTGCACGGGCGCGCAAATTCTGGATAAACAATCGGCGTTAGAGTTAATTTTTCCGGGTTTGAAAATTATCTCGTAGTTGTACTCTAATTTTAATCACCACCCAAGTAATTTTGATCCTGTGTCCTTGACAGAGTACAACCAAGTCAATGGGCGATGGTCGGTGACGATTTTAAAGCGTCTACCGTACAGATAGGGTCTGAAATGCTTAACAGACCAAACAATGGATAATAGTTCTCGCTCTATCGTAGAAAAGTTACATTCGCTCTTGTTCAATGTGCGAGACACTGCCATTTGGCTCGCGTCAGAAGTGAGAATAAATTCACGGTCAAAATCTGGATATCGTAATATGGGTTCAGATATTAACTTGTCCCGTTTCAGTAGTTTCGTGAGCGGTTTCCCTATTTTGGCGAAATTTTCTATGAACTGTCGATAGTAGCCGGCTAGACCGAGAAAAAATTTATTTGTTTACCGTTCTGAGGTACTGGAAAATTTTTAATAATAGAAACCTTTTCCGGATTTGGCCTAACACCTAGTTTCCTCAATTCCTCTACCTTATCTACGCCATTGCCTTCA
>LR736857.1:25196882-25216471 GCA_902654985.2 Oryctes borbonicus | reverse complement strand
CAAATGGTAAAATAAGATTATGTGAAGATTATAAAGCTTCCATAAACAAATATTTGGAAGATTTTAATTATCTCTTGCCTACTATTGCAACATTATTTGCAGCGTTGCAAGGAGGTCAAGAATTTACAGTTGGATTTTTTGACAGCATATAATCAACTGGAGGTAGCGGAAGAAACACGAAAGTTACTAGCATGGAGTACCTATAAAGGAGTGTACTTAGTAAATAAATTACCGTACGGTACAAAATCAGGGTGTCAAATATTTCAGTATATAGTCGAAAATTGCTTACAGGGCATTGAAGGTGTGGTTAATTGATGACATAGTAGCCGCGGGAAAAGATAGAAAGGAGCATGTAAAAAATTTGAAGCAGGGTTTGTATTAAACTTAGGAAAATGCAATTTCTTTGGCAAGGAAATTAAATATTTGGGATTCAAAATAAATGCGGAAGGAGTAAGTAAAGATATGGATAAAATAGCCGCGGTTTTAAATTCACCCTGCGCCAAGGACTTGAGTCAAGTCCGAGCATTTATCGGAATGATAAATTGCTATGCGAATTTTATCAATAAGTTGACCGAGTTATTAGCACCGTTATATGTTATTACAAAAGTATGTAAAATTTAATTGGTCGAGCGAGTGCGAAGAGTCTTAAAAAAGCAAAGGAGGTAGTAGCTTCGGACAAGGTATTGATATTGCCATTAAAGCTGGTGTGCGATAGCAGTTCGATGGGAATAGGTTGCGTTTTGCTACATGAATTACCAGATGGATCAGAAAGACCCATAGCTTTCGCATCGCGAGTACTATCGAAGGTGGAAAAGGGGTACTTAATGATTCATAAGGAAGTTCTGGCAATATATTGGGGGGTAAAAAAATTTTATCGGTACCTAATGGGACGGAAATGGATACTGATATATGACCATAAGCCTTTATTAGCGTTGTTTGGTGAAAAAAAAGGTATGCCGTTAGAGGTGCTAGTGCTTATTGATGCTTTCAGCAAATGGCCGGAAGTATTTGAAATGAACTCCACTACCTATCGAGAGACTAAGGAAAACCTTTGCGAGGTTCGGAATACCGGAAATACTAGTCTCCAATAATGGCACACAATTCACTTTAGCAAAATTTTCAGAATTTTGTAAAAGAAATGGTATACAGCATGTGACGTCTCCACCATTTAATCCTTCTACAAATGGATTAGCTGAAAATTTTGTCAAAAGTTTTAAAAACGGAATTCAAAAAGCTCTTAACGACCACAGTAATACAGAAACGACGTTACCATCAATAATTAACAGATATTTACTGGGATATAGGACAAAGGTTCATAGTACGACCGGATAAACACCTGCAAACCTTATGTTTAAGAGACAAAGTCGGACAAGATTAGATCTATTACGAAATGATACGAAATGATTACGAATATGCGACAATATCTACTAAAGCAGATGCGGAGCGACATCTTTAACTCTGTTCTCAATATGTATTTAGTTTGGTGGAGGTTTGGTAATGGTTTGGGGTACTATCTCTGTGGAAGGTCATACAGAATTAGTGGCTTTGCATGGTGCTCGTCCGACGGCTGCACAGTACATAACTGGCATTTTGTGTATATGCATGATAATGTTCGACCTCACATAGCCTGGATAGTTCAAGAATACTTTAGAGAAACTGAAAAACCTGTTATGGAGTGGCTAGCTCGAAACCCGCATTTAAATCCAATAGAGAATGAGATAATGGTTTTTACAGTTAGAAGCAGTTCTTTTGGAAGAATGGCATAACATGCATCGTAAACCTTTACGAAAGTATGCTGTGTAGTCATTCGAGCAGGGGTGCATCAACTCGTTATTAATTTAATTATAGTGCATAATCAATTTATTACGCTGTAAATAAAACATAGTGTTTTATTTACTTGTTATTCCTCGTATTATCTTACACCCTTTTGTTATAACACTGAGCGGCAAATAGCTTGGTTTACCACAACTGCGGGTGCGCGATAATTATTGTGAGGACTGCATTTTGTATAATAAAAGAACAAAGAACCGATTTTTCTTTTGGTGACATTTCACTTTCAAAAATTTTAGAAATCTATTTCTCTGATTTTATTCTCTTTGGGGAACTATCTAGGTAAAATTCTTAGTAATATCCCCACAGAAAAATACATTGCACACTGCACTGCAGAATTGCACTGCTGATGATAAGCAAATACTTTGAAAGTAAGGCCTCAAAAACTACGTCTTAATTCGAAAACATTGCATTGTATAGTTACATAATAATAACAATAATGGATTATTTCAATTTATGAACAATAACTTGTGATGCCTAGAGAAAACTCCCAAGTAATTATAATTTATTTTTGTTATCTAAATTATTGGTTATTTCTGGTAACTTTTGCCTGTATATGCACTACTACCAATCGAAACTTTGTATATAATTGTCAAAGTGCTTCCGAACATAACCTAGAAATAGTACTTCAAACTGATTTTTTACTTTTCTTTTGTTCCCATGATGAATTGTCATTTTGGATTCGGCGAAACATGGGCTTTCTGTTAATGTGTATATAAATGGCCAAATCGAAGGCGCTATTCGGAATTCCTACCCAACAGACGTTTGTTTATAAATAATGATAGCAAGGACTGTGGCGTAGTGTTGTGTTGTTTACTAGACGTTTATAAATTTGTAATTTCTAAATACGTAGGTTTTCCATTCTTTAATGTAATTGTTTACGAATTTTTGGGAAGTGTATGAAAATGTTAAGTTTAAAATTATGGAAGCACCAAACAATATCTTTTATTTCCACTTATTTCACATTCATTCATTCATTCATTCATTTTGTTAAATGTAAGTTAGATACAAATTCTTTCTCTGTTGCTATCGTTCAAAAACACAATCGGACCGTGGCCATTTTTCGCAGTCACTACCTTGAATGTTGCCAATATGGCAAAAGCAAACATTGTCTTTCATTTAAACTATTGTAAGTTGATTGTGGTGTAGTATCGACACGTTATAAAGCTTGTTAAAACCTGGTTTCATTTATAAAGCAAACTATACCTTAGCAAGTTTTCAATTACTCATACTTTTGGGCAGTGTGAACGTCCAGCCCTACACACTTTTTCAATATGTTCTAAATTCTGTCTCATGTTGAATATTAAGATCACATACTCCTCTATTAGGTATTGTGGTAGTGCTTCAAGTAAAATGAGAAATCTATCATTTACATTTATTTCCAATTTCTATTATTACCTATAATAAACAAATACTATTGTTTTTAAAATTATATTTAGGTTGTTATAAATATTATAAATATATATGTATTTGTATATTACACGAAATGCCATAGCATTTCGTGTTTTACATTTGTGATTTATTTACATATCATAATATGTAAATAAATCATATCTTGATGGACAATTTTATTTTTAGAGCAGTACAAAGTAAGGAATGATTTCAATTATTAAATTAATAGTTTTCAAACATTTACCACATATATGTACTTCCACTTACATAGAATTATGAGGTTACAAAAAATATAATGTTCAAAAATCCACAGGATCAATGTCAGCTTGAATTACTTTTTTTATCTTTATCTAAATGCGCTACATGAGATGTATAAACATCATAACCTAATGATATTGTGTTGTCATATAATACCCTGTACTTAGTAGGAAGAAAATAAAAATTTACAAACTGTGCCGTGGGCCATACAACCCATTCGGCTAAATATAATTTCCACCATTTTGTCCTTAGGTCCTCAATAAATTCTTTAGAAGAAGAGTTTTCTAATATAGCTAAACTGCCAAAAAATATTAAAATATTTCCAGGAGATCCTATAAATTGATCAACCAGTATTTTCTTAAAAACTATGCCAATAGTATAACCAGGAAGTGTTCTATCAAGAAACTTGTACCAATAATGACAAAACATTCCCACTGTAATGCCAGTGATTGACATATTTAGAGTTCTTCTAGAATTCCATTTATCCAATTCATTCGTCAATACTTCGTAACGCTGTTCAATAACATCACCAGCTCCGGACAAACAAAAAGAAATACTTATATTTGTATACAGCAGAAATTTGTCTGTAAATGCAAATTTTACAAGTCTACTGATTTTCGTTTTTACAAATTTAACCCTAAACAAAACGGTATTCATTTTTATATACTTGAAGAACTAAATGTTAAAAAACAGCTTAAGTATTTAGGTTATGAATACTGATAGATTTTAGGTTAGAAACCAGGAAGCATTCATGTTATTAGTATACTAAAGTTGGTGCAAAATGAACTGAAGTTGCTCCTTAAAACAGGTGTCAGCGTATGAGGCATGGAACAAATAACTATGGTATTCAATGAATCGGCTCTCTAAAATGAAGTAAACCCATTCGTAGATTATTCATCACGACGTTCTCACTGTTTTCACCATTCGTTATACATACATACTGGTGTTCGTCTGTTTAATGAGCAGTGATGGTCAAGATAGGGGAAGTGAATAATTTTTTGGAACAAATAGATACACTCGTGTTTATTCGTCTCGTAAGAAGAAACTGGTGTTGCTTACTGATTTCGTCGAGGGTCGATAAAACACGAGTCTGTCTAGTCGCATTGAAAATATAGTATTCTCCCCTAGCTTGCGGAACACTGCTAATAAGAAAGTTATCCACTTTCTGTGCACTTCATGAAATTAGCAGAGACTAAACAAATTCGTGTTTTGTTGACTCTCGGGGAAACCAGTAGGCAACACGAACCCATCCTCATGAAATGAATAAACACGAGTTTGTCTGGTCTCAGCTAATTTCTTGAAGTGCATGGAAAGTGGCGAACTTTACTAATAAGTATGCTAATTATTATAGTTCCAATTCGTTCGTTGTGTGTCGATTGCTCAAAATATTGTTTTTTAATTTAAAATATGCTTCGGTAGTTTTATTTGTGAAATTTTACTTTTAAATTTCTGCATGTAGTGTATACTGATTTTTTTTTTTTATAAAAGATGGAATCTCATCTGAGAGAATGGGTTAAGTAAGCAGGTACCTTTAACAAATGGAATGTATTTACTATTGCAAAATATAAGAAGACAAATATATATAAATAGAAATAATATATTCTTCGAAAGTGTAAATAGTACAGTATGTGTACATATGAAGTAAAATTCTAAGTAATTATGAAATTGATGGGGGAATTCACTGAATTTTAAATATATATATTTTTTTTAGTAGTATCCTGGAATATTCGCGCGTAATATCAATCCATACTTAATGAAGATCTCTACAAACACTGTTTCCAAAATAGAGAGACGAATTTCTTAACGCTCCGCTTTTGATAGAGAATTCTTATTGGCTAAAACCAGTCCTAAATTGCACGGTACCAATCCTAATACTATTCTGTCAAAGCTTTTGACATTGTTTATCATCGGACGTTATTGTATTATTTACTATTATTCTCTGTTATATTCTCTTTTCCGAAGTATATACCAGTTCTTTTTAAGACTCCACAGTTATGGTTAATAGTAAATTGTAAGTAATTGCAAACAATACCGAGACATAAATATAATTAAAACAGTTTTACAGTTGGTTTTCCTTATGGATGTAGAACCAAGTACAAGCGCTGTTAACGGTGTCCGGTCCGAAAAAGCGTGAAAAGGCGGGTCATTTACGAGGTAATGAAAACCAAATTGCGATCAGTAGGTGCGTTTTACTTGCACGGTTGAATCAGTTGAACTTGAATTACATCAACTGCATCTGTTCTCTGCATCGTAAAAACGAAACAGCTCAGTTCAATTTGGATCATAACTAGAGTTGAGTTGATACTGATATTTGGCAATGTCACCTAGTACAAATATTTCTAAGAAGCAATATTATAATATCTAAAGCGATATGTAAATATTAGTAATATTAGGATTACCCGGTATGCATTCTAACACTACGCGTTCTTTAACATGGTAATATATGTATACTGAGGGATCTAGGTAGTATCGTTATGCACATTCCTATGTGAGGATATAAAGAATTTTAGTATCGGAACACAACGTATTCATTAAATAATACCAATGCATATTTATATGTAAGTATACAATGCATATTTGATAATTCACACCAATTAAAGCACAAGTAGTTTGGAACATCAACATTGTTTAGTATTACTAGAGGTATCAAAATAATACGGTAATACAAACGCTATATTAATGCTACATATCGATAAAATAGATTTTTTCATCGCTGATTTTAATTTGAACTGTAGAATCTAATTTTTTTGTTTACACATCAAACAAATTAAAGTCGGAATGTAAATCGCACATATTAATGTGTATTTTTAAAAAGAGCATGTTTTCGCATTTTCAAAAATATCGGTTGTGTTAACTTTTTTTGTATTCCATACTTTGATTGCGTAAAATGAAATTTTAATTTAAATTCCATATCGCCGCGCCGTTCACTAATTTAAACTGTTTCGGCTACTACTGCTTAAGTCATGCAAATGGTGTGAATACAATACGAATATCCACACATATCCAACTTACTTACGAAGCCATATTCGCTGGTATTACCATAGTTCAAGCTACCCTCATATCCTAGTATTATAATATCTAATATTCTACATATTAGTGATACTTAATATCAGTTCATATTATCCGATATCTTCACGAATATTCGTCCCACCTCTAATCACAACAAATATCAAGAAACGTGCCCAAGAGCTAAAACCAGAAAAATCATTTTTCCTCAATTTAAAAGATAGATAATCACAAATTATTACAAAAAGAATTTTTAATGTAATAAATGTAAATAATCATAGCAAGACCTGTGGTGTAGTATGGTAAACAACACAAAAGTATCGGCAACTTCCGCACCACACCAGCTTAATTAATTAATCCACAAACCGGGTAAATCTATGAGACCAATAGTTTCAGGCATAGACTCACTTACGTACAAATTGTCCAAATGGCCGGAATATAAAAATGTACCCATCAAAGTAGACAGTCTTGAAGTAGAAAATTCACCAAATTTTATAAATAAGGTAAGCAATATTGAATTAGAAGATGGGGAAATTTTAGTGTCGTACGATATTTGTTTACTCTTCCCCTGTGTACCGATTCTAGAAACATAGAGTATTTGGTTGAGTTCCTAAAACTCAACAATATCCATGATGCCAAAATTGCTTGTTCCCCTTCACAGCCAACTTGTTCATGAATACATTTGAAATATGTATAAGAACGGATACCGCATATTTTCCTAGAAGTTGCGAAAATGATATTTTCGCGGTTTTTGATACTAGGAAACGTAATATTCCGGATTTCCTTGCGACTCTATTCAAAATGTGAAACTATTAAATTCACAGTGGAAGAAGAAGTGAACATTCAACTTCCGATCCTGAATTGCTTAGTAATTTAAAACAACAATAAATTGGAAACAGACATATATAGAAAGGAAACAAACACTAGTAGATAGGTACATTATGAACGATTCTAACCACTGTGGACAACACAATATGTCCGCCATTAGTTTCTTAATTAATAGGTTAGTTAAGTAGAAATAGGTACAACAAAGAACTTAAATTCATAAAAAAACTAAGCTATTTACAACGGTTACTCTTTTATAGATGTCAATCGTATGCTTAAGAGAGTCCAACATAGGCATTACATTAAGAAATTCCACGACCTTTACCCCAGTAGAAACTAACGGTAAGAAATTCGTGAAAATTCTCTTTCACAGCATATCGAATGGCGTTGTAAGGTTCTGATGGGTCAATATGTGAAGGTACGTTTCGGTTCGTGTAACACTTAAAAACCTTGGAAAACCGAAAGATAAACCAAAAAATGGAAAAAAAAGGTCGTGGTGTCTGTAATAAAGCATATATTGGTCAGACGAAAAGAGCGACAGCCACTAGATTTAAGGAAAGTATCAGGTGTTATCGGTTCGGAAGATTAGATTCGTCAAGTGTAGTCCAACACATAAATGAAACCGGGCATAATATTAAATTAGAAAACTTGAAATTGCATAAATGACATAAAAAGCAATAAAAATCTGATGAATAGAGAGGATGGACCATTGTCGTCTATTCGATTTATTGGGGTAAGGATTGCACATGTTTTATGTAGGTACTTGTAAATAATATTTTTCTCGAAAGTAGTGATAAAACATGCATGTTAGTTTTAGAGGTTTCATTCAGTCACCGGCTCAGAATGTGGATCATTCCTATCCTCGAAATGGCTGTCCAGATTAATTAAGTAAACTTTTGTGGTGCGGAAGTTACCGATACTTTTGTGTTGTAATGAATGTAATATAGAATAAAATACTACATTTCAACAACAACAAAGAGGAAACTTATCTTACTTTATACCAGAAATAAACTCACCAAGCGATAGTAAAACTCAATGCTAAAAGATTGGTACCCTTTGGGATATGGTAGGGGGCGACGTTCCGGTCTCTACTCATAGAGGCGCGCTAAGCAATGGGCGCGTAATTCAAATTAACATTATTCCTTATATTTATATATAATCGTGTTACTATTTCGTAATCATTATAATTAATATAAGATATTTATATTGTTGTGAACGTAAATATTATGTGGTATTATACCACGCATTGTGGTTCACAACATAAGTATCTTCAATTATGAAAGTAATTATTTGAGTACTTTAAAAAAAGAAAAATGGAGAAGAAAATAAAATGTTTTTATGTTACACCAATTACAAACAAACACATTCTTTACAATAAATATAATTTATTTTGTTTACATTGTAACAAAATACAAAACGATAATTTAATTGAATTTCTATGTATGTGTGATATGTTGAAGAACTCTGTTGTAATGTGGAGCTCTTATAAAATTAAGAAGCAAGTGGAAGAATAATATTCAAAATGCCTGATTTCTTTCCAAACTGAAACCTAAATCCATCACATTATGGTTAAACGATTGTATCAACTGCGAGTATATTCTGTTTCCTCGTTATGGGAAGCATCAGTCGTATGTTCGTTTGCTGATGTCGAAGACGATTTAATTGCTTGCCTTTCTTCTAGTAAAGTTAGCAAACCCGTAAATAAATCGTTATCATCGGCCTCGCAGTTTGAAATGCTCTTGTTGACTAAGACTAATGTCTTAGTTAACAAGTCTAAAATCACATATTGTTAATACAATATGTGATTTTAGAGCGTGTACAAACTGTAATAAAGTAGGGTTCGTATTACTCCCACAACATCCCCGAATTCCACCAAACATATTTTCAATGGTGTCCTGATTCAAGCTTCGTGGTCTGAGGCATTCCATCTCAGATATATTTCTAATATGATGCCACAAGGATTTTATAGTAGATAACCATCCTTTTTGAGACGGAGGTTTGTCCCTTTTAAAACCAATATACCGCAATGATCTAAAAAAAATAAATAGAATATATGTTACCTTAAAAAATAGAAAAAATACGAAACAGCATAGGGGAGGAGAATGTGTATTATATGCGTCAAAATAAGTAGAAGAAGCTAACAGTACATATGTTATATCTAGTAAACAGAACATATCCAAAATACAATGCCCAATGAATGCAATAAAAAGTTACTTATAAGATATTTGTTGGATATTTCTCAGTAAAATGTGTGTTTTTCCACCTTAGTCCAGAAATCAAAATCTGCCAAGGTGTCAGACAGTGCTATTTTCATCCCTTTTCCTTGTTCTGGAAAATTCCTGGTTCCGTTGAAACTATCGAAAAGTTCGTCGATATCTTTAATAAACATCGCGGTAGCCAGTGCGCTATTCCGTAATGTATCTATTGTAAGAAAACGATTAAAATTATTAACATTCGTGGATGATATACGCTTATTATAAGTGTAGAAACACCTACCTTTCGAAACTGTATACAGGATAAGACTTGCGACGGAATGGCTCATTAGTTGGGCGGCAAAAGACTTTCATTTTTGAGAAAGTATCAGGATGTAGACGTTCTTTGATTATTTTTGGTACGGTTCTGAATATGTTTGTCCTGTCCTCCTCTACAGCCTCGATAACGTAATCCATTTTTGCCGTACTTGCGATACTAGATTCCGCTATTGTAAAATTACACTGTACGGGATATTTAAAAACAAATTTCTAGTACATTTCAGTAAATGTGGCGGATCAGAAAACACATGGATAACGTTTGAGGCAAAATTGAATTTCGAATCGTTTTAGGTGAAACCCAACTGATGTAGAGCAGCAATATTATTGGTTTCCATATCGCAAACGGTGGCCACAACATTTAAACCATTTAACGAACAAGCTGCCAATACATCCTTCAGACAGTTATTCAGAGTATGCTTTTGTTCCATTTTAATATTGACAAGATAAAACGCTACCGGTTGCTTTCAAGATCTTCGTAAGCCTTGGACCATAAATACGAACGCTGTATTGGAATATTTATTCGATCTTTCTGTGCCAAAGTCCTCGTACCCGCCAATAATATCACATAAATAGGCAATGACACGTTATACGTCTTTGCTGTAACCGAGTTCCACTATGCATATAAAATACCTACGGTTGTTACTACATAAGTATTTTATGGAAAGACACATCAGAGATTACTTTATTACCTATTTGAAACAACGAGTTCGCAGGTCATACAGGTGTATTTGTACAAAGGATATATTTTTAGTTTAAATTTTTACAACTCACTTTCATGCTCATCCTTAGGTTGTTCGAAAGATAGACTACTCGATGGAAGGTTTTCAAAGCAACGACTGCCTTGGAGTACACCAGCATTCTGTACGTCCTCGATACTGCGCGCGGTAGTTACACTTGGGTACAGATCTGTATAAAATATTGACAGGTGTTATTGAGGTAATAGTTTCATTTTTATAGGAAAGTGTATTTCTTTCAATTTTTTTGGTATTTCGACAACGCGTACAGCAGTAGATCGCCAAGATAAGCGTGAACGCTGACGCGAATAGATATTTGATAAAAACAACACATTTGTAGTACCAATTCTAGCAGCCCACAATCATCTTGAGTAGGTTTATTTTCAAACAAATTCCCACATACTCACTTGGATGATGAATTGTTGGTTGTGTAAAATTTAACTTCTCTTTTTTTGATGTTCTGAAGGCTGCGTTAGCAAAATGCTCAGAGCACAACTTTTTTTCATCCTACATCACTTACATTTAAGTCCAGTTGTAAATTTTTTAACCGAATTTGGCATCTGCAATGATAAAGGACTATATAGATACGTAAGTATAATTGTTATACAATTTGATTATATCCATTACCCACGTTTGAAGGTAAAAACTTTGATAAACAATTTATTCTACCGAATATGCCTAAACAAAAAACCACAAAACAAGATTAGAATTAGCGAGCAGTTGTTGTAATGTACTTACCTACCAACCTTTTCAAAAATAATCGAGTTTAATACAGTTGTATAACGTACCAAACTGTCACATATATATATATATATAGCTGTAGACAGAATATTTTCTTTTATATACGCAAGAAAGATGTATAAGTCTCAGCAATGAAAACTTTGAATTTTGGTTAAAAAAATGGTCTCATACTATAATGTGTTGTTACACCTGTATTACCCGTTCAAATTAACGATTGGACATTGGAAATTCTAAGCCAGATGCCAGTCGGCAGGGTTTGATTTTGCAACATTATGTTGTGAAATTAACCATCTCGAGTAGTGAATAGTTTAGTCTAGTATCTAGTGTTTTAAGTGTTGGTGAAAGACATGTATGACATGACAACCGGTGACCGAATTCGGTCACGGGTTGATGATGAGGACCATTCGTGTCCTCGAAACGGCCGTCCCGGACTAATTATTATATTACTATATAATAAATTAAACTTGTGTGGTGCGGAGGGTGCCGATACTTATGTGTTGTTTACCATACTACGCCACAGTCATTGCTATCATTATTTACCATTTGGGTTCAAAATGGGCACCAAAGGTGTTCCAAATTCATTATTTTGCACTTTAGTAATGACTCCCAATTTCTCTAATGAATCGAGGTCCATTTCTACCTTTTCTTTTAAAGCAAACGGTACACGTCTAGGCTTTAAAAATACCGGTTTAATGTTGCTTTTAGTCTCTAACTCAATTTTTTTTAAATTATATTTCGCTAACCTATTTTCAAATACTTCTTTATATTCTTCAACTAGTTTATTTAATTCTTCCTTATCACTTGCGTCCGATTTTACTACCGAGTTAACAAATTAACTCGGTCATATTTACTGCGTAATTTATCTAATTTTAGCTCAAATAGTTGAATTAAATCTCGACCTAATAAAACTTTTGAACCACCTTTCACTACTACTAGTTTACATTTCTTTGAAACCCCTTGTATACTGATATCTACTAAAATTTCTCCTTATGACTCTATAATTTGATTATTATGTGTCTTTAATTCTATTTCACTGTTAGTTAAATTTAGGTTTTGAAATTTCTTATAATAAACTTCACTAGGTACGATCGATAACCCTGACCCTGTATCTATCATCATTTCCATTTGCACATTTTCTATTTCAGCTTTGATTAACATTGGTTGAATATAATTTACAGATTCCAACAAAAACATTTCATTTATCTCTTGCTTATCATCTATTACTTCATTTTCTACCTCTACATAGCAATTTTTATTCTTCTTATTACTATTCATTTTCTTTTTCATACAAACCTTCGCTAAATGCCCTACCTTGTTACACAACTTGCATTTATACTTTTTGTACTTACAGTCTTTAAATTTATGCTGTTCTTTCCCACATGCAAAACAGGTTATCTTCTTGTTACTTTTTTGTTTTCTGACTCATTATTTCCTGCTACATGTCTCCTTTGCTTCACTGCATGTACTTCCCTAGAGGTAGTTTGTAACATCACCGCTTCTTTCCTGAGTGCTATATCTAAATATTCACCTTATTTTTTGTTGTGATCTTCTTGGCATAACTTATCAAGTATTGGTCCTGCCTTCATTCCGCTTATGATTCTGTCCTTAATTTTCTCCTCCAACTGAGTTCCAAACTGGCACTGTGCCGCTGCGTTTCTCACCTTAAGATACCACCTTTATTGTTTATAGTGTCTTCATCCTCTTGCCGCAGGTTAAAGAACGTAATTCTTTTTCTTAAAACCGGAACCTTTGGAGCAAACTGTAATTTTAACGTTTCACAGAGATCATTATAGCTTTTGGTTTTAGGAAGATTTGGTTCACATAAGTCTCGTAACACCTTGTATGCAGGACGACCAATAGTCGTTAATAAAACTGCTACCTTTTGATCTTTAACTTCATTAGCTGCCATATACTGCTCTAATCTTTCGCAATAAATATCTATGTCCTCTCCAACTGTATATTCACTATATTTCCTATTCTACGCATCTAGAGTTACTTTCCCGCCTTAAGTTCTTCTTTCTTAACATTACTTTTCCTCTATCTTTACTTTGCTACCGCCTTGGTATCTAAATCGCCTTGATTTTTCTCAGTTTTGCTCGTCACCAATTTGTAATATCCTTTATTAACATTTTCTTTACTAGCTACACTACAATATGTATTTTTAACATACGATTCTTTTTACAGTTCTACACACTAGTAGTTTTTATTTCTAACTTATTTTTAAGGTACTATTAAATCTTATTGAATAACGACATCTATCGGTATACTACGATAAAATGATTAAATTACAATAACGAAGAGAATTTACATACATACAATAAGTTGAGTTTCAAATGTAATTAAACTAGCATTAAAATATACTCTTTAATGTTACTAAATATAAAACATATCCTTTATATTGTTAGAACTTTGGTAATTGTACTGAAGTAAACTCGCTCACCTACTAGAAAAAAACCTTCAGTAATAGGCCCATAGAAAAATATAACAATACTACCGATGATGATCAGAATTGCCAAACTTATTTTGAATTATTGTAGACTGTACGATTATTGGATATGTACTTACTTCTTTTATTTTTATGTTATCATATGTACAGTGGCCGATTTAGTTTTGTCGCTCACTTGCAACGATTAAATATTGATATCAACCGGTGACCGAATGACATTCGGTCACCGGTTGATGATGAGGACCATTCGTGTCCTCGAAACGACCGACCCGGACTATTTATTATACTACTATATAATAAATCAAACTTGTGTGGTGCGGAGGGTGCCGATACTTATGTGTTGTTTACCATTCTACGCCACAGTCCTTGCTATCATTACGATACATACATTTACATTTTAAAGATAAGACAGCTACAAGTTAATTGACCTATTGACTAATAAACTAAGTTAACCTGCAGTCTACGTTCCCAAAACCCATGCAATAAAATACAAATGAAGTAAAGTTGGCTGACCGTTTCTGTCAAAAGTATTGCGATCAATTTTTTGATGACATACTTGCACACAATGACAGTGCAGAAATGTCAGATACTAGGTCCTATAAATTAACGTATGCTATTATTATTAATATTATATGTAATTAAAGTATATATGTTATTAACTTGTAGCTGTCTTATCTTTAAAATGTAAATGTATGTATCGGAATGATAGCAAGGACTGTGGCGTAGTATGGTAAACAACACATAAGTATCGGCACCCTCCGCACCACACAAGTTTAATTTATTATATAGTAGTATAATAAATAGTCCGGGTCGGCCGTTTCGAGGACCATTCGTGTCCTCGAAACGGCCATCCCGGACTTTTTATTATATTATTATATAATAAATTAAACTTGTGTGGTGCGGAGGGTGCCGATACTTATGTGTTGTTTATGTATACAATGCTATACAAAAGTAAATGGTATATGTTATACAACAGTAGATAATATAACAATACTAATCTCTATTTTTTATTTCCGAGTGTTTTTAAATTGAAGCGCTAAAAGTAGGCTTGCTATTAGCCAATTTTTGGCAAAAAACACACTAGCGAAATTTGATATATTGCCGGCCGTTATATTGTTACAAGAGCTGATTGACGTTTAGATCGTGTATTTTTCTGACTGTGCTTGTATTTAATTTTACTCGTTGTAATAATAAATAAAAGAGAACTGTTCGTCTGACATTCTGCCTGTGAAACATTTTCACAGCGTGTGCCACTCCTAAAAATAAGATAACATTATAATATGTATAAAGATGATAACACCCACCTATGATGCTTGACAATGCTTGACTTTCGACAATAGCAATAATTCTCATTCTGGGGTTATCAGTTCGAAGTTTTTTTAATATATTCACATATATTAATATGTGTTTTGCTTCTGTATCAGTATCTTATCGGCGGAGATATTTAAGTTCCAGAAGTAGTTGCTGCTTCCTCCATATCCACGAAAAACGCGGTGAAAATATTTCACACGGGGCTGGCAATATATCAAATTTCGCTAGTGTGATTTTTACTGAAAATTGACCAATAGCAAACCTACTTCTCAGCGCTTGAATTAAAAAACAGAGCATAGAAGCAGATAGAAATTTTAATAGGTAAAAGGCATGTAACAATGAATAATAAGTAACTATAGAATATTTTTGTATTGTACTGTAGTTCGTCAAAAAACAGAAAAGTTCGTCGTGTATGCTTTACTATTTAGGATTCCAAATACTTTATTTTATATTATTATTAGTATAGTTCTGTCATGAAATTTGACGGTAACTATATGTTTTGTCACGTAGATAGGAGGGAAGCGAGGAAAGGGATACAGCACAGTATAGTGTATAGCGGAGTATTAGTGAAAAAGACATTTTGATAGTCTGATGGTATTAAATACATTGGAAAAATTTGAACTTTCGAGAGACCAAGTTTTAATGTTTATGACAGATAGTGCCGCAACGATGTATTTTGTAGATCGGTTTCTCAAGAAGCAGTATGCTAGCACCTTTGGCGCCCCCTCTGTAAATATTTTGCATTGCGCCCCTCTGTTTCTTAAAGCTACAGTCATAATAAAATAAAATCTAAAATGTTGGTTAAGTAATTCTAATTCTCAATATACATAGATACATATATTATATTAATACATAATAAAATATATTCATCCCTAAAGTAAAAATAAAATAGGAAATTTAGCATATTCTTGTACCTTCATCAAAAAATGAAAATAAATATAAAAATTAAAATGTTAGTTGAGATGTCTTCCGGGTTTTGCCGTGTGGTTACTTCTGTACTTAATGTTTCAGCGAAATGGATAGCGGTCGTGAAAGCCTACATTCAACTATTAAAAATATTACTCTTCTCGCTTTGGCGCTGGCAAATTGATTAATAATTTTTTCAGTGTTTATTTGATCGGAAATATTATTTTCAATCGCAATGATTGACATATTTTTACAAGTTTCAATTTCGAAAAAGATCTTTCTCCACTTGCAGCTGGTTGTGTCAATAAAATTCTTAATGCTATACGTATATTTACATATGATGTTTCTAAATTATTTGCATAAATATAATTTAATGAGCTAAAAGGATTTCGAAAATTATTTAACTCTGATCGGAATACATCTTTAAGGCAAATTAATTCGTTAAATAATTCACTGGATATTATAACTTTCTCTTCTATATCTTTTGAATAAATTTCTAAATTATCGCATTTTTTTAAACTATATAGAAATTCAAAATACTTATTATGTGTTACTAGCTGTTCTTATCTGTCTTCTAATGCGTTAATTGGTGTATCTAAAACTTGTTGTAAAAATTTATCTTAAATCTCTTGAATTTTGTGGTGTTTCATCTTAATGTTCATAATCGAATTGTCGTTGTTGTTGCCTTTTTGGCACAGTCGAATCATTTAATGGCGCAAATGTATGGGATGTACTTCTAATATGTTTGCTAATTTTGTAGAAATTTCTAACAATTTTATAAAACTTTCATTTGAACGATAATTTTTAACGTATGTAATTATATTATTATTATTATATTTTGGAGCATTTTGCTAACAATATTTCGATTAAGTAAATTATACCAAAGTACTAAAGAACAAAATCACGTACTCGAATACTGTGGCACTGGTACACTGAAACACTTCACTATACCCTCTACCACAAACACTTGACTGACACTGAACGAACGTTTCGATAGCTAAGCTATCATCTTCAGCACCCATACTGAACTGTTTGTGGTACAGGGTATAGTGAAGTGTTTCAGTGTACTAAAGAACACACAAAATGAAAATTTTTAATTTTGTTGCGTAATATTCTGGCCTGATGTCTACTGTGAGTGTCTATCTTAGTATTTTTTTGCAACTCAAATAATGCATCATTAATTTCACCAATTTGGTATCGCAAGTGTATCAACACGTGATTCCCACCGTGTTTCTGATAATGGTTTTAATGTAAAATTTTTAATATATTTTTTTAAAACACCGTTTCGTTGATGTTCAAAAATATTTATAAACTTCTTGAATTATTCAAAAAAATGTGATTGTTTCCCTATTAATTTTCGCAGCGTCGTTAACAACTAAATTGAGGGAATTTCCAGAACATGGCGTAATGCTTTAGGATTAATGTGTAGGATATGTCGTTGAACATCATTTCTTTTTCATTTCATGTTTGCACCATTGTCGTACCCCTGACCACGCATATTTTTAATATGTAAATTAAATTCTTTTAGTCTATCAATTAAGTAATTTTTAAAGCCTCGCCGGTTGATTCTGTAATGTTAATAAAACCTAGAAAATGTTCTTGTACCTCTACTTTTTTGTTTTCAGTTAATACATATCTTAAAATTATGCTCATTTGTTCAATTTTACTTATAGGTATCTGGTGTGCAGTCCAATATAACAGAATAATATTTTGCTTTTCGATTAGAACATAAAATATATTCTTTAATATTGTTAGCTAATAAAGCAATAATTTCATTCGGTATATCTTTGCTCAAATAATGTACCCGTTTATTTTGTAGTGCTCTTTGAAGTGAGATTCCATTGCGACAACAAATTTCGCAAAAAGTTTCAAAAAATTACCATTATTTTTAACAAATAAAGAATCATATTTTCCTCTTAACGGAAGACATTGCTTTGCTAAGTATTGTATTATTTCAATAATACGCTCTAACAGCTCGCCAGTGTTGTTTTTTTTAATCTAATAATTGTTCATGTTGTTTATCTATAGTGCTTTTTGTTTTTAGAGAATGTTGTAATTTAATCCTTTTTTTTAATTACTTAAACGTGTTAAACTAATTTCATGTACATGCAAAGTTTTTGATAGATTTTGCCAATTTGAGTAACCTCTTGTAATTAGACGGCTTAAGCCGGTTAAGCTAATATTTTCGACTGATTGTGAAAGAAAAGTAGATAATTTACAAAAAAAAACAATATACGCTATTAGATTTTTGCGAATAAACTAACCAATTTCTAAGCACATTTTCTAAATTTAGCATTTGACGATAATAATACGTATAAATTTTCTACCTTCACCATCTAATGGATAAATTATCCGTTTTCTTTACCGGTCCAATTTCTATTAAGAGTGTTCGGATTTTATCGTTTATTTCAGGCCAAGTTGACGGACATTCAAGTATGCTTAAAAGAGTAGATATTGATGCCTCATATGTGGTGCTAGCTTGTGGTACAGGTACATTAGAATCATCACCAAATTCTGTTGTAACGGATTCAGTTTCTTGAACTGCATGTAATTCTTCTTCAAAATTGCGATGATTGTTGTGCTTGTTCTTCAGCTTCTTCACATTTGTCAAAATTTCTTGAAGAGCAAATTCATCGCTGTCGTTAGAGGAATCAGTATAAATCGTGAAAGATGACGTACAATTATGTGCTGTAGAAAATGCAAAAAATAAAAGTGTTTTAATGAAGTTTCAAAGTGCTTTAGACAAGGATTCAGATTTTGACACTCTAATACATATTTGTGAAGGTACGTCTACAGATGCATTAAATTGTCTTAAAGATTATTTTAATTACGCAAATATATCACTAGATGTAGAACACTCGTTTTCTAAATATAAGCATATTTTTTGGCGGCACCTGATGTTGAAAATATACAACTAAGTTTCTCCAGTATGTCAATTCAGAAGACGCTTAAAACGGTAAGTGTTTTTTTTTTCTGTCGTGTACTCCAACTCACCCATGCAACACAAATCACTCATTTCATACATTATCGATTTTATTTATACATACAAATATGTAATATGTACTATTCTTATTTTTCGTATGTTTATGCTTATTGCTTTAATAGCCGAAAACCAAATGCACATTTCATTCTTCCAGATAGAATAAATCTCTCTACTTTTATACAGACATCGGCGACGAGGTCGTCTCGCGTTCCCGCTCAATCGCATGGTCTAATATGCGAAGCATAAATTTGCGAATCACGAACCCGAACGACTACTCCCATATCAACACCTGTGAAGCGCACGGAAAGTGGCGAACTTTAGTAATAAATACCACCCTGACTTACGATAACATCTCAAAAGTGGAATATATACAGCTAAAAGTGATATAAAAAGATTAAGCGGACAAACAGTGAAGAAGTAAAGTTAAGTTAGTGATACGAACATTTGTGAAAGAAATAACGCGTAGTACAGAACATTTGATTGGAACATTTATTAAGGAGAGATGACGAAAAGTAATGCGAATTATATGTCAAGTGAACTTAGAGGAATAGTAGGTACTTCTAGCAGTAATAGCGATACTGAAGGCAATGGCGTAGATAAGGTAGAGGAATTGAGGAAACTAGGTG
>LR736857.1:25146762-25191882 GCA_902654985.2 Oryctes borbonicus | reverse complement strand
TGAAGGCAATGGCGTAGATAAGGTAGAGGAATTGAGGAAACTAGGTGGAGTCATTGTTAAATGATACGAAGCGACGGGATCAAATGTTTACATAGACGTTAGGCCAATTTATTCATGATAATACGAATAACTATCAAGTATTACCAGATCCAACTAAGAATGTTACAACGTTCGACGGTAGTGCATACGCAAGAGAATGGTTAGACAAGATTAAGATTATGATAATAATTCATAGTGGCCTTATTTCTTTGCGCTAGAAATTGCAAGGTCCAATCTTGTTGAAGGAACATGAAGTGGTGGCGCATGCAGATATTTACACTTTTGCTGGTTTAGCAGCGGCGTTTAAACGGACATTTCTGAAAGCAGAAGGTGTGCCTTTTAAATGGAGACGAATGAGAGAACTAATCCGGCACAAAGGTGAGTCATTGAATCAGTATTTTCACGAAAAAGTACGACTTTGCACAGATCTACATTTAACCTTTGCTGATATAAATGCAAGTGTTAAATGAATTGTATAATAACATGTACTCTGATCAAAACGGAAAATGTTTCAAAGAAACCTGGATCAATGGACAAATGGTAAAAAAATGTATAGACCCAGTAAGTAAAGTAGTCACGATAAGAAAGTCTGATGCAAAAATTCTGGAATTGAACTGGGAGAGGATGAAAGAATCGTATCATTTAACTGGATATAGTGCCGATAACGTTATACCATTAGGTGAGAGTACCATTGAACTTGAAGCAGACTACCAGGGCTGTGGTAGTTGCCGTGGTACCAGACGATTCACAAACTATTCCAGTGTTCATTGGACAGACACAGACACATTCACAGAACAACGGCATATTACGACGGTGAAACGTAAAGACACTCTGACAATATTCGAAGAAGTTCAGTTAAGAGCAGATACAATCATAGGATAGTGTCAAATTTGACCAAGGTGAGGTACAAATAACGTAGATGACTTGAAAACTTTGATTACAGAATATAGCGACTGTTTTGCATTTCATCTAAGCGAACTAGGTTGTGTCTAGGATTTCGAAATGAAGATAGAACTAGTAAAGCATGAGAGTTACCCAACGGAGTTATAGCGAACATGTATGCGTACAGAAGCAGATTGATGAAGTGAAGGCAGCTAGAATTATTGAAAAATCGGTCTGAGTTTGCTGACCTTATTGTCGTGGTAAAAAAAAACTGGTGAGGACCGCATTTATACTTACTTATATCCCTGAATAGAATCATCAAGAAGGAAAAGTATCCGTTGCCTTCAATCGATGATCAATTTGATCGGCTAAGTGGTAAGAATTTCTTCACCTGTCTTCTAGACATGATCACCAGATCCCACTATCACATGATTCTCGGGAGAAGACTGCGTTCGTAACACCCGACGGTCACTACCAATTTATTAGTATCCCGTTTAGTTTGGTTAATGGACCAACTGTGCTCCAGCATCTAATCAATAAGATCTTGGGATCGTTACAGTATAACACGGTCATGGCTTATTTAGATTATTTGTTAATACCAGCTACAATTATAAAAGAAAAGCTCTCGCACGTCAAGGAAGTTCTAGAGATAGTGCTGCCCCTTTATTCGCCACGTGCCGAAACAGAATTGTATGGCCCGATGGTGTCTGGAGACGCTCGAACGTAAATGTGCCATGTGGATGCCTTCAGCCGGAATGCAAGTAGAACACGAGGAAACCACAGAGATAGTTGATGTACTTAATATAGACTTGAGGATTAGATAATTTTGGCACAGAGCAAGGGTTCTAAGCTTTAGTAAATAATACAGGAATTGACGCAGGAGAAAGAACAAATAATTAAGGAACAGGAGTTATTGCGGAAGGACTATTTGTTAAGAGAAGGCAGATTATATAGAAGGCATGGAGGAAGATTGCTAATGATTATACCGAAAAAAATGCGATGGCGTTGTAGAGCAGTATCATGATGATACGGCTACAGTAGACTCTACTATTCATGGTATTCGCGAAAACCTTTAGTTTGCGCGTTTAAGAAATTTTGTCAAGGGACATATAAATTCATGTCCAAAGTGCATATTCAATTGAATTTGGAAATTAGTTGTTTTAGAGCTATTTTAGGTGACGTATTTCGGCTAAACCATTGAAATAGCCTTATAATTTCTTGGAATTTTCGTGGATATAGTTCTCAACTATAATTACATTTTACAAATATACTTGATATAACAGAACTCTTAGGAAAGATATATATTTATAACAATTTGCTAGAAGCATTTCGTAAATATCCGTTTGAAGGTGTCCATACTTTTTACATGGGATACTTGTGGACAAAATATATTTCGATTTTGTATTAAGAATTCTGCTGCATATCAATAGGGGGTTATTAAGTCAGTCATCAATGAGTTATTGCTAAGCTATATAAAATTATAATCAGGACTTATGTTTAGATGATATTTTGATGAAATAGTTCGTAATAGGTCGAAAGTGCTATTCCAATGTCATATGTTGACATACTTCTAAAAGTGAAGATATCATAAGAAAAATACCAGGTAGTAGCGGTTACGGAAGAAGAATATGATATTCAATCATTCATCTTGTTCTACTAAATAGTTCCCATTGTATATCCTAAGAAACTAAAAGCACTTCAATTAGAACGTTCACCGATGGAGTTTGACATTTTAGGTGAAATTATACCAGGGATTACCACAGATATGAAAAGGGATCTATTGTGTGAAAACAATTTCAAGCTCCATGTAGCAGATGTTTTCGCGGGTAAAAGATGTTTTGTTCTTCTCTCGGGTTTCATCCCGCGTTCGGCGTTGGTTCTCAGAAGAACCAGATACGTCCTGACGTTTCGATGTCTTGAGGTCATCGTGATATATATCATATATCACGATATATATATTATATGATTATATATCCAATCCAAAACAAAGAAATTTGAAGCTGGTAACATACACAGGGAGTGTAGAAAATACATCACCCATTTATAAAAGAAGTTTGTATCGTACTCAACATCTATAAATATTAAGAATATTGTAGATTCATAATACCTTTTTCTGTAAACAAACGTGTATAATAAACGAATTATAAAAAATTACTTTTCCTATATATATAAATATATATATATTTTTTCATTACAAAGATTTGTCAGATTCACAGAAGTCATAAATTTATCTTAAATAATTGCCTTTAAGGATGCAATACCTTAATTTAAATTGCATTAAGAGCCACTTTATGCTAAGTAATATTGAAACAATGCAGGTATTTAACCACTAAGCAAAGTACTATGCTAACATACCAAGTGGTTCAGATCCTAGTTATATATAAAGGAGAGGTGATATAATAACCTAGGCTTCACTTCACTTAAAATTAAACTTGTTCCGGATTCAGACCGTGTCATGTCTTTTTTTGATCCGAACCCGGAACACGTTTAGTTTTAAAAGATGATCAAGCAGGATATATATATATATAGGAGCGTTTAAGAATCTAGCGCTCAAGTTGCTGGTCAACCTGATGCAGATCTTCAACGCAGCGCTCCGACTGACATTCCACTAGGTGGAAATCTGCCAGGATTATCCCAGCTTTAAAACCGAAGAAGAACCCTCATTTTCCAGACAGTTATCGGCCGATATCGACATTCAGGACCAGCGCAAGTTTCTTGAATTTCTCTTCTTGGCCAGAATCAACATTTTGTAGATAATAAATTCATGAACAGCGACGAGTTTGGCTTCAGGTCAGACCACTCCACAAATCTTCAGTTGTACCAGATTACGGATCAGATCATTACTACCTTTATCAGAAATAACCAGACGACCGTCATGGTATCCCTGAACCTGGAGAGGGCATTCGACAAGATCCGACATGAAAGACTATTCCTGAAGATGAAGGAAGCCGAAGTTTCTTAAGCCCGTCAGAGCATACCTCAATGACAGAAGATTTCACGCCAAGGATCGGCGCTAGGCCCAGTCCTTTTCTATATCATGGACATTTCAAAACCAGACGATCAACGAGTGCTGCACGCCATCTATGCAGATGACACAGTAATCCTGGCAACATCGCGGAACGCTGAGTTGGCGGTCAAACTTGCGCAGGTGCATTTGACCAAAATCTCTAACTTCTTCGATGCCGAGGGACACACGATCAATTCCAGGAAAACGCAAGCCACTGTGTTTGCTTGGCAACAGCACGGTCCGCTACTCAAGAACAAAATCAGAGCGACGTACATCGACTTAATTGTGCCATCTTTATTGATAAAGGAGCTTACTAAAGGTAAAATCTACTTTAAAACAAGCAAATGACAATAATGTTATTGTTTACTTTTGACAGGTGTAACTATGGATTCTTGTTTGTTAACAATACGTTAACCGCGTTTAATTAATTTTTGATATTCGAAATTTGGCACTGTTTTTTTCAATTTTTTTCAAGTATAACAAACTAATAATTTTATACCGTTGAAAACAATAAGTACTGAAAATAATAATAAAAAATATAAGTGTATAAGTGGTTCCATTTTGCGCACCATAACATTAAGTACAGATCTTTCTTGCAATCAATTGTTTCATCCACACACAAGCACACTTTTTTATTTTTCAGTTCAACCTTAATTTTATTTTCTAAATGTACACGCACAGATGGTAAATAATTTCGCAACGTGGTCCTGCTCGGTAATGTAATATTGGCGTATTTGCTTCAAAATGAAATAAATGAATCGTTGTTTAACAAAGTAAACGCCATATTACAGTGAGTATATTGTATATAAATTGTATATAAATCGAATAAGAATTGTTCGTATTTTGCGGCGACACCGGTTTTGACATTATTATGGTTTGCACTTTGCAGATACCGTTTACAATATCTTTGCGACCAACACGTTAGATATATACCGCACACTAAACATTTAATTTCTACGCCGTCGTAAGTCAAATCCGGATAATCCATGATGAACCTATTCACTGTCTTTAATATAGCTGTTTTCTCAATCTACGTACCTTTAACATTATTAAAAACACAACACAGAGTACTTCGCTGCTACTATTACGTATGCTCCAAGCGGCAGTGAACTAGATACTGACTAGTATTTCGCATGTAAGTGTCTATTCGTTAACTGCGCTGATGGTGCGCACCGGAATTTGCCTACTCTATATATCACCTTTTGAAACTAAACCTGTTCTGGGTTCGGAGCGTACGCAAACGACGTTTCGCCCACAATCATATGGGGCTTCTTCAGGAGAGGGAAGCAGTAAACTACAATATTTTTTCAATTATTATTTTCATTCACTTTCAAACATATGAAATAAAATATACCTCAAAAATTTACGGAACATAATTAAAATTTTCACATAACGTTCTTAGAAATACATAACATCACATTTTTTTCTTTGCTCAATCAGATACAATACATTTTCTTTTTAAATAATTTAATGTTGGACAACGTTTAATATGCATCATAGATAGTACTACCTTTTTTTTCTGTGGTACACTTTCTGGTACACAATATAGCATGGTATGCATTAGTTCGTGTAGTTTCGATTGCATAAGCCATCGAAGAATTGTCGAACTTCGATTCGCAAAAATGGTATATACGTGACCGAGCCAACTGTCTCTCTGCCGCTACTAATGCTGACGTATTGTTGTACCGTTCTAACTCAAGTCTCGATATTAACTTACGTTCGTATTCGTTTATTATAGTACGCTAGCACATACAATAATTTTTTTTGAAAGGATAAAAAATATGGAGATACTTTTTGCACAAGAACGGACGCACGTAGATATCTGGCAATGAAACAAGGCGCATGATTACGAACGGCAGTGTATGAAAAGAATTAAATCAAATTAAAAAAGAAATTTATAAAAAGGATCAGGCTTTACTTTCAGATAATTATACCTACCACTTGATTATGATGTTTATTCCTTTAACCGTAAATAAAAAATTTCACTAAATTGTAAGTTATAAATTTATTGTTGTATAGAGAGCATTCGCCTTATACAAAATTATAAACAGTATTAGAAATTATCGTTTCTTCCATGTACATTATACAGTGTGTCCACGGATTTGGTGCAAACTTCTACAACAGTGAACGTTGATACATTTTTTAAACTATTTTCTTAGTTTTTTGTAAAGATATTTTTAGATATAAAATAATTTAATAATATTCTGGTTAACTAAAATAAATTCTTTATTATAAATATAAAATGTTATGAAATATTTTCTAAATAAATTCGAATGTGATAAAAAACAACAAATAATTTATTCAACGTAACCTCCACCTACTTCAATACACTTTTCGACGCTATACCTAAATTCTCTCTAAACGTTCCTAAATGTTCTTATATCAATCTCACTAATTACTGTTCGTATTCTATCCTTTAATGCTCCCAAATTCGCCCTAAAATTACACTCTTTGTTTAACATGTCCCCAAAAATAAAAATCGGGCGCGGGAGCTGGCCAGCGGATAGGTCCAAAACGACCGATCCATCTTTTAAGAAAGCGGTCGTCCAGCCAGTTTCTAATTAAATTAATAAATCCTGCTAAAATCAGAAAACATCTCTGTTAATGTCCTCCAATGATGGTAAAACAAAATTTTGTTACATATCCAAATAATTATGTTGAATTAATTGCTTTCGAAAAAAAAGGGGCCAATAATTTTATTGAATTCCACACCACACATTTACTTTCTCATAACGCTGGTTTTTCCGATTAATACGAAAATTTTGATACTTTTCTGTCCAATATCTGCAATTTTGGGATGACCATTAGTGGTAAAAGTAGCTTTATCCGAAAACAAAATGTTATGATCCAAACATTGATCCTCCATAACATTTTATCCAACCCAAATACTAAATTGCAATCTAAACGCATCGTCTGGGGCTCCAGGGTATGAATAAATTTGGGTTTGAATGGGCGAATCTTGTTTTCCTTAGACTTTTTGCAGTAAGCTCTTGCTTATACCCAACTCCGCAGCTCTCTTACGTAGTGATATTTTTGGATCTTCTAATACAGATCCCATAGCTAGAACAGTTAATGCTTCATCTTCATTGTATTGTTTCTTTGTTTACTTCTTTCTAAGAACAGAGCCAGTCTCGTCAAATTTCTTAAGCTTTTTCAAAGAACTAATAGCGATATTAATGCCGAGGAATTTAACGTTAATTCGTTAATCGCTGGTCGATAAAACAAGTAATAAAACAAGGTTCGGTTGTGTAAGACATATATTATGTAAATTTTATCAAATTTTTCAGGACAACAAATGAATGTTAATTATTAATATTCTAAGAGTGTAAGTCTACACAACATTACTACTTTCTTTTGTTTTCAAATGTACATACATACTCCTGTTATATAAAAAAGAGCATTCATTATTCCCATTATTTGTTTTTCTTAAAATCTCTTGGAAGGAAGAATATAAAAAATAAATGCGAATATCAAATACAAATAGAAGAGTAGCCGTTTGGAAAACTTCGCAATTTGTACACTGTAATATCTAACAGTTTCCAACAATAAATTTTTACTGTAACAACTGACTGACTAATTAGATAAATAGTTATATCCTAAATGCAAACGTGACACCTAAACACAATATGTACATAAAACTAACCTGCAAATTACAAAATGACAATGTGTCGCTAAATTAATAGCTTTACAAAAATGTTCTAACTGAACAACGGGAAAAAGGTAACAATTCATAAAGCCTTATACTAAGGTATGAATACGTATGAAACGAAAGCATTGGCGGTGACAAAAGTGATTATATCAATACTGATAATGAGAATTGTGCTCATGTATTCAGTTTACAGATATGCGGCATATTAAATTATGTGTAATTCTGTAGCTTTATACATTTTTACCTCTGGTTGCAGAACAGATTAAGGACAGAATAAGAAATTACAGTTTAGTTGAAATATTCAAAAATTATTAAATAGTTTTTATTCAGTGCCACTAAAACATACCATCGTGAATTCCAATGGGAACAAGAATGGCTAAAAATAAAATAAAATTTCTCAAGACAAGTTTCCAATCCGACGGTACAGCGTAAGGCAGTAGTACCTTAGTTATCCTATGGACTTCGTGCGAAGCACAAACGAATATAAAGGATGTGATAACTACGTTTAAAACTGGATAACCAGGAATTAACACAAGCACTCCATGCGTATCAGCCGCTAACCATATATGGTATTGACTAATAAATAATTCAAGAGAAATGTTGCCAAACCAAGCAAAAAAGCTTGAGTACTTTGTTCGTAAAACACCCGAGATGTTTCTGAGGACAACATAACTCACAATTGGAATAAAAACGATATAAGAATGTATTTCACTACAATCTAATTCATTATGACACAGAAATGTAAAGGTAATATAGCAGCCTAAACCAATTAAACTTGCTAGAGTTGCACTCAGCGCTATTCCTCTGGAAAATAAGTTACTATGGTTATTATCGTCATAAATATTATATCGGTGAGCTAAATACAATATTAATGCAAACAGCATGCCATACATAGTAGAATAGCGATCTAATTTCCATCTCGACCACCATTCGTGAATATCGTCATCTGTAGTCACAAATAACGCTTTCCATGGTCTAGTAACAAATACTTTCTCAAAAAACACTTCGGATAAGAAAAGTATTGTTATTACACTGAAGTAAGTTATCAACTTAATGACTAGATAAAAGTACTGCACCTTATTGCTTTCTGAACTTTGTGCACTTATATGTGGCGGCAAAGCTAAAAATACATACACCATTAAATACCAAAATGACATTAATGGTACAAAATGATAAAATTGATATGGCCTATTCATGCACAAACATAATGTAACAGTCATAAAATTTAATTCGAAAAGTGTTCTGAAAAAAGAAACTATACCTATGTCACCCCTTTGCCAAACATAGCAAAAATGTTGGTATGCTAAAATAAATAAGTATCCTGATATAAGTACTTTTATATGCATATTTATTGGTAGAACCCTATTTGCACCAGTAACATGATAAACAAGTATTACTAATTGCATCCATCCTTTCCATTCGTCCATTTGATCAGGATGAAGAACTTTTGTATATTTGCTATTTTCTGTGAAGAAGAATCCTAAAGTAAACACATAACCGATTGGTATCCAAAAACTGAATTCAGAATAGTATTTATTTTCTTTCATGAAGAAGTTTGTGCGATCACATATTATGAAGTAGGCCATAATAACAGCCATTGTTGATAAAGCTTTAAACAACGTATAATGATCGTTGACTTCTAGTGGAGTAAAATTTTCTGCCTCAGAAAGTAGTGTATACTCTTGAATTGGCCTTCCTTTGATCTGATGCATCCAGCGATAGAAAAACATAATCATCATGATAATAACACTGCAAAACAAAAATAAAAGGAACTATATGTAATTAGTGTCCAAGTTGAAAAATCGACCTACCATACTGCAAGAATGGAAAATGTTACTAGTTGCAAAGTTGTGTAGGATTCTGCAGAACTGCAACATGATCCATCATTGAAGTTCATATAATCATTACAATACATATTTAATAGTATTTGTGTGTCATGTTGAAGTGGCCTAGATGCAAGATGAATTCCATCTGGACTTTCTGAAACCATTCCACTGGCAACTAGACGTGCACTCGACCATAGTTCAGCTGATGAATAACTAAGAACCTAAATAATAGTCATTAGAGCCATGTATGAACGAAAATAATTACCTTACCTCTACAGCTGCTTCATTATACAGATCTATATGGTCATTAGTTACCATCTGATATTCAGACGGCATCTTATTTATATTAACAGGCTCTTGCAACGCCCAAAGAATAGTGGTTTTATGTTCATGAAGATGATCTATAGGTTGCACTAAACGAGTTAAATTTAAACTATATTCTTGTATGAATGCCTCAGACCCATTTGATACTTTTATCGACCACAGTCCACAACCTGCCACAATTACAGATGGTGGCTTTTCCAGAACTTGCCAATTTTGAAATTGATCAACCATAGACTTGGATATGTATGGGAACCACTTAAACTCAACTGTTAATTTTAATGTTTTATCTATATGTATTAAATTGTGTTCAGTATTTTCAGGGTTTTCGGTAGTAACCTCATCTTGCTTCAAGTGTCCAACAAATCCTTCATATAGTGCTTTAATTCGGGAATCTCCAACAAATACAAAGTGAGTATTTTTGCCATAGTAAGCAATGTATCTTAGACATCGTCTTGTGTCTCTGTAACCAATTAATAAACATCATGTGTTTAAATTTCTTCCTGTTTAGTAGGCAGAATATTGACAAGCAATAAACCGACCTCAAAAATCTAGTCGTGATATTTTAAATATCTAATGTATTGTGTTACTTTATTTTTATTTATTTACTTCAATTGCTTTTGTTTTCAATTTGTCTCAGCCTTGTTAAAAGCTACTATTTACTATCAACAGCTACAGTTTAGGCGGTCTTTACTAAATAGATAATATCGAGCGACCCAAATGATTTGTCTGCGCCGTTACCGCACAAAAATGTTCACATTTCGCGTGTCTAATACATGGTATGGAAGTGTTGGATGAGTGGTATATGTTTGAAATGTTAATGGGAGTGCATACCAGAATGTACACGATATGGAACGGAAACACACAAGGGAATCAAAACTTTGCCCTTGGTATGGTAGTTATTTACATAATTGCCAACCGCTACTATTTATTCTGAAGTCTGTTTTGTTATAACTAAATTTTTTTAATAGAATGATAGATGTTTAGTAAAGCCATTTCTTCTGCTAAAATAATGTTTATTAAAAATGTTACAAAGCAAAATATAAAATGTTAACCCTTGTTTTTATTTGAAGTGAAATTTAAAAATATCAAAAGCAAACGTTCAAAATACGCACCATTAACAGCTAGACAATGACCTAGCAGTCTGTCACTGAATTCACAAATCGAAGTTCTGAATACATTATGCAATCATAAGTATGTTTTTCGTTAAAGAGGGGGAAAGCTCTGATTTAGTTTCCCATCTTGGCACCAAAGCGCTGCTATCAGTCTGAAATCCCACCAAATGATTTTGAAACACTTGCTTTCTGTTTGTGTTGTGGCTATGGTCATAGTACGTGAGTGAGTTTTATCTAATCGTTTGAAGTTAATTTGTTGTTGTGTTACCTTTGAATATTCAGACAATTTTTGTTTTAATCAAAGTGTTATAACTTTCCAGTTACGGCTTTGTATATTTTAATACTCTATTGAATTGCTATTGTTTTGTGTTTATTTCCTCTTGTATTTAATATTCATAGTACCTAGACATCTTGGTGAAATACTGTTGTTTCTCAACTTGTGGTAAAAGACAGTGTGTGCGATTTGCACACTTACAATAAATATAAAAAATAAAGAAAATGTTAGCATCCAATTTGTCCCAACTACTACTTTGTAACATTTATTAGTATCCCACAACATGTTCTGTATTTTCATATAGTTTTATAAATTGTACTATTAAATCACATGTCCCCTCCATTTTTACGCTTTGCAAACATGAGCGTTGACCTCTAGCGTCTACAAAACTTGCGAGTATAAAACTTCGCACTCAAATATCTCGAAGACGATGTAAGCACAAAACGAGATTTTTACGACACAAATCAACCAAGAAATTCTTCACGTTTCTCCATTTGAGTGGTTAGATGATGCAGATCTTTCACACCAGTATTAGTACAACCAAAATCCCACGATCTATGCACAGTATTATACAACACACTCGGAAAACAATGTTTTCAGCTCTATTATCCCTTATTTGTTCCAATTTTACTTGAGGAAATCTATTAAAGTCATTTTTGAAAATTACACTAATTCTGTTCATTTTAAAGTTCATAATAAACATAATGCACTTGCTACATAAAAACAAGGAAAAAATGTCCCATAGCTAAAAGCAAACTTAAAAAAAGCAACCCTTTTTTTCATAAATAATATTACATTTGACTCAACGGAGAACAGTTTTATCATTCGCCCATTGCTTATTTCGATTTTCTTACAGAACACACTAGACCACGTGTATACGCAAATACCTCACAAAAATTAAAGTCAAATTAGATATTAGAAATGGCGGAAATAAAATTTCGTAGATAATATCTTGATTTTATTAAAAAATATCGAGAGTATGAGTGTTTATGAAACACAGAAAGTAATCTTTACAAAGGATTAGATTTAATACAAAAGTGTTATGCCTTGGCGGTGTTATGATTAATGAAGTAGCGCTAACTTAACTTATTCTCTAGTTCATTCATTTTCAAAATCTTGAAGGGGGATAGTTATAGTAAGTACGATGGAAATACCAGGGCAGTGTCACTATCACGTCTCTGCTGGTACCAGTAATACTTTCCTGTGTAAACGGCGGGTCAGTCCGGCCAGGCTACAAAATGTTAAATGGGAAAATTTTCGCCGAGGCCTTATAGACTGTTAGCATCATGTTATCAGTTATCACGTGGTCCACTCAGTTCCAGGGTATGAAGTTGAGGGCGCAAAAATTAGCTATATTTACTAGCATTACTATTAGGAACTATAATCGGGGTTGCCAGATTGGTTGGTAAATAACCGATTGGACTACTAAAAAGGTGCTGCTGGCTACTATACTTTTGAAAATGGCTACAGGCTACTACCTTCAGCTTATACTTATACCATGTAAAGCCTACTTTGGCCTATTTAATGTTTAATATTGGCATTACGTCGAAGCGACTTCAACGACAAAGCGATTTCATTTATGCACTACCTACGTTAGTGCTTATGGCATATAGGCATTTTCACATCAGGAAATGCCTAGAAACAATAACCAAAGAAAAATAATGCTAATATAACTTTCCCAATGAGGAAGTTATATTAGAATTATTACTATGGTTATATAATTTGTATTTACCAAAACAAATACTCATTACAGCGAGAACATCAAATTGTATCATATGAACCTGGTTTTGGTCTGTGCATAAAATTCTAAGATTTCCAGGTAATGATAGATACGAAATCGAACTGTCCTTTGAGTTCAACTTGGCTAACGTATCGAGTAGATGTTTGGACCTTATGGAATCCGACCCCTTGCCTATTACAAATAAACCAACAGCAAAAGATTATTATACAGTAAATTAAATTTTAACTTCTATATTTGCCATCTTAAAAATAAGGGTAACTCTAAAGAATAAATTTACTATTGACTGTTTAGTTGATATGGGAACGTGCATATAATACGATTCCAAGCAAGTTATCTATCTATAGTTGCTCAACTTTTACCGCTGCATACATTTAGTTATGTATGTATTATATGTTTTACCACCTTCTTAATTCAGCACAGTACAGATGCATGACTGCATTTAATTTAGCAGTGAAAAGGTTAAATTAAAAAGACAGAAAATTCAAAAAAATTTCAAATTGTACTTACATCTTACTATAATGGTGTAACATGCAACCATACGGTTGCCACTGTTTGTCCCCCTTATATCTACCATCAGAAAGCAACCAGGAACATGAATTTGACCCTAAATAATGAGACATAAAACTATAAATACTGGTTAAGTTCAATAATGATAGCAAGGACTGTGGCGTAGTATGGTAAACAACACATAAGTATCGGCACCCTCCGCACCACACAAGTTTAATATATTATATAGTAATATAATAAATAGTCCGGGACGGCCATTTGGAGGACACGAATGGTTCTCATCATCAACCGGTGCCCGAATTCGGAGGACCATTCGTGTCCTCGAAACGGCCGTCCCGGACTATTTATTATATAATAAATTAAACTTGTGTGGTGCGGAAGGGTGTCGATACTTATGTGTTGTTTACTGGTTAAGTTAGTAATTAAATATATTCTTATATTTCATATCTTAACCATTTACACTTACCATATCTAACATGTAGAAATTCATGATAACAGGCAAAAGCAATAACAAGAAGCACTGCTATCTTTTTGGCATTTGTTGAATTTATTTGTTCTATAACTTTCTCAATACCGGATTTCTCATTAACCATACTCGAAATATAACATTCTATAAAGTCATGATTATTGATGCATAATTATAATAAGCTACGTAAACACAAAAATAAAGTACTTTAGAACTCAATTTCAGCAGGATATTAAAACATAGTAATAACATAACCTATCGAAACATATACATCATTAATACAGCTGGGACGCGCTCACGACATCAAGCGACATGATAGCGAATGCTGACTATTGCTAACCCACATGACAACGCCCCTACAAACAAAATGGTGTATTTATAAATGTTCAAACGAAGGGTGTATTTATACACGTAAACTGACTATTTTCAAGTAACAGATTCGACTGTTCCCGTCAGGTAGGTTATTTTTACAATAGGGGGGCTAGAGATGTGTGGTTGGTTGCATACATTTCAATGGTTCCAAAAAATCATTTTATGTAGCTAAGATTGTTAGTTTTTGGACGAAAAATCATTAACGAAATATATAATTTCAACCTATGAACCCACAAACTTTAACGTTCAAGTTTAAAGTTCAAATATTCGGTCAGCAGTTGAGTCGTATCCTCGAAACGGCCCATCCGGATTAATTAATTAAACTTGAGTTGTGCAAAGGTTACCGATACTTTTGTGTTGTTTACCATACTATGTCACACTCATTATTATTCAAAATTCCTTATTTTTAGTGTACTTGTTTATTATCGCGAAGTTGGAAAGCGTAAAAAAATCTCTATTAAAAAACACCTACTACGTACACAACTCAGCTACAGAGAGTACCATTTTATAACCAGAAATGGCAGACGTGAAAATATTTTAACTTCACTAATTTCCAAACTATTTAATTTTTACAATCCATGCTTACAAATATCAATAGTTACCGTTGCCTGCATACAATAAACTTACATTGATTTTATTAGATATTCCTTTCAAAGCAATAGTGATGTGTTCCTTATAATCTACCAATTGTCTTCTGACAAGTAGCAACATTTACTTTAGCTAAAACAAAGAAAAATTTAATTTACTATTTATACACAAGATTGATTTAAAATGTTTTAATTTTTACGCGGGTAATTACACGGAAAATACAAAAATATCAATTAAGGGAAACAGTCTACATTATTCTACTTGTTTACTTACAAATAAATAATCTACCACTGCATACATATATATATAAAAAATAAATTAAGTTTATTTCAAACTATTTTCCTTTATGCATTTTCCACAACATTCCCCCGAGTTCAAACAGTCACTTTTTAGTTTATGATTTGGAGTCCATAAACCTAAACTGTCATTAGCATAAAAATCCATAGGATAACTAGTATTTTGTTTTTCTGTACACCATTCAGTATCACCTAAAGCAACAGCTATTTCATACGGATTCAATAGTGGCCTTTTAAATGAACCACCCCAATCAATAGACAGTCTTGGACAAGCAATTTGAACAAATGCTTCTATGCCTTTAAATAGGTCTAATTTGTTGGGGTATATTTCAGATAGTAATATAATTACATTATCCTTCTGATAACAATCTAGTCTGTTCCGAATATAATCCACAACTTTGGCATTACCTTGCCTTCCTAATGTTCCCATAATAACACCAAACTTTCCTGCACTCCTTGCTTTACATATTGATTCATATCTGATGTGCTTCATTTTGTCATGCTGATAATGCTCTCTTGTAAATATCTTACTATAAGGATCATAGCGATATGCTTCGAATTTTGAGTTTGCAATCATGGCTGCTTCTAAATGAAATCGTCCATCACCTAAATATATGATTATATCCATACCTTCTAAAGTAGGAGCTGTACAACCCAATATTTCACCAGGAGATAAAGGTCTATATTGTGGTACAGATATATTATAATTTAATTTCTGCAATTCACTAGCCACTGCCTGTAAAGTAGCCACAAACTGTATAGTACTAACTAAATATATTTTTTTGTCTGTTGTGAAATTCCTCTGAACAGTGTTTATAAAATGTAAAGGATCTATTTTAATATCCACAAAGACGTAAAGCACTTTTAAACCAGTTTTAATATCCATAGGTATTAAACAACTATGTCCATAATGTACAAGGAGGTCTACATTTAACGCTCTAGCGGTTAAATCATCTATGCAGCATGCACCATATGTAACATCTCCCATAATACAAGTGTCAGCAGCAGTAAACTTCCGTATAATATCGCATATCATTGTGGAATACATTAATAACCCTTCAGGCATTTGTAAAGCTACCGTTTTAGCCTTACTTTCTTGTATCCTCCATATAGTTTTAAAAATCTCAAAGTTATAATTTGAAGGAAGTTCTTGAATAGCATGCTGAAGGACCTTGTCTTGAAGAATTGCTTCAGGAATCTTATTGGATTTTGTAGCTCGAACAATTTTGCGCACTGGTTTCGCCTTTATTACGACAACATTGTTATCTTCCATAATAATAAATGTACCTTTGCAGAATAGTATTTGTTGTATTGTTTGGAATATTGTACTTCCACCATGACAATAACATTACTTTGCACGTACTCCATTAGTCACACAATGCGAAGTAAACGCATAACGAAGAATGGAGATTTAACATCAAGTGTGAATGATTGTATTTAAAAATAGTTGTCATTGATGATATGATGAAGAGAAATATTTTGTGTTGAAGCTTATTTTTATTTCTATTTTTTGAGAAAGACAATACAGGTATATGCAATAAAAATTATTAAAAAAAAATGTTAATTCACAAACATTATTTTTGTAAACCAGTTTTGTCATAACAGTGATGCGAGAACTTTTCCAAAATATAACATGGTATCCAGACGGTGTCAGTAGTGACTAAATTTTTGCAGCGATTAGATACATTCGTATTTATTCGTGACGTAAGAAGAACGTTGTTTACCGGTTCCGTGTATGAGGGTCGACAAAACGCGACTCTAGAAAGACTGCACATCACTGCGTAGGTTTGAGTTACTGGTAGATCGGTATTTTGTGTTGCGCCACGTCGGACTGCGTAATACCAAAATAACTTGTTACTTTGGAACGATGGGCTAACGTGTGACATGACAACGGTAGCGATTTACAATAATCTTTCCCACCATACAACGTTTTAGTTCCCTTTAGGTCGCTTGTTATATTTAGGTTTGTTAGTTTGTATGCCGCATTTAGTTTTTGTTATTCTTATAATAAGAACGCCTCAATTTAACAATGAAAAGAAAGTGCTGTGTACTTCGTTGTCACCAGAGAGATGAAAAATCTTCCGCATTTCTTTTAGATTTTGTAGCTGTTTTTATAATAATGATAACAACAATTTAATTGTGTGAAATGAATTTATTTAAGAAGTGGTGCAAAGCAGTTAAAGGAGACGTCCTATTATATGTAATGGGAAAGAAGGGATATAACTACAAAATTTGATTTTAGTGAGCCAGCTCCAATGTATACATACTTGTTATGTGGTAAATCTAATGAAGATACTTCTGGACTAGTAGTATCTTTCAATTTGCCATTAAAAATTCTACTGTACATCAATAAGTTATTGCTGAGCTATTTTGTACAGAATTAAATAATTTCTGTTGTAGGAAATGGGCAAATTTTAAACTTAAGCCCAATAAAACTAAAAGCACAATTTATATGTTAATGACACTTCGATAAAAACATATACTGGTTCATAATTGGTTGAAAATATTGTTCCAGTATTATATGTTGACATGTTTCTGTAAGGCAGGATATCAGAAAAAAAATATGTGGTAGCAATTGTTGCAGAAGAAGAATAGAATATTCAATCTTTCATCTTGTTTTACCAATGTTATTTTGCCAGTAACCGAATAAATTGTCCATCTATTGGTTTTCCAATCCTGTACAGATTTTTGCAATGAATTGCAGCAACAAGAAATACGAGGCTATAAAATGCTTAGATATAGATTTCTACAACAAATTTAGAGTATGTCAACAATATTTCAATGAGGACTAACTTTACCTACATATATTTAATCCAGAAAATATATTGTACATTTTTAGATCTTTTAATGCTGGATATTACTAGAAACTTAGTTGAAGAATCATGTAAAACAACTATTATTCCTCTATATTAATTTCGAACCATCATTTACAGTGTAGTGTACTTCAAGAACATCACTAAAAAAGTATTCTTTCAATATACATTTAATTTTATGTGAAACAGGATCATCTACATATCAACCACATAGAAACAGTCGAGGTTTATATTTTTTGTTAAATTTTTAGCAGCAAAAGGGAAGATTTATTAAAAATAGTATGTATGTTATTATTGCGATGGTTTATGTATGTAGCATGTAATGTCAATACTTTGATTATGTGTTTATAGTTTATTTCCTTTCTTCTGAGAAGGGCTTCTACCCGCAATGAAAATCAGAACCACACAGTAGATTATAGAAGAATTATAAAATTATCTCGAAGAAACGGAGTTTTGGAAAAGCGAAATGTCAGTAACAAGAAGAAGCTGGGTTTCGTTAAACAAATAGAGAGTATGTTTGTCAACCTATGTAATAATTTAACGCCTTTTCAATGCAAATTTTATGAATGCCAACTTCAAAATGCTGCATACAACAAAAAAGACAGAACTATTACATTTGAGGGCAGATATGACTGCAGAGCTCTATGGAAAAGAGGTCCAAGCATGTATGGAATACTATCGCACTTGTTTATTTTGCCTTCGATATCTACACTACAAAAGCTGTTAAATAAGATAGGTTTGAAAGCAGGCACAAATAAATCAATATTTCGAATATTAAAACAAAGGTTTGAAAAAAGGAATCTAAGAGAATGTGTTTGTATTCTTATATTTGATGAAATGTCTTTCTAATATGATGATTTGATAGTAGGTTTTGAGGATAGTGGCTATTATAAAACAAAAGATGTTGCTGATCATGCTACCGTATTTATATTTATATGTAGGATACTTTTTCTCCAGAGCAAGTCTAAATACTGCTACTATAGTTCGCGTACTCAAAGATATTATTAGGGAAGCTGAGAGTTTTTCAAAAATGAATTCAAATATTGGACGACTCAACAACAATAGCAAGCTCAAACAACGTGGTAATTGCTAAACATAACATTTTAATTGGTAATTAAAATGGTACTCCTGTTTGATTTGCTACATCTTTTGAAAAGTATGTGTACTATATAGTACACCTATCATATAATATTGGAGTGATGAAAAAGCTAACTGATGTACCAGTCATTCCGGACAAAATAAAAAAAATGAAGGTAACCATATGGTAAACAACACATAAGTATCAACACCCTAACCGACAATAGGCACTTCTAAAGAATATCTTTTTTCTAGGAAGCAGGGATAGTACATGCATGTTTAGTTTACCATTTTACGCTACAGTCCTTGCTATCATTATTAAGGTAACCAAATGTACACAAGGATTCAGTCAGACTGCTGCTGTTGGAGTTAAATATTATGTTATTTTCAATGCATATGGTAAAAGTAAAACCGTTTCGGTACCTGGTGAAGTATTGGACATAGCAGGGTGAATGTTATTTCTGAACCAACTTTGATAGTGTAAACAGTTTATCTGGACCTTTAACTGGTGGAAACTGATTTTCCGTTTTCGAGGAATACAGTAACTGTATTAAATGAATGAATGTACTTGGATAATAGAAACGTTGGGTGGATTTTTGGAAAACCGGGAAACTTTTCTAAAACTGGGATTAAAGTCATTTCCATGCTTTTAACCCAAACCCCCCATTGAAATTTTTTTTTGTCAATAGGGATCGTAACGTAAATCCTACTTGTACAGCTTTTGCACAATATTATAGATCTTTATTGATACAGAATTTTACTAAAATACATATTAGATCTTCTAACTGCGAAGATGACAACACTGCAATTGCCGTACAAATAAAGACATTGATGGATTTTCCTCCTGCAGAGCCTTTAATGCGTCATACGTTTTTTTTGCATTTTTTCACAAAAGTCAAAATAAGCGGTAACCGATAGATAAGAAGATGTTTATAAAATTGGATTTAAAATGCCTAGTAGAATCTAAAAATACAACAAACCATATAGGTTTCTATTTATAATATCAAAGTTGACCATGACTTTCGACATAATCGGAAGTGAGACATTGATGAAGTTATTTTTTCTAAATAGATCATAGCTAACTATGCGCAAGCCCGAAGTTTCAAAATCAAGATATTGCAAATTAATGGGAATAACTGTATACATATGCTTATATCAAAAGATTAAATAATATTAAAAAGGGAAATGTAATTTAACAGTGTTAAATAACGTAGAAAATAAATATGTGATTTCCAGTAAGAGTTTTATTTAAAAACTTATAATTAACAAAAGAAACGTTAACAATAGAAGTAATAGTAATAGACCGTTTTTAGAATGCTTTGTTGCCAGCAAACCTAGATGACGCTTGTCTGTAATTTGTCGTTTTCTATGAGGATCTTTTGTATGCTATTTCTTTCAATTATTTTTAACTAATTAGATAAAATATAACTTAACTATAAATTTACTAAACGTTACTAAAATATTACGTAACGTTCTTAGAAATATATAACCTCCATAGAGGCATTTTAAGTTCAAGTTTACTAAGTGTGAACAAGGGGACTCCAATTTAATTTTTTTAGCCTTCTACAGAAGTTTCACGGCAATATTTTTAGTTTAATATAAATGGAATTTTTTTTTTAATTTATTTTATCTAAATACATATCATATGGATTCTACGCCAAATCTAGTCTTGATCTTTAATCCAATGCAAACCAAAACTTGTGTTTTGTGCTCTAATATTTATTAAATAAAGAAATTGACAAAAACTGAAGGTAATTTAATGTAAATGCGCCTACTAATAGTAAGTACTACAGTATAACGACCAGAGGCACCAAGATACATGTCCATGGTAAGAGTTCATATTTTACTGCATCTCTAGTGAATCAATTTTTCTGCAAAATTTACGTGTCACATTTTAAAATCACTACTCCATCGTCACGGCGTATTTCACAGCCCCCTTCCTGAACGGTATTATTTGTAGGCGTTGGCTAGTTGAGTTCATCTGATTCATTTGAATTCGTGTAGACTGACCAGAGTCCACGGATTCATTTTTAGTCGGTTGTAATATAGTGAATTTATCGTGTAATTAAAAATGTCTCAAACAGTCCACAGATTTGGAAACCTATATGCTCCTATTACATGCCACGCATGGAATAAGAGCAGAACACGTAAGTATTCAGGATCATTTCATTTTCTGTAATAATTAATCCCAAATAATTTAACATTTAGAAATTGCTTTGTCTCCAAATAATCATGAAGTTCATATATATCAACGAAATGGCTCTGATTGGAAACTATTAGATGTTTTAAATCAACATGACTTGCGTGTTATGGGTATTGATTGGGGTCCAAATACAAACAGAATCGTTACATGTGCTGTTGATAGAAACGCATATGTTTGGACCCAAGGAGCAGATGGAAAATGGAAACCTACATTGGTTTTGCTTCGTATAAATCGTGCTGCAACATGTGTAAAATGGTCTCCAGATGAAAATAAATTTGCCGTTGGATCTGGTGCTCGTCTAATATCTGTTTGTTATTTTGAATCAGAAAATGATTGGTGGGTATCAAAACATATTAAAAAGCCAATTAGATCAACAATAACATCTATTGATTGGCACCCAAACAATGTTCTCTTAGTTGCTGGTTCTGCAGATTTTAAAGTAAGAGTATTCTCAGCATATATTAAGGATATAGAGAAAACTCCAGAAGCTACCCCATGGGGAACCAAAATGCCTTTAGGACAACTTATGGTAGAGTTTGTCAATTCATCTTGTGGAGGTGGATGGATACATGATGTTGTGTTTTCACCTGATGGTAATAAAGTATGTTGGGTGTCTCATGACTCCACCATAAATATAGCTGATGCTACCAAAGGAAATACGGTTATTAAGTTACGCACCGAGTTTCTTCCATTTTTATGCTGTGTCTGGCTAACAAGCAATTCTTTGGTTGTAGCAGGGCATAGCTGTATTCCTATTTTATACAGTCTAACTCCTGAAGGACAGTTGGTGTTTGTAGGTAAATTAGATACATCACAAAAGAAGCAATCTGGTGGTTTATCAGCGATGAATATCTTTCAGTCGCTTGATAAACGATCAACAAGTGAAGTAAATGACACGAAATTAGATTCAGTACATCAGAATGCAATAACCAACATTTGTCAATATACTGGTGAAAAGGGTCATCTTAAAAGTTTTAGTACATCTGGTATGGATGGCTTACTAGTTATTTGGGATCTCATAACTCTTGAAAAGGCAATACAGGGACTTAAAATTGTATAAGATACTTTTTCAACAATTTCAATATTGCTATGAAGTAAACTGTTGATTGTCAAGTATTATTACTATGAAATACTTGTGCTTGTGAAGTAATAGTTTAATAGATGTGGAATGTGTATATACTTCAATTTAGCAGTGGAATACGTTATGTTATGTATTTCTACTAATAATAAAGTTTATATAGTCTTGTCCATGAAAATATATTTCTTAATAAAGCCATGTTGTTGCCTTTTAATACATTCTCTAAGTAGATTTGAAAAGTTGGTCAATTAAGATGTAGACTTCAACTGCCTACACTTCTTATTTATTTTTAAATTAGTTCAATTGTATAATCTAAATGTTTTTTTTTTTTATAAAACTACATGAAAAAGTTTTTTTGTACCAACTTGCATCATGGAAATATAAAGTAAATGTCAAAGTAAAATACTCCAATGCTTACTTTGGTGATTAGCCTTTTATTAATTAATAAAAAAAATGCAATTTTGGTTTCCATCCCTTTTGATGTTATAAATTAATGCGAGCAAAAAATAACATTTGTCAGAAAAAAAATAATACTGTATTTGAAAAATTACCAGACTTTTTGGTATTTTGTTGTCATTAAATAACCAAATTGGACTTTAAGTTACCAGAGCTGGAGGAATTTCAAACGGTAACACTGGTTGACCCATTATTGCATTTTAAATTGGTAGGAACCTACGTTGTATGATGAAAAGATGTGATAACGAGTTATATCGATGTTTGCTAGATATTAAATAAATAATTTCGTCACAGGGGAAGAGAAACGATGAAACACAATTATATTCAATCATAATTTCTTTCTTTCTTGTGATATAACACAACGCATCCTTATAAAAAGGATTTTTTCCTTTATATCGTCGATCTTTTCCGTTTAGTATTCTATTAATATCAACTGCCCAATTATGAGCAGCTAGTTTAATTATTTTTATTTTAATATTTGAGTGATTACATACATCGGGAAAGTTGAAATCTATATGACTGTTTCCACCAATGCTGAAAATCCATTTCTTTTACTAGCAATCTCGGGCAATAATATCTTAATAATTGAATGTGCCATAAACAAACCTTTAATCAATTGAGGTGTTGCATAAATAATCACTCACATAATTAATAGCAAATGCCTCAATTTTTTTTGACATTTATACTAATTGAGGGTAATTTTCAACAAATCCTCACTTAAAACAAATTTGTCACTAGTTTCAATTTCTTTTTGTCTAATAAAAATTTTGACATTGAAAACCAAATGCAATTGGTTGCTTCCAGTCCCGGATTACTCCTCTTACTATAAAAACAATAGCATGATTTGCTATTTGACTTGAGGATGTGTCTCGTAAATCTTTGAATGTGAGCCATCTCATCAAATAATAAAACACACAGCTTTTCGCTTGGTTTTAAAGAAATAATGACAGCTTTTAAAGCCTCCAATGTATGTTCATGTGTACCATTTACAGAAATGTGTTGCAGTAACGTGCTTATTGTTTTCCAACTGGGTACCTTGAACAATTTTGTGAAGGTTTTATATGCATATGGAGTTTGCTTGTACAAAATTATTCCTATGAATATTATTTTTATATTGATATCTTTTCAAATAAAACCTTACCATGCCTGGTCATTTCAACATGCGTTGAAACCCTTACATGAGATAGATTTAATGAAGGGACAGCATCTTTCTTTAAGTACATATTAGAAGGGAGTAAAATGCAAATGGCAAATTCTCCTTTAGTGATATACATCATCAGCATCCATTGTTTTTAACTCATCATTTCCACATCTTTCCATCTTTCAAATCTTTCCAGAATTTTTTTGGGTTTCGAAATTGATGTCGATGGGATTGCTTATGTTCACAACCTCTAACAGCACATGCACGAAAGCGAACCATGTTTCAATGCTAAAGTAAGAGAGAATTACAACTGAAAATGTACACATACATACAGTACAAATCACGAATCTTTGCCGTTACGTCATACGTGTCTATGACGTGTGCAACGTCTGAAACAAATTCAGATACACCAATCGGTGTTATTGTTATAACATCATCACATTTTTCTGTGTTGTCTAGATTATTTTCTCGAATCTATTTCTTGTTTTCATCGTTTTAAAATAACAAATAGTTTTTATTAGAGCTATATTACGAACTATTAATAAGAGCACTTGTTATTTGTAATAAATGAATTTTAGAGAGTTGCTAATGCTAGTGCAAAACATAAAACAAAGAAATGAAAACATACCACCTACTTCTGTTATTGCAAAATACACACCCCGTCTCAAGTCCAAAACGCTAGATTTGGATTACCGAATGAAAATGGAAGTATGAAACATTATATACGGCATATATAAACAAAGTAACACAAATTGCTGCACAATATTTTATCTAATTAGCAAATATTTCAGAGAAACATATTACATTAAAAACACTGAATGAAATTCTGCAGGAGAAATATGTCTTACACAATAGTATTTCTCCCCTAAACCGATTATTGACATCAATAGACTTTAAATTTAAAGCAGATGATAATCGAAGAGCTTTCAAAAAAAAAATAATATCGCGGCATTAAGATATTCATTTTTACGTAACTACCATAAAAATTTAACATCTCATTTGAAGAAGCAAGCTGTGTTTCTTGATGAAACTTGGATATTTTCTAAGGGTAGCAAAAGAAGATCTTGGCAAGATGAAGGTATTAAAAGCGTTAGGAAGCCGGAAGGTTATGATGGCAAAAGATATATTGTTGTTCACGCAGGAACAATAAATGGTTTTATAAAAGATGCTTTTATTTAGTATTTCCTCTGATTACCATGGGGAAATGAATAGCGAAACATTCCAACGTTAGGTAACGGAGCGGTTAATACCAAATCTCGAAGTACCATCTTTAATCGTTATGGATAATGCACCTTACCATAGTGTTTTGTTGGAAAAACAACCTCTCCAATCTTGGAGAAAAGATGATATAATTCAATGGCTGAACAGCAATCAAATTCCCTGTGAAAGTACGATGAACAAAAATGAATTATTAGAAATTGCAAAACACAATAAAAAACAAAATGTGTATGTAATCGATGATTTATTCAATTAGAAAGGCCATGAAGTACTCAGACTTCCTCCCTATCATTGTGACTTCAATGCAATAGAGTTAGTATGGGCACAAGCAAAATGATACTACAACAAACATATAGGACGAGATGGATATAATGACATCGCAGTAATAAGGATGAAAGCTTAGAAGTGTGTACTCCAACCATTTGGAAAAATTGTACTCAGCATATTGAGAAGTTAATTACAAAATGGCATAATTGAGAAGCAAGTTTCGATGCAGGTGAATTTTCATTTACTGTAAATTGTGGTTCTGAAGATGAAAACGACGAATAAAAATTAATTATATGTTATCTAGTCTTATTGCTTGTACAAAGGTACTGTTTTTTTATTTTCATTACTGCATTCCTTTTATTTGTATTGCAATACCTGTATATCATTTAATATTTTGTTTTATTAAAGTGCAGATTATATTTTTCAAGCTGTGTGTCTAAAATCACTAATGTTAATAAAGAATTGTAATAAATATGTTACACATCTGTTTTGTCGCTTATATACTTCACAAATAGAGAGAGGTAAGGATGAAGCCGTAATCAGCTAACCAGGGAGTATTTATTTATTCTTTTATGTTGTAAATACTTACGTTTTAAATAACAAAGCTTTATATATTAAAAATGTCATCAAGAAAGCATTATACTAAATTATGATCATTATAATATTCACATTTCATTTTTTATTCAAATTTATTCTTATGCAAATAAGTATAAAACAAATGTCAAACATCAAAAGGAGTGGTATTCTGTCTTTACAAATTTAAAGGTTGCATGCACTGCAGTAAACATTACGAAAGCTCTTATCTACGCAACGCTCGGCCATATACTGTCTCACTTCAATTAGTTCATTGATACTTAACAAAATATGGACGTATCTCTTAACTAGTTCCGACGTACGTTATATGTTACTATCTCGCTTGTGTATACGTGTGCTTCGAATTTTTAAATATTACGCTTGTCTTCACTTTACCGCTCAATCAATGACGCAATGGTAAAGATACGTGATTTGTACTGTACTTATTGTATGAAATATCCTTCAGTACATTTTATCTTTACTATCATTACGCAATAATATTAACATAAACATTTAATGTATATGTTGTTACTCTTAGAATTCTTCTACAGTGCTACAATCAGCTGCAATTTCGACGTTACTAAGTGACGACAAACAACTACGTACCACATACATTCATGTAGGTAAATTTTATTTAATAAAATGTTTTTTTTACACTCTCAACTTAAAACATTAGCAACATAACTTAAATTGTAAGTATATAGTATAAAATAATATTATTTATAAAATGGCAATGAAACCAATGATTCATGATTGCAATTTTTCATTCTGATATCATACCTTTCATTTTTACAAAATAATTTTCATTTATCATGTTACTTTTCATTATTGTTGTTGTTATCGTATTAGAGAATTGAATAGTGGTATTTTTTACATTTACATCGTCATGGAATGTATTAAGTAATATAGGTTTTTATTACAAAAAAGACAATCCAAGACGGACCCCAATGGAGGTGCCACATATTACGTTGAAACGGATTGCATTCATATAACATTATTTGCATATCAGAAATGAAAATCTGCGTCAGTTTGTTTTTCTAGACGAAGCACAGCTCTTTCAGGATGGTAACAGGAAGATCTTGGCAAGACAAAAGTAAAAGAACCCTTAAAGCATCAAAAGTCGGTAGAAAAGACATAATTTTACATGCTTATTTATACCAGGAGCAGCTAATAGCAAAAACTTAAAATTTGTTAAAGCGCTTCAGAGACAACTTCTTAAAAATGTGGAAAACCCTTTTATCTTTCTAATGGATAATGCTAATTGCCACAGTACCATCTGGAATAAAGCACCGACAAATTCCTCAAGAGAACTTGACATTTATATATGATATTGATTACCACAGTATTGTGTTAAAATGTAGCTACTACATTTTGTTGAACATCACAAACTGCAACGAGTATATGGAGGCTGACAAACTAGCAGAAAGGTATGGTTGTACAGTTCTCTGTCTTCTTTCATAGAAGAATGCGTGCAACTATAGAAAGAAGCACCGAACCAATTAATTCGGAAGATTAGTGTAGTAGTATAAGTTGTGGGACAGAGAAGTTCCCAAATTTATTGCTGCAAATACCTTAAATTATAATGATTCTGTTACTGATTATGTATGTTGTATACAGTTACTGTTTTTTTGTTGTTCTTTCACTCTTAGTATTATTAATGTATTTTGTTTTTAGAAGAGAAAAAAATTATAATTACTGTGAATACTTAAAGCAATAATGATCTTCATTAAATTTATTCTATGCACTTTATATTATATAGTATATTTATACAACCTTATATAACCTGATTATCGAAATGGAAATAAACTATTGTTTCCTTTTTGACAAACAGAAAAATGGCAACTTTGTCGAGACGTCATAGCGTCTTAAATCGTACTTGGGACTATATGCGGTTTATTAGAACTAAACATACTAACTTAAAACGACTTGAATTGAAAATCAGAATAAAAATACGCCACATTTTAAAAATAATTTGAAATTCTTTGTTGCTTTTTCCTAATTCCTAATCGACTTATTATTTTTAACCAGTCGTTGTTACTATAATTTGAACTTTCTAAAATGTTTATAGCAGCTTGCGTTATTAGAACACTTATTATTAGAGTGGGCTAGCCTGCCTGTAAATCGGAACCGTATCCAGTACGCAATATCACGCGCAACGAAGAAAGCGAATCGCATTGTGTTAGTTCATCTTGGGTTTCCACACGTCATTAGTTTAACTCATAGTATGTAAGGCGTACAGAAGTACAAAAAGCGACTATCACTTGAAAATGTAAAAAAGTATATCGATGAATTCCCGGATTTATATTATGATGGTGCTAAAATAGTGTCTAATGGTTGCGATGAACTGTTGTTCTGCTGGTACAAATACGATTGTACAAAGTATGCTAATAGTGTACAGAACACAAATCGAAAAAGTGGTGTGCCATCGAGAGAGCAATTTATGTTGGATTTACTGTCCATGTTTCTCGAGTGTGAGTTGCAACTTCGGCTACCGTATAAAAAACCATTTCACGACTTCTGGAATAAATACGATTCCAGCTGGGAGCTACCATCTCGGATGACGTTACGCAGGTATCATCTACCATCTGTGCGCGAAGTTTTTGAATCCTCCCAAACGAATTCGAGAACTTCACAGACGGTACTTCGGTATTCCCGAACCACCATACCCGATTCTCACACGTTGAGTATCATGGTTGAAGGCAGCTTTTTATTATTCAAAATATTTCGAACAAATAAAATTTGTGGTTTTATAATTCAATCTCGACGAAGTTGCGGCTATTAAGGAAAGCCAAATAAAATTTCAAAATACTTCCGTTGAAATAGATTTAATAACTATTTACGACAATTATGGCGGTTTATTTGACGTGATAAAAAAACTTCAAAATACTGCGTTGTCATTTGTGAAGTCAGTGCAAATTGTGAACAATGTACACGCATTGCTATGTGCTACAAGTGATATAAAGAGTATGTCTGTTGTAGAAAAATTCGAGGGAGTTATAAACAAAGAATCTGATTTTACAAATTGGTGATGGTACATGGCATCCACTATCTATTTATAAAGATTATTTTAATTATACGTGTCTTACATCCGTAGATGTCGAACGGTCATTCTCAAAGTATAAGAAAATTTTCTCATCACGACGAACGCAGTCCGGCAACACAAATCTGGAAACATACTTAATGCTGCAAACTATTCAGGAATCTTATTCTATTTGTGTTACGTAGATAAGGTAAGTGGGTTATATGTAATATTTATAATTAAATACATAAATTAACATTACTCTTTTCTATATGTACTTTCGTTAAACCCTAATGAGTAGAGTGGCAAATTCGGGTGCGCACCATTGGCGTAGCTAACGAATGGAGTCTTGCATGCGAAGGGAGTATACAGAGATATATTATCGCGAACGGTGCCATTCCGGTGCTAGATACAAAAAAGTTATTAAGATGATTTTTGTAGATTATGAACCGATCTCGATAAATTATCTCTATGTTACTGAATGAACACGGGAAATTGCCATTTCTAGTCATATTTATAAAAAATAAAATCGATGCATGTAATTTGATGATTAAAAAAACGTACCGTCTTAAGCGTCTTCCGTGACTTGAAAAACTGGAGAAGCGAGATTAAATATTTTTAACATAAGGTGAATTTCCAAAGTTATTTCTGCAAAACGCGTCCGCCGTGAGGAAAATATAATCCTGTATAAAGAAAACGATCGCTCTACATCTAGTGATGTTATATTTGTACAATTAAAAAAATCTTTGAAACAACTTAACGCATCTGTAGACGAACGTTCACATTGTGGCAAAGCTGAATCTTTGTCTAAAACACTTTCAAACTTAATTAGAACACAAGAATTTTGTAATATTTCTACTGCTTGCACATTCAACTGTTGTAAAAAGTTTGTAAATCACTTTTAACTTCAATTTTTTTCCGACTTGTTTTGATAGCTGCACATTCTTTCGGATTGAATAATAGAATCACCTTCTTCATATTCTCAAAATATTTATGATAGTAAAATGCCACTTGTAACCATGTTCCCCGGTTGTGGTGGTTCAGGGGTATGAGAACACAGTTTGTTAAATTCGCGTTTTGAGGATTTCAGAAACACTGCTTTTGTACTCGTAATTAGCGCATCCATCTGTGGATAACATCTACGAATTGTTTCTGCCACAAGATGTAGAGCATGAATTTTACGTGTAATATGTAAAAAATTACCACACTGTTCCTTAAGAGACCGGCCTACAGAAAGCATGGTTGCGGCACAATCTGTTATAAACATTAAGACTTGGCCTCTCGATATTTCAATATTCGATATTTTTCCAATGGTAATGTAATATTGGCGTATTTGTTCCAAAAGGAAATAAATGAATCGTTGTTTAACAAAGTAAACGCCAGATTACACTGAATCGTCATTGTACATAAATCAAATAAGAAGTGTTCCTATTTTGCGGCGACACCGGTTTTGATATTATTATGGTTTGCACTTTGCACATGGCGTTTACAATGTGCTTGTGACCAACACGTTAGATATATATCGCACACTAAACATTTAATTTTTACGTTTTTTGTAAGTCAAATCCGGATAATCCTTAATCTATTCACTGTCTTTAATGATGGTGGCAGTGAACTAGATACTGACTAGTGTTTCGCATGCGAGAGTCCATTCGTTAGCTGCGCCGATGGTGCGGACCAGAATTTGCCTAATCTACTAATGAGTCATGCGTACTTAAAGATGATAGAGAAATATTGACTATATACTTCCTCTTCCAGTCTGCGATATTTGTGTACGAATATTCAAATGTTGTAAAACATTCCGTTATTCTAGTATTACCAGTATCACTCATTGGATAGCGGAATACATTGTTTAATCATTCTAAACAAATGGAAGACCGCTTTCTAGTTTCGTCTTGGTTTCTAAGCCAATGGACGACACTACGTTTTGAAAAATTGGCCCACTGAGAACGGCCCAGTGGCATTCATGTATTTTCCATATGTTGTTTCTGTAGTAATAACTTAATAAACGTTCATACGCCCTAAACTAAAATAGTATTTGACTACGAACACGTAGTGGCGCTATCAACCTGGCTCGAACAAATATATCGTCGATTTCTCTAATACTTATTTGAGATGACCAAGGTAGGGGAAATTATTTTTTCTGCAGCGACTAGACAGACTCGTTCTTATTCGACTCATGGGAGAGGGTTCGTGTTGCGTACTGGTTTTCTCAAGAGTCGACGAAATACGAGCCTGTCTAGTTGCTGCAAAATTTCTCTACCCTTATCTCTACTTATTATTATAGCTTTGTTCAAAGGAGTATTGGCAACCGTTGGCATTTCTCAGGATGATGTGCACTTGAATTTGCTCATTCAAAGAAGGTAAAATGTCAAACTCTGACAAAAACTTTGCTGTTTAGGGAAATTTACTCTTTCGTTGGTAATGGTCAGAATAATTTCTGACTATTTCCCAAATTTTTATTTTTTTTATTTTTATTTTTATTTTTAGACATGTATGTAGTACATGTCAGGCATTGAAAGTTCCAGTGATTCCAGTGCAAACATTTTTTTTTTACTGCGTCGATAATTAAGCAACCTTTTATTAAATGTTTCCGTTAATATTCTTACAGAAATTAATTTTTGTGATTGTTACGCCATCCTATGTCTGTGGTGAAAGTATCTTCCCGCGTAAATTGCCTGACCTTGACCATTTACTACTAATGTATGTTTTGCTTGGTTCTGTGTTGTCAGTTTGGTTTATTCTATTTCGGGTGGTGTATGTGTAAAGTCGGTCTAATCTCCGATAAATTTATGTGAGTTTTAAATAAGTTATTCTTTTTTTCGAATTTTAACGTTTCATGTATTGTTGTAGTTTATACTAATTTCATTGCTGCGTTAATAGAACATTATGAGCATCGATGAAAAATACGCTTTAAATTGGAATAGCCATGCAGATCATTTAAAACTTGCTTTTACACAGATTTTAGAGGCTAATGATTTTGTGGATGTAACATTAAGCTGTGAAGGCAAGAAGGTTAAAGCTCATCGTGTTATTTTATCAGCATGTAGTGCATATTTCTATGATATATTAAAAGATAATCCATGTACTCATCCAATAGTAGCTCTGCGAGATATAAAATACAGTAATATGAACTATCTCCTGAAATTTATGTATTGCGGTGAAGTTCAAGTACCTACTGAACATTTTAGTTCATTTCTACAAACAGCAGAACTGTTGCAAATTTCTGGACTTAGTGGTTACAAGAGTGCAACTAAAACAGAGAGTAAATTAAATCATGAAAGTGCCACTTTAGTATCTGAAAAAAATAAATCTATCCCTTTAAAGCCGAGCGATTCAACAAATAAACGTAAAAACTTGGATGAAAATGATCATGTTCAAGAGAAAAGAAGAAAAGATAATTCAGAACCTGATGAAAATATAAGTGGCTCTGAACCAAAAGATGATACTGAAATTAAAAATATAGTGAAACCAAGTATGCTAATAATATGTACTTATTCCGATAATGTTGCAGTGTTGGTTGGTGTAAGGAATGATAATCACATCTCTGCAATAGACAAAATTATACATTAAAACACCATGTGAAAATAGAGGACTTGATTGTGTATGCACCATATTTACATGGGTATTGGGTTTGTAATTAATTTGTCGCACATGAAAGAGCAAAGAAAAACAACATTAGCATTAGTGAACTATAATTTCCAGGTTTAATAAATACGTTTGTAATTCTCTTCATTCTAAATAAATGACTTACAGACATAAGAATTAACAATGATCTTTAAAAATGAATAAAGAATTTATTTCAATCAACCATTAGTTCGAATAATGACTCTTACATCTAAATAAATAAAAAAACATGAAATTGTCTCAGATCTAGATAACAAAAAAAAAATGCTGTCTGTGGCAGTTTCCGGCTATCTGGTATACATCTTCTCACTGATACATAGTCATAATCAGACTATGTTGCTTGACAGTGCAGCACTTACAATGTGCTTTTAATGTTAAGTACACCTAAATATAACATTGTGCTTTCTAATAGATCCTTTTTAGATTAGACAGATAATGGCCTGACAATAAAGTTTTCTCTAAATACTTATAATAAGGTTTGTATTAGCTTTTTTTAGTAGTTTTCCTAAAGAAATTTCATTACTTCGGAACTGCTATCATTGCGTATGTGGGCTTTTAAAAAAGGACATTTTAACATATAAATTACAAAAATCATTGTGGTACAAATAACATTTTATAAATACTTATAACAAGGTTACTAGTATTGACTTGATGTGCCAGCGATAGTCTGTGCCAACTCGCTTGTGTATATGTGTACATATCATTCTTAGACCAACCTAAACCGCAACATTATTTTTGTAGTTTTATGTTTTTAAATTACATTTGTTTTAGTATCTGTGGAGAGCATACCAAATATTCAAAAATTACTAAATGGTAAGTAATGTTAAGCTATGGTATATGTTTATATACCAAGTAAAGATGTACAGCTCTTTATTAGGATTTAACATAACTACATGTAGTACTACTAAATGTACTTAATTAAACGCTTTTGATATAATAGCATTAAACAATCAACTGGCGGCCACAGCGTTCTGGACGAAATATTTCTATAAATTATGTGCTCAAAGTATTCGGATTAAATAATAATTCTTTCCATTCCATTTCAAAACAAATATATTAAAAACATATTAAGAAATATGTTAAAATCTAATTAACACTTTTGCGGACAACGTCTGCATATGTTTGCATATGCTCGTTTTTTTCTGCTTATTTGGTGTGTCGACGAATGTGTTAAGGCGATGAACAATATTAGGATAAAACGTAAAATTTTTGACATCTGCAAATATTAGTCAAGACAGTTTAAATCACCAAGTGTCTTTTTTTTTTTGTTATAAAATCTTTCAAATTTAGTAATAAGATAATTGAAAGAGCATTGGAAGTTTGATTTTATAAAAGTTATTATTTAATAAGCACCTGCTTATAGTATTTTAATTCGCTGCAAAAACCACATACGAAGCCAAATATATGTGTAGTGTCATGGTTTTACTATGGGATTTTGCTTTTGTTCTAGATAATTTTATTTGGATGTCAATTTTTCTGGGTTTTGCAGCAAGTTTTGGGGTGTGCATTGTTAGCGGCCTTTCTTTGAAATTACCTAATATTTGTTTGTTCATCTCATTGTAACTCATTACCGTATTCTCGTATTTTAATTAAGAAAAGTCTTAAGAAGGCCAACTGACCACATCAAGACATTGCCATTGTGTTTAGATTATATACAGCGTATGTTATATGAAAAATGTTTTATATAAAAATTGTATGGCGAGACCTTGGAATTTTTTTGGATTACGCAAGAAATGTTATTGGCTTTTTAAAATGCAATGATGCTGTTTGATAAAGTCATTTTTTCAGTTAAAGTAGTATTTATCAAAAAAAGAAAATGTAAAATGTGACCTGGCCTGTCACTGAACTCACGAATCATTTTCGAAGTGCATTTTGAGGTAACAATACGGTTTCCTCTCTAATCCATTGTGTCTGTTCTGCAATATTTTCTGCACAGTTGCGGTAGGTATGATAATTGGATGGTGCCACCTTACTGGGGCCAGACGTCGGGATATAGATTGCCTATTAGTTCTTCAACCGCCTAATTATTAGGGAATAGTACCCTAAGACGCGGAATAATTTCATTCTGCAGTAACTCTAAATACCTATGCACTCTAACATTTCCGTTTATAAAGACAGAACGTATAATATGCTTAGCGCAAATTCCTAATTTGGGAATTCCTGGCATAAGCTGAAAGGCGAACAGCGATGTGAGATTGAACAAAGAGCACTCGTTGTAACGCTGATGCTGCCGTAGGTAGAAGCAGTGTCTTCTCTCCTCACATTGTTCTTTCCGCAAGTGATTCCATTAATACCACGAGCAATATTACCAGTATTTTGTTTATTGTTTTTAGGCCCCCCGCGTCGTGGGAGGCGAATTTGATGTCGCAAGATGTGATGTCTTTCTCTTGTTGTTGCCAATGAGCCTTCCTCTCCGATTCTTTTCATAATTTTCTTTATATTTGAGGTAATTGCGAACACAACCATTACCACTATATAGTTGTTGCGTAACTTCGTGTATCGAATAGTGTCCGCCGAATTATGAATAGTTTATTAGTTTCGATAACAATTCACTACCTATTCTGATCGGTTTCTCACAAGCAAGTGTCGGCTTATGATTACTATTTCGTTTTAGTAAATTAAAAGAATTTGTAGTGATTATGCTGTAGTCTCAGAATTAAAGAGAGCAATAGCGATTCGGAGATGTACGAATTTTCAATGTAAGAAACGAAGACAAGAGAAAAAGCAGTAGTGGAAGTGGTATTAAGTGGCATTTGAATAGAATTAATGATAGATTCTGGGGCAAATTACAACATAATCGATGTAAAAATGATTTAAAGAAACAGAAAATTAAATGTAACTAAAGTGAGTAAAATAGGAAGAATTTGAAGTGCTATGGCTCAAGCAATAGGAAAATTTGGAACTACAATTAAGCATTAAAAAATTGTATAAGACGTTAAATTTCTAGTAACAGATCAGAAATGTAATCCAATATTATGTGGAAGAAATGCTACAGAGTTGGGTGTATTACAAATGTTATTCAGAATAATATTGAGAATATGTTGCAAAATATGAAAGCAATTTAATAACTTATTTATTGAAGACAGAAGAAACCAGTAGTGCAGCATCCAAGAATGGTCCTATTCAATATAGAGAAATAGGTAGAGGAGGAATTGTAAGAAAAGATAACCAAAGATATGACTATGTTTAGATATGTATCAGTATGTCAGTTACCAACCTTTGATAAGATTCTTTAAGAAATAGGATATTCCGAAGTTTTTAGCAAAGTTGATATCGGAAAAGCTTATCATCAAATTGAATTGATGCCGGAATCTCGAATCATTAGAACATTTAACACACACACACAGGTCTATTTGTGTACAAGATACTACATTTTGGTATTTCATGCACGCTTGAAATGTTCCACGGAATTATGCACCGAATATTATCAGGATGCTAAGGTGTTTCAATTTTCATAGATGGCATTATGGTAAGTGGTAAGAATTTAGAACATAACGTTGCAGGAAGTTGAATTGAAAATGCATTAAGGAGATTAATCAGAAAATAAACGAGGTTTGTATGCGGTCGCATAACTTCTCCAGCTCCCACAGTTCACGTAGCACACAGCAATTAAAGGAAGGCCGCAGGAAGTAAGAACTCAAGTAATTACAGATGGTAGTCCAATAGGATCACAACATAGAAAATGTAGAGTTATATCGTATGCAAGTAGAAGTCTTATTTGTTTGGGGAATTGAAAAATATGAAATGCACCTGATAGGAAATTAATTTGCAATTTATATCTAGCGAAAACGGAGGCCCGCGGCCAGGATTGGTAGCTGGGCCTTGAGGTTATAACCATTTAAATATGAAGTAATACCAACAGTCGTAACGTCTAGAGAAATAAAAGAACCATCAAACAAAGGCCCGATTACAAATGGGTACATAATAGATGTATTATTCTAGATTTATTGAAATAAGATTTATGGGAATCGTTGACAGAAATGTTTAATATGCATATCCGGAGTATATTGTGGCCAAGGTGTAGGAGTGAAGAATTTCAATCGAATAAAATTTCAAACCATCCTAATATGTAAGGCATTTAAAATATCAACCCTTAAAAACATAGTGACGTTAAAAATTGTCTTAAGAACTAAGATAAGTAGGTACAGGGGATATTGAAGTTGCTATGAATTGAAGAGTGGTATCACTGAGTTGTAGCGTGCCGTGATATTGTTTTGACACATTGTGAGAATAGTGGGTGTAGTTCTCATTAGATAAAAATGTTTGGATTTTTTAAATTTGACTTCTTCTACAAAGTAAGAGAACTTGGATCTCTCGAAAATTTTTAGGAGAATCTACAAATATTAGGAGAAGCATACGAATGTACTATCGGAAAATAATCTCTAGAATCACCCAATTTTTTTGTCTTATTGTCGTCTGCTATTATATTGAGAATTGAACTGTTCAACTGTTGTAAACTTCCCCGTTTTCTTTATCTGGCTATTGCTATCTTTTCTAACAGTGATGAAGTAAATTTAGTTGAGATAAATATAGCGTTTTGTAGGATATTGAAACGACTATATTATGAAATACATTTAATAATTATCTGTTCGCCATAAACACAGCAGGGGCAAATCGTATATATATGAACGAAAATTATATAGTTTTCATGTTATTGTCATAATCTAGATCTATAGGTATCTAGATCTAATATAAATTGTGCCGAGTATAGATACATAGTTTATTAAAAAGGAATTTAAATAAAAGTATTTCAGCCAGTCGAATACATTAATGTAATACATTAATTTTAGTACCATGCAGTATCTGCATGCTTGGAATCTTCAGAACTGATGTGTATATTCAGTACTTTCGTGAAATTCAAATTTCCGAATGTTCTTGAAATACAATTACTTACTTTTCAATTTTTCGGAGGAAGTTCTTTCTAGAGGGGAAGAATATTATCACCTATGTATCACTTTAAATTTGCTAACATGTGTTACTTCAAATAAATGCATAAGCAACTTCAGTATTAGTCTGCAAAGGCTTAGAAAATATATTTACATTGGAATTGGAAAATAAAAAGCATTTCGCTGTTGTTTATGTTGTGTATTACTTTCTTGTTAAAGTATGCATGTTTTTATTTTTTAGATAACACCTACTTATCAAAAGATACAAATCCAGAATGTGAATGTCCAGTATGTGCGGAAAAATTTTCTGCTATGTACTTACTAAAGCAACACATGTCCTTCCATATAGGAGAGACAAAATGTCAAATATGTGCAAAAGTGTTGAGCCGCATAGATCTGTTGAAAAAACATTTATCGCTAGTACATAAAATTCAGTTAAATACTCCAAAGAAAGTTGAAAGATAGTACCAATAGAAGTGAATACCTACCTTTTGTTTTTTTTTATATCTTATATTGTGATTTATAGAAAGAATAAATATTTTTTGAAAGTCTGTGTTTTGATATAAAAAAAATAACGGAATCTATTATTCTGACGGACATACATATAAAGCTTGCATTTGATATTGCATGTTGTTTGTTAGGTGAGCATTGTAAGTTAATTTTTCTTGAAGTTACGTAGTACATGTAGTAATAGTAACGGCAGAAACTGTTTGTCACTTGTCCATCTTTGTTTTATTTTAAAAATTAACATCGCACATCCAAAATCGGAAAAAAAAACACAAAGATATAAAATATCGTAGTCGGAGCTGAGGCATGACTGTTCGTTTCTCTGACAGAAACTTAAAACCCCGTACTGATTAACTAAATTATATTCATCTTATGTAGATTGTTTTTCGAGCATCGAAATTGCAGTGGTCTAGGATATTGACGTGGTACTACATGTTGCATCGCCCAAGCAATATTTAACAGATTTAATTACACAATAACTTAATTGAAGGATAGATACATTCGATCGTATTGTTCAATGTATTATAAGAGATAAGGAAAGTGCGAAGATTCAGACTTCGTTGGTGTAACGATATGTTCGACTATACTGTATCTTTTTTGGAGTCGAAAGAGTTCAGCGGAGCATGAGTTTGGTTTTATATCCATATATTTAGATTTCTGCATCGACAATCTTTCTGTATCATCACGTCTATTTTCTACGCAGGTGAAAATGCAATGCTTAGACAATTGCGGTCTTTCAATAGTAGTTATAATACCAAGACCAAATAAGTCGCACTGTCTGTAAGCAACTGTATTTGGTCCTCGACGCTAAACGGATGTACATCTTATTTCTAATTCAACCTGTAATGGTGGCAATTTATGACTGGTGTATGGCGGAATGTTGAATAAGTGAATGTGTTTTTGACTGACAAAAATTGACAGCATCTAAACTGCAATGATAAATGTAGTTGTTCAAGATGGGTAAGACAGCAGCTTCTTCACAAAATGTAAGCCATTCGCAAAGATGTGTTCATATAGCTACTATCAGAAATATATAGAAGAAACTCTGGTGAAGCACCACGAAGCAATTCTGGTTTCAACTTTTTTTTTGAAAAAATACCTGCACTAAAACAACAGACGATGGATACGCGTTGACCCCGTTTTGCCGAGGAAACTTTCTTTAGAGGACAACCACTTTTCGTATGCATTTTGACGCAATACTTATTCTATTTTCGTTCATGTTATATAATATATATATAGTCGAATGACTGGGTGGAAACTAATATCTATACATTAATTCGCCAAGGTCATAAAAACGCTTAACCTGAATTCGATTAAATCTCATAATCCTCTCTGCACTTGTTTTGTGTCCAGTCTTCGCTAGTCATTTTAGTTGTTTTGCTAAATGCATTCGCCACTTGGACAGCATACTGTTGGTCCACTTCGTTACAGTAATTGCATAATATAATAATGCTTTTTTCAATCTTGCTAGAGAGTTGAGTTGCGGTAGTTTCAGTAAAAATTTACTTCAAATAAAGTACTCAGAACTTTTTTTACTTTCAGTACTTTCAGAATATAGGTACTGGCACTTTGCCTAAAATGAACAGAATAATTGTTTGGAAAAAATATATCTGTAGTACTTAAAAGTACTTAAAATATACTTTAAGTAACTTTCTTTACTCCAAGTATTTTGTCCTATAACAATAAGTACTTCCAGTACATTCGACAATTACACAGTATGATATTTTGTTTTGGAAGGAATACGTAATGATTATGAAACCCTTAGCAGAAACTCTCGATTTTCTCCAAGGAGAGCAAAACATCTATTACGGTTTCCTTCTTAGCATTATGTCTATTCAGCAGATATGATACCTAAGGTATGGTCTCGGTATGTTGATGACTTATTATCTGGCCTCATAGCAAAGACTTTACTTGGTTTCCTAAACCATTTCAATCGCCAACACCCGCACATCAATTTCACTACGGATACTAACGGTGTACTCCCGTTCCTTGTACTAGTCACACCTAACAGCGATGGTAGCTTAGGTCACTCCTTTATCGAAAACCCATACATGGATAGGTATCTCAATACCATCTCACATCATCATCCAGCACGAAAGTTCTTTGTTATCAACTTCTCAGTGCGCCGGGCGATGAAAGTCTTTGAACCCAACAATCTTCCCACCAAGCTGAATCATGTACGGAAGAATCTATTCAACAATGGTTTTAATAATAAGGATATTAACAGAATCATCAAACATCTTAATCCACCCAGTAAACTAACGAACGATAATACTACTTCTAATCTAGCTACTGCTTATCTTCCCTATATGCACAAAGTAAGAGATAGAATCGGTAAAAAAAAACAAAACATCAAAACGATCTTCAAACTTCTCTGAAAGGTTTCAGAAATTCTTCCGTCTCCCAAAGACAGATTTCCTTCGTTGTTTGGTGTTTATAAGATCCCTCGTTCATGTGGTTTGGTGTATATCGACGAAGCGAACTTTATAAGCTCCTACGTTATTTTGAAACAGACTAAACAAACTTTCTAAAATTACAAATTATCCAAATTCAACATTTCTTTCGTCCAAATGTAAGGCCAACTAAATCTGAATCCACAGAATTATATGTCGAGGTTGTCTGAAATGTTTGAAATTGACGTCGTAAACGGTGTTGGAATCGAAATCTAAGTAGTTTGCTTTTGAGTTGAATTGAAGTTGTGACTGATGGAGAATTTATTAATCGTGGTAGTTTTCCAAAAAGGTCATGCTTAGTAATTTTGCGTTTTTTGTCCATGCCTTATTTTTATAAATTACAATAAAATAATAATATTAGAGTTTTTGAGTTCTTGAGCAGCAACTAAATTTAAGTTAGAATTGTATGCGGCAGTGGAGGTTTTAAATAAGACGCGGCGGTCTGCCGTCGAATACAAAAAGAGATGTTTATCTTGTATGGTGGTTCACAAGAGTGATAAGGGATTTTTTGCGATTTATAGTAACACATCGTGGAGGAGCGGGTAAGTATCCTACAAGTTATATCAAATATCAATATTGTAATGCATGTAACACAACAGCTATAGGTCGATAATCCGTACCTACGTAGGTCCGTACAACTTCAAAGCTGCGTCTAGTTTGAGTGTGTGTATCGCGGTGTACAAGGTGGGCCAAATTCGATACTTTTAATAGGGAACTTATATTTCTAAAGGAATTAGACAAAAACTGACCTAAGCTTCTGGAGTTCGATTTTAAAGAGAAATCGATTGGTGAAATCTCTATTTTTTTATATCTTCCTTAATACAAGAGATACAGAGCGTTTTCTTAAAATGTGCAATTTTTAAAAACCCTTGTAACTTTTTTATTTGTGAAAATGCTTGATTTATATAAAAACTATATTAGGGCGCTTTTTGACGCAGAATCCTATGCTCTAATTTTTATTTTTTTAAACTCCTATTTTTTGAGATATTATCAAGACTTGTATTTTTTTATATGGAACACCCTATATATTTTCACACTATTGAAAAGCATATAAAATTACCTTTAGAATGATATAACACACTTGATATTTTATTTAAACAATTTTTAAATTATTTGTTTTTCTTAATTTCACATTATTTTAAGATGGCTATGGATGGTGGTAAATAAAAGATTTCAACTAGGCAGAAAAAAATGTTTTAATATTAAACTTCAGAAGCCAAATAGGATCGGAAAATTGATGGGGACTTCTCATCTTTCAAATATATTAAAAGCTCTGCTCTTAAATGAAGTACTCTTTTAAGACGTTGCCCCTTGAAAGTCACCTTACTTCGGTGTGATAAAGATTTTCAAATAAAGCACCCATGTTTTTTGCAGATTTTTCGAAAAATACGGGTCTGCAATGCTTTTCCCTTAATCCCATATTACAACAGCATGGTCACAAAATAAATTATATTGCCAAATAATAGGATTATTAAACCATTCAGAGATATAAATTTTCAAAGAATACGTGTATCTCGCAACCTAACGTAAAAACAATAACAACCCAATGCGAAAAACTTCATTCTGTTTAAATTGTTGTTCCAAGGAAAGTCATTAACACTGTAAAGGCACTTTTCAACTAAATTTTTCTTCACTATTTTTTTTTTAAGTTTTAAGCTCGTTCTGTTTGCGTTTCCAGTTTTGCATGCTACAATTAATCATCAAAATAAATTCCAATAATTAAATCACTGAAAATTGGTACATTTACTCTTTGAAGTATTTCAGGACTACAAGATAGCCCAAACGCTAATCTTTTAAATTTGCATTTCCCAAACGGTGTTATGAAAGTACACAATTTACTGCCTATTATTTTATAGTCAGATGGTACTCTCCCCGTTCAAGTAAACAGTGACTTGGTTTGTTCTATGAATTTGTCTTTTAAACTACTTTGTAAGTTAATTTTATATACACGCTGTATTAAATTTAGTTTTGTACACGAACTAAGACCAATTATTGGTTTGCCACATACGTCTACAACAAGAAATTTAATTTTACAGGTCTTACCCTTTACAATATAATCTAATGCAACTATCCCAACACACTTACTTTATTGTTCTATAAGTTACAATCTTTGGGTCTGTTTTGGTTATTTTATGTTTCATTCAACACATTACATTGCGCCCGTGTCTAATTTGCTTGCCATTTATTTCAATTTGTTCTTGCCATATGTTACTATCGTTATATGTATACATATTATCTAATGCAACACTAATTATACTATCAATAAACAAAGTTTCCTCATCATTTTCATTATTTACTTCATTAATATGCTTATTTTTCTTAACATTGTTACCTAACTTATTACTACTATTATTGCAAAATGTCCTATCTTTCCACAGTTATTACACTTTTTCGCGAAGCATTTCCTCTCTGCTTTCGCCCACATTTTAATCAGCCATATTCACACACCGTCATTTCCATTATTGCACCCGTTACCTTCTTGATTACATCAACTGATTAACGACTCTTCCTGCTGTTCAAAGTTGCACGGTTTAGCTACAATTTTTAGATCTTTTACAAAATGATCGATTGCTTCACTTTCTTTTTGTGTTCTTGAGAAAAATTTATTCATATGTAACATTGACTCGAGGTTTACAATATTTATCAAAAGTTTTATCACTTCAGTGAACTTCTTTTTTCGTTCTTCGGACAGTTTTAATGTATTGAACAGTTCGATGGCCTCCATGCCCGCTATACTTAAAAATAATGCAATTTTCCTTGAATCTGGTTTATCCCCCAGATTAATTGCTTGCAAGTAAGTGTTAAACCTTTGTTTAAAACGTTTATAATTTTTGTGTAGATTTTGATCAAACACTAGCGGCGATGGCGACTTCAAGGAATCTATTATTTTATTACACTTCTTATTTTTTTCTCAAAAATACTCTTTATATTTTACTTATTATTTTTCATTAAGCATTATTTAGTTGTTTTTACTTTTGACACCATGTTACATCTTGGATGTTTTTGGATAATATAAAAGAAACACAATGGACCACATTGCATCTTCTTTTATGCACTATCGTTTTTATCACTATATATATTCTTACATTTTTTTTATTCATTTTTAAAACGCAGATCGAAAAATAACTAATATAGTCCACGAATAACACGTCAAGACGTGTTTGCTGTCCAGAAATAAATGCCAGTGCGAATTATGGGTCCGTAGGTGACGTAGGCAATGGCTGGTCACCTATAACTGAAACTACGGTATATCGAGCAGCGATATAACGAGGGTCCACTGTGCTAGTATACATTAATGCAAAACTTATGTCGCCTTTTATATTTTTTTCATCTTAAAAATACATATAATACGTTTTGAAGCCTAGTTAAGCTTTGTTAATCAAATTTACTCTATATTGACATATATTTTTAATTCTCATCTGTAATAAATTATATTATTTTTACAAAAACAAGATTATAAATAAGTAGCGATGCCCTATTGATTGGTATGGATACAGGCGTGTTTTACTTTATCGCGTGCTGGGTAAGAAATAACGTCTTTTATTTGTACAGAAGTAATAATGATATTAAAAGTATTTGGTGTTTTGTTGATATGCTCGTACAATGTACACAGTGAAAATGTACCATTTGTATCAACGGTATTAGGAAAAATTGCAGGTGTTTATGAAAAATCTTACAGTGGTAGAATATTTTCGGCATTTTATGGAATTCCTTTTGCCAGACCACCTATCGGAGATTTGCGGTTTCAAGTGAGTACATATGTATTTAAGCTACTTAGTTTATATGTATACTGTATACTGTAAGGCTGTTCATTCAAAATTGTCGAAACGGCTCGTTTGGTATGGTTTAATGTTACGTGGATCAAAAATATAGTTTGTAGTAGTGTTTGTTATCTATATTTTATACCTTTTAGTGGAATATTAGGGTATATATTCTTAATAATTGGGGTCATAGAAGAACGATCAAATGTAATTAATTACGTAGAATAGGTGTAATGTAAGTTTATATTATTAAGATTTTTGGTGTATGTTTACGTGTCGATTTAAAAAGAAACTTTTACTATAGACGACTTCCCGAAAATTCTGAAACTCTAGAATTTATTATTCCTTTCTCCGTCAGTTTTTGGGTTACCCTTATTTAATAGCTACACTTGTTAACATAAAGTGCATCTTTTGCGAATCTTTTCTCGTAAATGCAAAAAATTAAGCGAAGCTATACACATGAAAATTCTTACACACAATATCTATACTTGTATATAATTATCGCGTTTTGTCATTATAAAGGTTAATAATAAAACTTGTGTATCTCGTTAGAATAACAGGGGGCACGAACGGTTAATTATATCATTAACGATAATTATACATGCAAGCAATAACAACCATGGAATGTTAATTAAATTCTTAGTTAATGTAAATAGTTATATATACACATATAATAAATAATTCCAACTTTTGATTATTGTGATAATTATTCCCAATTAAGTATTAAGTTATCCGTTATACTACCTTTATACAAAATAATTCATATCTTCGGTCATCACGTAAAAATTTGACGCATACAACATTTGTTCGCATGCCGCTGGATTACAATGAGTCCCAGTGGTAGTTTACCAATCAGGAAATAATTCATATCATCAGTACTCCAAGAACTATCATATACAGATTCGACACGAGATACTTTCTCATACACCGTCCTACTATCGAAACACAGTTGACTTAC
>LR736857.1:24987565-25111762 GCA_902654985.2 Oryctes borbonicus | reverse complement strand
CCGATACTTATGTGTTGTTTACCATACTACGCCACAGTCCTTGCTATCATTATTAATTGAGGGTACTGTTTTACAATAGCTTTCTTGTATTTCTTTTAGAATAGGAAGTGGAAGCTAAGATGTTAAATTATTTTTGCACGTGGTTTACGTTTAATAACAAAACAGTAGTCACTGCTGTTAGAAGATGTGGAAGATACATTCACACTACTAGGAATATCTTCCTTAGAACGTTGAGCTTGTGTTGGATTTTAACGAAGGAACGTAACACCAACCTTCGTTAAAATCCAACACCATATTCAAAGCACAGCGGCCAGGAAGATCATTCACCGCACCAAGAACGCACTGACCAGAGAAAGAGTTCGCTACACATACCATGAATTGAACCAGATATCTACACAACTCTTCGATCTGCATCTAGAACTCAGCAAATTACTGGACGAAGATTTATGGAAAACTATCGACAAGATCAGCTACGAACACTCAGAACACCACTTCAACACAGTGACAAAGAAACATGTAAAGAAGTTCGATAAACTTAAACCCAAGAAGACCAATACACAACCGGAACTAGACATCTGTAAGACCGTCATCAACCTGTCAACGTTGCAACTATCACAAGAACAAACAAGAGTGCTAGCCAAAGGATTAAACTTTGCGGTCGCACCAACCAGAATACCTAAAGAAGAAATCATCACTCAAGCGGAATGTGCTATCCGAAGACTGCCAGTCGAAGAAGCAGAAGAAATACGACATAAAACCTGCCGCATCCTCCTAGGCTATTACCATCAGAAAGCCGACCACCAAGACTGTACGGACTACCAAAGATACACAAACCTGGAAACCCTCTCAGACCGATCGTCAGTACATGTGGCTCACCTACCTACAAATTAGCCAAATATGTCGCAAAACAACTAGCACAATACTCCGGGAACACCAAAAGCTTTGTGAAGAACTCCGAACATTTCATCGAGATACTACAACAACACGAAATAACAAAAGAAGATTTATTGGTATCTTTCGACGTCGAATCACTCTTCACCAATGTACCAGTGGAAGAAACACTAGAGATCATCAGGCAACAACTAATACCAAAAGGACTACAACCGGATCTGATTAATTTGGCGAGACTCTGCCTTACTTCGACCTACATCCTGTGGAACGGAGAATTCTACGAACAGGCGAGTGGCGCTGCAATGGGATCTCCTTTGTCACCTGTAATCGCAAATATCTTTATGGAAGCGTTCGAACAAGAAGCCATCGAATCCAGCAGGATGAAACCTAAATGCTGGTACAGATATGTAGATGACACTTTTGTCATATGGCCACACGGACCAAAAACTCTAGAGGAATTCCTGCAACACATCAACAGACAACACGCAAACATTAACTTCACCATGGAAATCGAAGAAGACGGCACCTTACCATTCCTAGATGTCCTAGTGGAGCGCAATGACAGCAGCAAACTAGGCCACAGTGTATACCGCAAGAAGACCCACACAGACCGGTACCTGCATGCAACATCTCACCACCATCCTCAACAGAAAAGATCCCTCATCAACACTTTATTAAGAAGAGCGGAAAAAATCAGCGACAAACATCATAGGAATAACGAAATACAACACGTCAAAAACGCCCTGCAGAAAAACGGCTACAGTACAAGAGATATAAGGAAGCCACGAGAGCAGAGAAAAGACGAAGACCAACAACAACCAGTAGGATACGCGTACCTTCCATACATAGCCGGAGTCACGGACAGGCTGAAAAAGACCCTAGGGGAGAAAAACATCGCCACACGTTTCAACACGGTGACCAAAATCGACCAGCTACTCCCTCCAAATAAGGACGTGTTACCAAAACTAAGAGCAAAAGGCATATACGAACTGAAATGCCAATGTGGAAAAAGCTACATCGGTCAAACAGGACGGAGTATTCAGTGCAGAGTAAAAGAGCACGAGAGAGACGCACGCCTTAGGCATACTGAAAAATCTGCAGTAGCAGAACATCTGCACCAACAAGGAGACCACCGCATAAGCTACAGCGACGTCAAGGTATTAGCCAGGACCAGCCACTACTACCCGAGGATAATACGCGAATCCATGGAAATAATGAAGAACACCTCAATCGCGAAGATGGATACAGGATCAGCAACACGTGGAGGTTAGCACTACGAAGTCGTCATACAACGAACGACGCGATTCAGCGGAACGGAACGGTTATGGATCAGCAAAGCAGAACGGTTATGGATCAGCAAAGCGGAACAAAAATAGGATATATAACGAGCAGCAAAAGACAACAACAGCAGTCTTTAGAAATCTTCTGAAGAAGCTGACAGGATAGTCAGCGAAACGTCAAGTTAAAAATCAACTACACGACATCACCCGAAAGACATTTCTATTTTACATAAGAAGTTGGTTGTATTTCTTGAATAACTAAAATTTCATGTTATTGGAAATAAAGTAATTTCTTTTTAGTTCCTGTGTTGCATAGTTCATTTCCATGTTACTTTTTTTCTCTTTAAATTCTCTGCGTAAATCACATACTTCTTGAAGAAGTTTTTCCTTATTTACACCTGTTCTTCAATTCCTGACCTATTACAATATAATAAGTATCATACTTTTTTATGTTTATATATAAATTAAATTTGTCCGGTCTTTTTTTCTAAATAATTTAATTAAATGTTCCTTTACCGATCTCTCCGAAAAAAGTTTTTGAGTTTGCAAGAATAGTGGTTTACATATCTTTTTCCATTCAATTTCAGTTTCAAATGGATTTATTGCAAATGCTTAACCTAAATTAATATCATCTTCAATACTAAATCTTAATTGACATCTTTTTATTTTTGTCTGTTCCGTCATAGTTTAATTCGTTTAATTAACAAATTCGATCTTCCACTTAACCCAACTACAAGTAAAAATATTTAAGTTTCAGGTTATGTTTATATGTTCAGCGCCGCTAAAATTTAAGATTCGGAAAGTTGCCACTTATGCACACTGGAGACAGGCTTAGCGTCTACTGTTTAACGTGAACCTGTAAAAACTCCCTAATATATTTTAAAGTAAGAATAAAACTGGGATCGTTATAACAAAAATGTTCTCACATCATTCAGTTAGACGGTACAGTATGGACAATTGAAATCCACGAATTTTCGTAACCTATGTTCCCAATTAAATGGTGCGGAGTGTGCCGATACCTTTCCTTTATTTATTATTTTTTACTTTGTGATTGTCGGTTTTTTAGATCAGTGTATACGCAACTAAGAAACCGATTGCTTTTATGTATGTATGTATGTACATACCTTTTAAATGACATAACTGACAAAACAGTTACCGATATTGCACCATAACTAATATAATAACTTCCACGCACGTAATTTCTTTATTCAACAACATAACCATAGGTATATATATTTCCTAACAAATCCCATTTTCGCTGCTAATTGTTACATATATTTTTGTTTGCAGAATGATTGCAGTCTAACAGAGATTAGATGCAAGCATATAAATTTTTATTGTTCGAGTTATTACTATGTTTAACAATTTCATTACTAGTTTTCTTTATTTTAAGATTACGCTTTAAAAAGACATTACCTTAATCATTTGGAAAAGAGATGGTTAGAATTAGCACCGTCCGTGTTGGATTACAATTATACCATTCCAGTTGTAATGAAGGATCAGGTTTCTCAGAAGATTAAAGATGAATACTTAAAAGGACAACCTATCTCAGCTACAACATATAAGGATTTGATAGACGTACGAATAATGCACATGAATGTTTAAGAACATTGTCTATAAATACTGTTTGTAGATGATGAGTGACAGATTATTCAGCATTCCAGCAGAAAAGGCAGCGAAATTACAAGCCCATATGGCTAGCTCGCCAGTTTATTTCTATCATTTTAGCTATAGAGGAGATCAAATCGAAAGCTTCACAATACATTTTACTGGACAAGATCAGGATGATGGTAAGTATAAAGTAGTGATGTAACGAGCATCCGAACTCGTTATTCGAGTTAAATATATAGCTCGAAAACTCGAGTGGTTTCTAATGTCAATTGTTGGAGTTGGACTTTCTTTGATTTATGCTGGGCTAGTCGGACCGATTCAGGCTAATTTTAATTCGAATTGGACTCGCAACTCGTTTCAGTTTATCTCAGATCAAATCGGACCTAGTTGTTTCGAGTCGTAGGCCTTGGAAATTATCTGACTCATTCTTTAATTTAATCTGTCCTTTTAGTTCATACACTTGATAAAAATGATACAATAAATTTAATATTAATAATTACAATAAAATTCTTTATGCACATTTATCTATAATAATCAACAGACAATTTTATATCACACAATAACAGTGCAAGGAAACTCGCCTGCTAGATATTTTATTTTCAGCGTACTTTTTTAATATTTGTTCGAATTTAAACTAAATTTGCTTCGCTTTATCCAATTCAAATATATAATAGTAATAACAATAATAATAAATCTTTATTTACGTCTGGCAAAACATAAACATTACTAAAAAATAATGCTAAGATAGCTTAGCTTCCTCATGGTATTGATGGAATAATTCACGGCAAACGCAATAAAAGGAGAGAGAGAAAAATACACTAACACACGGACATGTTTCTGCCTACCCGGCGTCATCAGCCTGGTTTCGAGAGTACTTTTCATATTTCTACCTTCTATCGCTGTTGCCTTGCAGTTAATACCACAACTTTCAAAACAACAAACTCGACATTTCTTGCCGCCCTCTAGTGCCAAAGAAACTCTTGCCTGCCGTTCAGGAAGCAGCGGCATAAACCGGGTACTGTTCCCCAAACCATCCCTCGAGCAGTTCACATGATTGCCAAACACGAGATGGCGACCCTGGTGGCGCTTTGGGAAACCGCACATGTGAATATTCCGACAGGCTTACTATGATGTATATAATATATATGTTATATACATCATGGCCAGAAGCGTTTTTCTAGCTTTTTTGCTCTTAATAAGTGCTTTAACGTGGAATGCGATCAATACGTCTTTCCATTTTGCTTTGGTGTGTATTCCACTGTTCTTTGTCTACGAATTCCATGCTCTTTTAACAATTCTCTTATTTCAATACTAATAAACTCTCTCATTTTATTTCCAATATCATTCTTGGCTGATTTGTGAATTCTAGAATTTTGGATTTTTACCTATGCATTCTGTTGTCTGAGGGAATACATCTATAAATCATCTTTGACAAGTAAGAAATATCTTGATCCTCTTGTGAATTCTTCTTTTATGGGACCGTATACATCTGTATGCACTGTCATGTCTTAACAGTTTTTGATTTATTGAAACTCAAATGGGAGGCGATATTGTCTTTACTCCATGTAGACTCCACAAAATTGACCCTTACTATTTGAACTACATGCTTTCTTTGTCATTTTTTACTCGCATAAAACTTTGGTGATCAAACTTTTGATTCCAAATTTGCAAGCTATTATATATATATTTTAGCAATGAAAATTACCTGACTTTCCTCTTCTTGACTTCTAAATTTCAGTTTGTACATTTTCTCCTCTCTAACTATGGTACCTACCTTCTTTGTTTGTACAACAAATACAGCATCATTCATCTCAAAATGGGTTGTAAGTTTTTCAGATTTTCAGATGGTTTCAATCTCGAAGCATCAAGAACACTTTCGTAACGGGTTTGGGCGTTTTGAAAACCTGGAATATCAGTTAAAAGGTATCTATCGTTGGGTAGCCTCGCTTTAATTTGGTAAGGTCCTCGATATTTTGGGATCAGTTTCTCGTTCATTCCTAGCGTCGTATCTACGATACTAAGCATTACATGCTGTCTTGGATCATACTGACGTGCATCTCTTCTCCGTTTGTTATAGTTCTTCTCATTCTTACTTTGGCTCTTCACAATTCGTTTCTCTGCCTTTGATCTAATTTCGTACATTGTCATGAATTTTTCCCAATTGGTTGCGTCCAAACAAAAGTTTTGAAGGAGTTTCACCAGTTGCGCGATTTACGGTGTTATTAATTCCAAACTCTACGTCTGATACTAAATCGTCCCATTCAGATTTATTCTGATCTTCAAGTTTACTAAGTGTCGGCGTTATGATGGAGTTCATCCTCTCAATTTGTCCGTTCGATCTAGACGCTCCTGCAGCGATTAAAATATCTTTTATAACATTATCGTTAGTGAATTCTTTGAACAAATTTGAAGTAAAACACGAACTACGGTCAGATATTATTACTTTTGGCTTGCTGTAATTTTGCATATAGGAATATAAATGTTTTATAACTTTTTGTGTACTCGGAGTTTTACAGGGATAAAGCTTTATAAATTTGGTGAAACCATCAATAATTTCAAATATATACTTCCGTAATATATTTCTAGTCGTTGGCAGAGCCCCATAATAATCTACATAAACAGTATCAAGTAATTTTTTGGAATACTATTCAGACATCCTTCCTGTTTTCCTGATTTTCTGTTAAATTCTATGCACTTCAAACAGTTACTAATATATTGTTGCATCGTTGACCGTATTTTTGGAAACCAATATGTCCTAGTAGTAAGCTCAAGAGTTTTATCTACTCCATAATGTCGCATTTCGGTGTGGTATGTGTGGATTATCGTAAATTTCATGCATTGAGGTACATAAAAAAGTATTTGATTTTCATACCTTCGGTAGACTAACCCATTACATAACTCGTATAACGGATGTCCGAACTTCTCTAACGATTCTCTTTTGCTTGTATAGCAATCTGTTCAAGCGTGTTTCCTTCTAAAACCAATACGTGATTTATGCGACTTAAAGCGTCTACATGGTGCATGTTTGAACAGTGTTTGATGGTATATTGATAATTTTGTAGAAGCAGACACCGTCGCATAATTCTGGAAACTATATATTTTTTGGCTAGCGTAAGCCGAAAACTGTCACAATTGGTCACAATCTCCTTGTAGGTAAGTGTCAAATCCCTTTAATGCATATATTATCGATAGACATTCGAATTCGTAACTATGGTATCTCATCTTTTGTTCCAAAGTTCCTGACATTTCACATTCCACTTCCAAGCGTGTCTATTTTCTAACCAATATTAGACCTTAAAATAAAAAAAAAAAATTTGGTAAAAATTTAGAATAATAATTAATCAATTCCAAGAATGCTTTTAAGCTATTCACGTCGATTGGAGTCGGTGCCCTTAGCATTGCTTTAGTACCTTCATCCCTCAGCATCAATTATATGCCCTAAGTAAGTAACTGAATTCTCGAAAAATTTACATTTTTCTTTTACCGATATCCCAGCATCATTTAATCTAAACAGCACTCTGTTTACCATGTCAATATTTTCTTCTATATTTTATAGGTTTTGTAATATTCTATCAGTTCCAAGGTATACTCCGACATTGATTCGCTTTCTCTTTCTGGTTCCTTTTATTGAAATTAAATCTTTCCTCTATCTGTATTTTCTTTGGTGTAAAATACTCTCCGTTAAATACTGCTTTTTCTGAAACTTAGTATCGTGGCGTCTATCGGCAAGTGATGTTAGATACGATTTGAAAGGTGCTTCCTCCTATTAGCAGATAAGTCATCCTGCACGTTGTTTGCTGGGAACCATAACTTCGACCTTTTCATATACGTTTCAAAGTTTCCTCTTTTTCCATGAGTTCTCTTGTACAACTTATTTGAGAAAATGCGTCGTGACCCGATTCGGTCATTTTCTGTTATCTTTTTCCGTGACTTTTGTCTTTTCGTTTATGGTACGATCCTCGTCGTCACTGTCGTGTCCTTAACGACACTTTCTTAGTTTTAGATAACAATAAACGCGTAATAACACTATAAGGAATTTATTGTTTCTTCTTTTTCATAAACGTAACAATTGTTAACCATGGACATGGATTATACACTCCCTTATCCATATGGCCACCGCATGCTAGCATCCTCTCTATGTTATAAGTGAACTATATCTAAATACACTGCAGCCACCATCACACTGCTTATAAAAAATAATTGATTTAGCACGATTCAAGAGGTGCAAACACTAACAAAACACACCTAGCCTAAATGACAGATGTATTCAAGCAAACATCATCATATATCGGCGAAGTGCAAGTCGTTTCCCATATATTAACCGTACCAACTACTATCGTAATAATTTGCGGAGAATTCTCAAGTTTATTTCTTTGAATTTCATAACACTTTTTCAATTATTTGAGTTTTGAAACTTGAGTTAAAATAGAGAAATGAGGCGCCGTTACTCTAAAAGTGTATTAATTAACTTTAGTCCCTCTTAATATAATTAAAAAACCATTTGTGTATATTTTGCTTATAGCTTTTAAGCAGTTGCCGCAAATCCGCCTATAAACACCTAAAGTATTTTATTGAGGCAAATAAATACGTTTCCAAATGTATTCTTGGTTAATACACACACATTTTCAAACAATTAAAATTTTGTTGGCAATATTTAATATTTAGTCTGTTATTGTACAACATTTTTACTAAACATCCAGCAAGTGAAGCGAATTAATGTGTTTCGTATGTATTACCACTATTTAAATAAAGAACTGAAGCAACCTGCTTACTATGTTTCGTTAGAAAACTCTCATACAAAACAATAATGCAATACTCCCCAACTCCCCATATATGTACGATAATATTCCCCTGGTTTGTCTTATTCAAACGTTAACAATATATCTCTAGATATATAACAATAAGAAAACGTGATAAAGTGTAACATAATTATATATAATGGTATAGCCTCAAACAAAATTTCCATCAATTAATTATACACATCTAGAAATCTAGAAGGCGGCTGATCAACTGATGGCAAAAGATGATAACGAAAAACCTACCGTTATTTGACGAATAAAACTATATGTAGTAGATAGTAGTTTATTACTTTTTACTATACAACGCTTTTCACTCATTACATATTCAAAACAACAATAACTGAACTGACTACAATATGACTTGACACTGCTCTTGCTGCTTCTGCACTCTTATACAAACTACTATTATGATCACATCATAGATGGCGTAGTTATCAATTTGAGAACTTTTTTTCCAAAAGCACGATTTAAATACATTTATGATACTAGGAGTGAAAACAAAAACAAAAAACAAAAGTGTATACAACACACTTAATCATAATCCCTATCACAATCATTGTCACTTAAGGTATTTGCAGTAATTATTAATTCTGGAACTTTTTCTCTGTCGAAATCAATCTCTCTGTCCCACCACTTTTAAATTTGATTTTCAGTGTTTTTTAGACCATTACACCAAATTTCTGAACTAATAATTTGGTTCAATGCTTCTTTCCATAGTTGTAAGCATCCTCCGACCTGCCATATTTACCAATGTGATTAGTGTAGTATGTATTCGTTGTGCCCCATATTAGTTCAATCGGATTAAATATGCAATGATATGGTGGAAGACGGAGAACTGTATGCGCATTCATTTCAGCTAGTTTGTCAGCCTCATATACTGGTTGCTGTTTGTGCTGTACAACTAGATGCAGTAGCTGTATTTTCAACGCAGTGCTGTCACAATCAATATTGTTGTTGGTAAGCCAATGCTGCATTTCAAGTTTTGTTGATGAAGCTGTCGGTACTTTATTTCGGATTGTACTATAGTAACTAGCGCTATCCATTACAATGATAGAAGGGTTTTCTAAATTTTGAAGGAGTTGTGTCTCGAACCACTTTAAGAAATTTTCGCGATTTATATCACCATGATAATCTTTTTTTTTTTTACTCTTGGATAAAAATACTAGTTCTGCTCCTTGTATAAATCCACTATTTCCAGCATGTAAAATTATATGTCTTTTTCCACCAACTTTTGATGCTTTAACGGTTTTTTTACTTGCCAAAATTTTCCCATGGTACCATCTTGAAAGATCCAGGCTTCGTAATTGCCGTAGATTCTCATTTTTGATACGGGTATATTGTTGTATGAATGTAATTAAGGCCCGTTTTGGATTGTCGTTTTTGTAATATAAACCTATATTATTTAATACCTTCCACAACAATGTACTGCAACCACAAAAAAATTCTCTCTTTAAGAACACTATTAAGAGTGTTTAAAGTGATATGTTGCTCTGAAAAATATGTTATATGTGAAAACTACTCCTGTAAATGATATTTGTATATACTCACTGTTTTTACACATGCCATAAATTGTATTTCTGATAGCACATTGGGTAAAATCATCAATTTTCACAATAGCTTTATCTCGTACACGTTTTCGTTTTGGACTAGTAGATGCAATTCCTTGTTTGGACATTGACGAAATTTTGTTAATAGTTGCGACATGAATATCTAGAGCATTTGCTACTTTCTAAAAACGAAATATTGTTAATATAAAACATTGGAAATAATTGGCACATATACCTCCCGCACAGAAGATAATGGCAATAATGGCCCGTTGTTGTTGCGTTTGGCTTCAAAATACGCGACTAGCGAAACTATTAACTCCTTTGACTATTTACACAATGGTTTCGGCATGTTTTAGTTGTGATAACTGATTTTATACAGATATATACCAAGTATAAATGCGTATTTTATCACACGACTGAAGACGCAAAATATAATCTTTTGACAATTGACTGAGTTGATAGCATAAGAGAAGCGCAAGCATACAATTTTATTGACAGTGAGTACCAACGTTGTATATTTAATCGAATTAGAAAAAGTTACATAGTTGGTTGGTTATTTTAATTGTTTGCTATTACATGGCCCGAAATTGCTAGTAATGACGTACTTTATCTGCTAACTTAAAAATACTATATTCTAGCCCTTTTTAAGATTACTGCGTCGTTACATTTTTTATTATCAACATTGTGACTAAAGAATATAAGATAGTACTGCTACCTAATGACATTCGTTATAAAAGTATATACATATTTTTGGGCTTTTTCCTACACTCCCACTAGATCAAAAATATTACTAAGGACGAAATATAAAGAAATGTCTTTATTCTATCTCAACAATACCTAATTATTGTTTAATGAACTCATAATGTTTAACGGAACTTAAGCTCTTTGTTAGTACATCCGCTGGCATATTTGTCGTCTCTTAATAATTGCTATGTTTTGAGCGCCCATATTGTCATTAAACAGAACTATACTGTCGTTAATACCTGTCAATTCACATAATAAGTCTCTTAAATATACCGCTTCCTTAGCAGCTTCGGAAATTGCCATATATTCGGTTTCTGTCGTTGAAAAGGCAACAGTTCTTTGTTTCCTGCTTTTCCAAGTAATAGGACCACCAGAAAATCGAAAACAAAAACCTGTATATAACCGCCTATCATTGGTGTCATTTTCCCAATCAGCATCCACAAATTCTTCTAAAGATTATCAGTTTTAGTAAATTTCAAGCCATAATCTTTTGTTTTCTTTAGATATTTTAAAACACCTTTTCCATGTCTCCAATGAGTGTGTGACAATTATTAAATTGGCTCAAGTAACTAAGAGAAAATGCAATATCTGGTCTTGTTAAAACTGCAAGATACATGAGACTTCCCCACGAGTTGCTGTTAGGGGACATCCAACTTTATAGTATCAGCATCGGTTCTAGAGAGAATCAAGCCTATCTCCATTGCAGAGTTTACAGTTTTTGAATCTAAAACATTAAACCTTTTTAACAATCGTTCAATATAGTGTGTTTGATTAAGACTAATATAACCATCGTTTTTATTTATGTTCACTTCCATTCCCAAATATCTTTTACAAACAATAGTCTTCAGATCATTTTTCATCTTGGTGTACAAGCAAGGTTCCAATTTGGATTCTTTTGTAATGCAGATTATTAAGAAATTTATCAACCTCTACATATCACATGACCTTGCAGATTGCTTAAGACCGTAAATAGCCTTCTTAAGCTTTAAAACCTTATTTTTCGCTTTTTTTTTACGTTTAGCTGAGGGGCTAAACGTCATAAAAACATTTTCCTTTAAATACCAATTTAGGAAAGCAGTCGCTAGGTTAAGATGAAAAACGTTCAAATCTAATTTAGCAGAAAAAGCAAACAATAATCGCAGTGTAGAATGCTTAACAACAGGCGAAAAAGTTTCGTCGAAATCGATGCCTGGTTTCTGGGAAAAACCTTCAGCTACCATCCTTGCACGGTACTTCATGTTATTCGCACTGCCCACCTTTCATTTGTATACCGACTTATGGCTTACAATTGTATCACTCTTTTCCGGAAAATCCCGGAACTCCCAGGCTTCATTATCCTCAAAGGACTGCAACTCGGTCTTCATTGCTTCCATCCATTGTTCACGATCAGATCTAGACATAGCTTCCTCCATAGAGATTGGATCACTTTCACACAAGTAGCTAACGTAGTTATCGATTTTTTTTGGTTTTGGTGTTCTCTCCGTTCTTCTTATTGTCGCAGGAACTTCGTTTGGAAGATCAGGAATAAAATCAGCATCTGCACTTCGTCGATCTTGAAACCAGTTTTGTTCAGTTTTTGAGCTGTTTCAATTACCTGATTGACGTAATGCTGCATTAACTAACACTTTTCTAGCCTCTAGGAAATCAATATTCGAAGTAATCTTCTTGTAAATTCTTGTAAAGCCGGTAACTTCATAAAGCTTCTGTAGCGTGTCCCAAGCTTTCTTTGCTGTTTTTGCGTCCTTTACATGCAAATACAAGGATGGATCCAACGTTAAGATTAACTTTGCCTTGCCTTAGCTTTTGCAACGAGCGTAGCGTCTGCTTCAGTTCCATCTAGGCATTTCGTGAAATTTTCTAAGACGAAGGCGTTTTCCACCGCGAAAGACCAGTCCTGATAATACGATTGTTTTACACTTCTTTCGTCGCGACACGTTATTCTAGGCACATAACCTGTCAAGACTATGCAGAGAAGAACGCGATTCAGACAAAAGTAACTATCGTATATTCTATCAAGCGTACACCATGAAACCTTTTTTACGACTATTGCGTCACTGCATCTTTTGTTACCAACATTATAATTAAAGAATACAAAATAATACTGCTACCTAATGACATTCATTATAAAAGTATATACATATTTTTGAGCTTTTTCCTACAATTTGAACGTTCTTCTTTTTGTATTCTATACCTACAGTCTAATGAAATGTCCTGAATGGATGAAATAACACAACTCACCCTTTCCTGGTTTCTTAACATACTACTATTTTTCCATGTATTCATACTAATATTTTGGACACTTTTCTTCCTCTGTGTGCCTCTGTTTTCTGCAAACAATGCTGTCGATGGATTAGTCACGTCTGTATTCATTTTATAAACGAGATCAAAAAAATCAAAATTGAATTAAAATGAAAATAGTAACACGTATGTTAACACTAGTATTGATTTTCTGTAAAAGGTATTTTCTATAATTAGTTGAGTAGTTGGCGACACATATAAACAAAATTTCTATACATAATACAAAAATGAAATGAATAACACATTTCCAATGGCTATGCGATTATGTCAATTATAAGTTAATTGTTGATGTTAAATATCTTTTTGTTTGAATACTAAAAAAAACATGGAATAGAAATACTATGAATGAAATTTGTAATGTTTTATTTCAGAACAAGAGATATCAATTAATGTATAGGTAGCCATGCCAAACACCGATAGTATCATAATTCATAATAATATTGTACTCCCCTAAGCTATTGGCAGCGGTAATTAAAAATTGAAATTATTCAAACAAACAACGCAAACAAAAAAATGTTACAATGCAATTTCAACTTACCGAAGTAAAATACGATAGTCTTTTACTTAATGTATATCCTTTACATAAGTGATAATTTAATAAAAACAATAGTTTTAATAGCATAACTGATATTTTGGGGTAATACCAGTACCAGATATGAGCTTATATAAACTTGTACTACAAAGCCTATTTAGTTTCATAGTTTGGCTATATATTTAATACTGATAATTAGCGTACAAAATTAGGAACAACAAACGAAACACAATAATATACCTACATGAATTTATTGTCTTTGCATCTTTTCTCGTTTTGCAATAGCAGCCTTAAGGATAAGGTCGTATTTGTTGCCTTTAACTGTAAGCAATCCTCTTAAAATTACATTAATATATTTAACCCATGCGTATGTTACTCTTGTTATGACAATGTTAATAAAATCATCTTTCACATTATTGTGATTATTGCATTGTAAAACGCTAAAATTTACTTCACTTAGAATAATAATTCTCAATTTTTGCAACATATTTGAATATAAAACATATGTAAGTAACTGCTACTTATTAAGGTAGCACATTTATGAAAAAGTCTCATAAAAGGGGTACTTGGTAACAGCAGGGATTTAGGACTACGGCTTCGTGCTAGTATGAGAGCATAATGTTCTGCTTCACCCGCTATTGCAAAATTATTGCTACAAGTCTGGCATTTTTTTAGTTTGACGAAAAGTTGTTTTCCTACTTGTCTTGCAATATATGATGCCAAAAACGGTGGCATATCACTACCGACACATTCAGTATTTAAAATAACATCCGCCTAAGAGGACTCTCGCACAGGATGCGATTTAGTTATAAAATGATGGAGACAGTCCAAAACTCCTGCAGATAAATCATCTTCACAATTCGATGACACACCTTGTGCGATATAAAATTTATTTATTGTCAAAGTTTTGAAAGATGTTGTAAATTGTGAACAGGACGGATTAATATTCGTAGCACAATGATTTCTAATACAACTAAAAAAGTTTCCTAACCGTTTGTTAGTTAAAGTTGATTAAAATTGCGCGGTCGCAAATACTTCACCCCAGCCGCTTCCATTTTTGTCCATAAATATCGCATACCAACCATATGCAACCAATTATTGATTGAAAGGGGCTCATATATATTTTCTTAGTACGTAATCGTACACTTCGGATCATTTCTTTCGTTGATGTCCAGAAGTTATCGTGAGGAGATGTTCCATTAATTACCGTTTTTAAATTGGTGCCCGTTTTGGAAATTCTCTAGCTCCCGTTGAAACTATCAAAGAGCACATTAAAGAATATCAAGAGTTTTGCAGTATCTTCCGATTCCTTTCCCACTTGCAATGCATTTGTAAAAAGAAACAACAAATACTAATTATCATACATGTTGGCATGTTGTTTCCTTTTTTGTGGGGAAATTTTTTATCAAAATTTGAAGAAGAGGAAAAGGGAAGAAGTGCAAAACTACAGGTAATTTGTGAGGAAAATGAGATTTCTAAGAAACGTGTGTTCAGTTTGTTTCTTTACTTGTTATTATGTTTTAATTACATAACTCCTTTTTTTGTAAATCGTTTCTTACCAAAAATTTTCGTGTGAAGTGGAATGTAGAGGTCTCTTAGTTTCTTAGAGGATAATCAAATTAAAGAATTGAAAAAATTAACAGTGGATAAAATGTGGCATGAGATATAAAAAAATTTCTGCCTTGCTACAGTGGAGAAATTAGCATGAACTTTGCCTCACACATTGTGCATCATTATCTGCTATAACAAACCCTTCGAAACAATTTTCAAATTGATTGTATTACAGTCCTGTTCGCAGTGAAACTTCATCAAATATAATGGAACATCTTTCCTTTCTGGTAATTTCTCCACCGTTTCTTTTAAATGTTTGGTAATATGGTGACCTAATGCCAGGGATAAAACGTAAATTTTTTAACAAATTCATGAGACTCCTGCCAGATGGTAATGAAAATATTTCCCTTAGCAGGCGGTATCCTTTAGGACTGCTCTAATACAATGAAAGAGCTAATACTTTATCATTTGTAGTGAAATCTCTCATTTGAGTTTGCTGTAATATGATTCCATATTGAAATTAACTGGAGTGGCATAAAGGTTTTCTGTCTAACAATAATAAATAAAATTAGACATCATTTTTAACAGAAACATAATGAAATCATACTATTTCTTTTTTGTTCTTTCGTTAACTGGGACGTACTTCCCAAAGGTTCTGACACTGTACATACATCAGGCTGTTGTATTTCCGGAATAACAGCTGTACTTGCACTTGCTATTGGTTGATTGGTTAGCGGTTGAACTGCAAGGACTAAATAATTTTCATATATTTTCCAAAGATTTTTTTTCACCGCATACCTCTTTGTCTAGGTTCTTTTGGAGCCTAAAGCACACTTCTTTGGGGTTTAACCACTGCAGTTACACGAGGCTATTGTGTATCGGTAGTATTTGCTGTTGTTTGTACATAAGATGGTTGGTTTGCAAAGAATAGATATCAAATACGTAAAATAAGATATTTATATGAGAACATATGACACTTACCCTGCATTAAAGACATGACAATATTACTTTCAGTTTCAGATTGCATTGTTGATTTTGCAGGGATAGCTAGTTTTTTAAGATGAAAAAAATAATTTTGAAATAAATTTGAAATTGTACCTGGCATATTTATCGTGGATAAAGCACTTCGTATTAGTCGTAGTCGTATGTGCACCACATACAATTATTAGCCTCTTCTGCATTTAGAGTAAGCCGCTCCAATCAAACCTTTCTTACAATTGCATCTGCAGGCGGTAAGCGAGGTAGGTGGCGCAAGGTCGGGTGTTCAGAAAGTTTTGCAGTATTAGCAACTAATTTAAATGCATCTCTTAAGAAACCAGATATCACACTGAACGAATGAGGTTGGGCGGTTGAATTGTAAAAGGTATGTCTTTACCTACCTAATACCGAAATCTTACTATTGTCAAAATATTTATTAAATGACCTTTAATGAATATTATATATGATAATAATAGTATTTTTTGTTTTTTATAGTTTTATTATTTGTGTTTGTGCGCCGAGAAAAACAACACTGGCGAGCTGTTTTAGAGCGTATTATTGAAATAATACAATACTTAGCCAAGCAATGTCTTCCGTTAAGAGGAAAATCGGATGCTTTGTTAAAAATAATGGCAATTGTTTGCAACTCTTGCAATTTTTTGCCAAATTTGATGCCACAATGGCATCTCACATGAGCATTACAAAATAAACATGTACATTATTTGGGCAAAGATACACAGAATGAAATTATTGCTTTATTAGCTAACAATATTAAAGAACATATTTTATGTTCTATTCGAAAAGCAAAATATTATTCTGTTATATTGGACTGCACACCAGATATAAGTAAAATTGAACAAATGAGCATAATTGTAAGATATGTATTAACTGAAAACAAAAAAGTAGAGGTACAAGAACATTTTCTAGGTTTTATTAACATTACCGAATCACCCGGCGAGGCTTTAAAAATTACTTAATTGATAGACTAAAAGAATTTAATTTACATATTAAAAATATGCGTGGTCAAGGGTACGACAATGGTGCAAATATGAAAGGAAAAAGAAATGGTGTTCAACGACATATCCTACACATTAATCCTAAAGCATTACGCCATGTTCTGGAAATTCCCTCAATTTAGTTGTTAACGACGCTGTGAAAATTAATAGGGAAACAATCACATTTTTTGGAATAATTCAACAAATTTATAATTATTTTTCAACATCAACGAAACGGTGGTGGTGGTGGTGGTGGTGGTGGGGTGGCGGTGTTTTAAAAAAATATATTAAAAATTTTACATTAAAACCATTATCAGAAACACGGTGGGAATCACGTGTTGATACACTTAAACCATTGCAATACCAAATTGGTGAAATTAATGATGCATTATTTGAGTTGCAAGAAAATACTAAGATAGACACTCACAGTAGACATCAGGCCAGAATATTATGCAACAAAATTAAAAATTTTCATTTTGTGTGTTCTTTAGTACACTGAAACACTTCACAGTGAAGTGTTTGTGGTAGAGGGTATAGTGAAGTATAATGAAGGGTTTCAGTGTACCAGTGCCACAGTATTCGAGTACGTGATTTTGTTGTTTAGTACTTTGGTATAATTTACTTAATCGAATAAATATTGTTAGCAAAATGCTCCAAAATATAATAATAATAAAATTGCATACGTTAAAAATTATCGTTCAGATGAAAGTTTTATAAAATTGTTAGAAATTTCTACAGAATTAGCAAACATAGTAGAAGTACATCCCAAATTTGCGCCATTAAATGATTCGACTGTGCCAAAAAGGCAACAACAACGACAATTCGATTATGAACGTGAAGATGAAACACCACAAAATCCAAGATATTTATTCACGATAAACATAGTTCTATATGTAACAATTAACGCATCAGAAGAACAATATGAACAGCTAGTAACACATAATAAGTATTTCGAATTTCTGTATAATTTAAAATTATTGGATTTAAGTGATTAAATACTTCAGAAAAAATGCGATAATTTAGAAATTTCTTTAAAAGATACAGAGGAGAATGATATAATATCCAGTGAATTATTTAACGAATTAATTTCCCTCAAAGATGTATTCCGATTAGAGTTAAATAATTTTCAAAATACTTTTAGCTCATTAAATTATATTTATGCAAATAATGTAGAAACATCATATGTAAATATATGTATAGCACTAAGAATGTTATTAAAAAAAATATCACAAGAACAGTTAGATGGCCTATCAATAATTGCAATTGAAAATAATATTTGCGATTAAATAAACACTGAAAAAATTATTAATCAATTTGCCAGCACCAAAGCGAGAAGAGTAACATTTTATTAGATGAATGTAGGCTTTTACGACCGCTATCCATTTCGCTGAAACATCAACTACAGAAGTAAACACGCGGCAAAACTCGGAAGACATCTCTAACTAACATTTTAATTTTTATATTTATTTTTCATTGTTTTTTTTTTTTTAATTTTTAGAAATAAGAGCATGTTGTTCGGGTCATTCGTCAAGATGTTTCGGTTTCTATTTGTTATCTTGTAATAATTTGAGTTTTAAAAAATCACTGGTTATTTCTGACAGTGTTTTCTAAAGCCATACTATTGGTTCATATTCTTGAAGAAGACCTTGTAACATAATTACGCCCAAAAATTAATCATCTATGGGTTTATACATAGTACTTAATTGCAACGTCATTGATTCGTTTACGTACTCCTGCATAGAATTAAGAACCTTTAACTTAATTGAGCACAAGTTTCTTAAAATTTGTAACGAACGATGTAATCCTTTATCTTCGAAAGCATTTTTTAAGCACTTTCTATGCTCCTAGCCTAGGAAAGAAAGTAATAAGCTGGTAATGCAAAACAACAATGCTGAATGACTACTAGGCTGAATTAATATGCATACTAATGAAACGTAAACGAGCTAAAGCGTAGCTTAAACAATTAACATATAATTAATGCTTAATTTATTTGTTACAAAATGATGTATGAAAACTTAACTTATTTGAAACATAATGAAGTTTTAAAACGATAAAAAATAATCAGATATATCTCGTGGTCGCTCGGGTTCGCCTTAGGGATGTGCCATAAAATACATTGACGACAGTTTGAATTTCCAGGACTCAGCTCAAAATAATTCGCGGTAAACTCGAATTAAAGAAAGTATTTCGGAATTAATTACGGCTTAACTGCAATAAAAAAATTAAATGGAATTAGGGGAAGATTCATTTTTGCTGATAATTCCGATAATTATATGAATATATTTAAAATTACTTATGTAAATATATATGTCTATATAGATCCGTATGAAAATAAACTCGTCTGAGACTAAAAATCTGCATGGAATTATTGTTGGGTTCTTCAATAGTTGCAGCAGCTCTCTGTTGTTATCGGCTGCTTGTTTATTTAGTCGGACTTCTAATTTAACTATAACTGGATTGTGATCCGATCCCACATCTGAGTCTATAGGTTTTGGCTGACTTGATGGCATTTCAGTATCGCTTGTTTATCAATACATAGTCTATCTGATTTCTTACAATGTTGCCAACTTTATTCGCGTCTTTCATGTAACTTGTAAAAAGTGTTTGCTATTGCCATATCTTGTTCTTGGCAAAACTGAGTCAGCCTACCTCCCCTTTCATTCCCTATTCACAATCCCCAATAACATCTTCCACTTTCTCTTTACCAATCTACGCATTAAAGTCACCCTTAATGATCGTCATGTCTAAATTTTTCACTGTATCTAGGGCCTGTTGGATGTCATCATAAAATTTCTCCACTTCTTTTTCCTTCTTATCCGCCGTGGGGGCATATACCTGGACTACATTAAGTATTTCTCGTGTTATATTTATCCTAATCATAACGACTCTATCTGAGGCAGGCAAGAAACTGGTTATGGTATGTTTCAGGTCCATTATCGCTATCCCATTTCGATGTTGTGGATCGCTGTTATCCGAATAATATATTGCCGCCTGATCAACTTGCCTTGCTCCTGAATCGGGCCATCTTGTTTCGCTCAAACCCATTATGTTAACATCGAGTCGCTGCATTTCTTGAAGCACATTGTGGACTTTTCCCGCTTCGTATATAAATCTAACATTCCATGTTCCTATCCTTATTACTTTCTTTCTTTTTGATTTTTTTAGAACCGTTCCGCTCGGAGATCCGATTGGGGGACTTGAAACTCCGGAATATTTTGTTTTGAAATCAGCCATGTTGATCCTTACTAGGGATATCCTTAAGATCTTTGTTGTAGTGGTTTTCCGTTGCTTTCTGCATCTCCATGCCGTTGATCCTTCCAGATTCATCCGCCTTTAGTAACGATTTCTGATTACAAGGGTACCCTACCTTGCCAGTTCCTCCTCCAGGAGCTGTTGACTGACAAAAGGGGGTTTACTTATACCCGTAAACATTCGATCGACAGAGCCTCGTTAGTTGTCTAGCAGGGTGCACTATGTGCAGGAGAGGTTGTCATTTCTATCGACATTATGTTGCGCAGAACCCTTACACCCCTATACGTATTAGCAAAATCCAATTTGCTAAAACATTCTTCAATACGAGGAAGAGGATGCTTAACATCTTTCACGAATTTATTTATTATAATTTTACAGTCTGCATAGAGTCTAATCTTACCTGACTCCTGCATCACAGGTACCAGGGACGTAGCCTACTGAGAGTTCTTCACCACCGTTACCGTTCCATTTCCTTCAATTCGTCAATTTCCTTAAGCGCAAATGATACTGATCGCAGCTTGCAAAAAAATAGGTTTAACACTGTCATCCACTTTTAAATTTACCTTTTCATGTTTATAAAGACATAACCCTTCCTTAAAAATATGCTCATACTTTTTTTTAGTAAAACTGACAATTCCAAATCAATTAGTTATCTTACATAGATGCTATATTTAGGTAATTCTTGATATTATTTAGTGATCAACTGTATGGATGTGAAGGAAAGAAATACTCGCGTATTAAAGAAAGAATCTCAGATGATTGCAAAAACAGGGGAATTAGTTCTTTCTATCGCAATGAATTAGCACAAACTAAAACGGGTTGCGACTTCGATTCCATTTGAAATTAGCCCAACTCGATTCGATCGGCATAAATTAAGACAAATCCGACTCGAATTGATATTAAAAATCATTTGAGTTTTTGAATTGAAACTCGAGCTAGCGAATTAAAAGATTCAATTTCTAGCATCACTGGTTAAAATCATATGTGTACCTAAGCGAATATATCCAATTTTGGAATATAGTTGACCTTAGGCAACTTCATTTTGTTTGTGGCTAACAAAATAAATTAATAGGTTCTCTAGAAAAGTTATCTTGGAGTTTTATTTTAACAATCCGAAAAGTTTCGGTTGTCGAAAAACAACAAAAATACTTTCAGGGCGTTTCAAATTTTTTTCTAAATAACAAGCAGAATGAACTGTGGCATAACTGGATATAAGGTTAAATTTTTTAAACTCTGTTATGATAGGTCTCAAATATGTTCTTTTGAATAATGATCATATTTTACGTAATCAGGTAGTATCTGAAACAGGGAGTAGATGAACGACTTCCTTTACATCATTACTCTTCGGGCGGATTTTTATTATGGAAGCCTAAATTAAGTGTTGTTCTAAAAATGAAAAGTCTTGTGCCTTTTTGTTATTATTAAAATATGCAATAACATTTATTGCAATAAATCCTTATTAAAATGTTTACTTTTCTCCCTAAGAATTAGGATGATGTAACGTTAAAAGAATTACCAATTCGCGATAAAGGAAATCACTTTATAGCGTATAGTAGTGTATGTCTGTGGTGCTCGCTAACAGTATTTTTGTTAATGTAGGTGTTTCCCATGGGGATGATATCATATACATTTTCTCAAATCCGCTAAATCGAGACTCTGTACCTAAGTTGTCATACTTAGACGAACGTATGAAGGATATACTTCTAAACATATTAGTTACTTTCTGTTCTGACAAGTAAGTAATATGACGTACCAATAATGACTGTGGCGTAGTATGGTAAACAATACATAAGTATCGGCAACCTCCGTACCACACAAGTTTAATTAATTATACAATAATATAATCATTAATCCGGGACGACCGTTTCGAGGACACGAATGGTCCTCATCATCAACCGGTAACCATCACAATCATTTGGTTACCGGTGGTGATTGCCGATAATTATGTGCTGTTTACAATATGACGTACCAATTAATTGTTTCATTAAATCATATTTTTTTAAATTAGCAAACCAGCTGTAAAATTTATCATCTGGGAACCCGTTACCAAAAATTTGGAAAAGCCTTTAATGCAATTAGCAATTAAAACACCAGCGGATATCTCAATGCAAGATTCGAGCAGCATTAACAGACATCGTGCCATGTGGGAAAGCATTCCATTCATTGAGAATGACAAAATGGTTTTGCGTAAAAAGGACAAATATGAATTATAGGTTTTCATTCCATTTATACATTTTACTAATCATATATTTTTATTTTGTTTAGTGCATGACTAAATGTCCTCCTATTAGTTCTTTTTAATACGGTGTAGCTATGATACTATAGTCTTATAATAGCAACTTTATTTGTGTCAATTATTCATCTTGTATTTGATATACTACTAAACATTACTGAACTCTAATAACTTTTTGTATACATTAAAAAAATATGTATTAAACGCAAATTTAAAGACAAATGTGTAATTATTGCATTTCCATAGTCCGCGTTGTATCCCGGTAACGGAATTGGGATCACTTTTTTTTAAATAATTAACATTGTGCGTATCTTGTGCACCTGATCAAGAATACATTTATAAGTTAAAAATAAACACGTCATATTTTACAAATTGTATGATTATTTAAATATTACATACCAAAAGAAAGTAATCCTGTACGATCAGCATATAGGTTTCTGCATTAATGTTCCGTTTTATTTTTGTGCCAGTATACATATGTGATTATGCACGGAGCCTACTTATGTCACATTTCCGAGAATGCAATCTGACATAAATACAAGGACGCCTGTATTACAAAAATGGTTAAAAGGAATCGGATATGGTGTTTTTCTATCTTACTACCAAATACTCGAAAAAAAGAGAAAATGTTATCCAAATAAGGTGGAAGTTACGGAGAGTTATGGTAAGGTCAGCCTACAAAGGTTACTACATTTTATTGACAAAAGCTGAAATTGAAATAATTACTGGAAGACGGGCTAACACTTTTCACAAAAAAAGGATGTGTTGGTTCTTCATACCATAATCAATACAAGCAAAAACTTGCCGACGAAAATAGTTTGGATTCGAATATGTTTTTAACATCTCTTGTGCTCTTGCATTTGTCACATAAAAGGAACGACTCACAGGATTAGCGGATTAATTCAAAGCTTCAACAAGGTTTTGTCGACCACTGATGCTTGAGTTCATAAAGGAAACAGTCGACACAATAAAAACTGTGTGGAGCGAGTGGAAAATGAAATTTCTAACACCACTATTAAAATTTCTAATAGTATTTAGGAGTATTTAGGAAACACCTGAAAAATATTTTTCCTTTACGCACTTTATACTCACTGGAGAAGCACATCTTTCTATGTTTTGTATTTGTCGTTACAGTATTAATCGTTTGTTATATACATTACCTTTTTTTCTTTTTTGTAGTCGCTCGTGTATTATTTTACACACACCCTACTCCTACTATCCCAGTAAGCACACCATCGTTTATATAACGTTAATGTAACGTTACCATAGTTAAATAAACGTATATGGTTGACAATCTCAACGTTGTAGAATGGTAATATATTAACGTTTACATTATCAACGTTGAATAAACGTTTTTAAATAGTAACCGATAAAGTTAATAAATGGTAACATTGTAATGTATACATATTTCATGTTTATTAAACGTTAATTTTATAGCACATCATAAAGGTATGCTTATTCAACGTTTACTAAACGTTGATAGCGTAACAACATAAACGTATTCTTACTATGAAAAATATACGTCCATACGCAACGTGAATGTAACGTTAAAAAAAAACCTTTTCAGTAGATTTTCTAAAACAGATTCGTTTTCCTATATATAAAAATATGCATATTTGACAGTATTTAAATAAATCTGTATTTATTTATTTACGTTTAAAAATGTTAGTAATGACAATACATTTCCAGAAACTATTTTGTAATCATCTTATAATATATTTATTATAGGCATGTAGCATTACATCTGAGAGTTAGTGTATAGTCAACTAAAAAGATAAAAATAATATAAAAAGTAATAATGACAAGCAAAAAAAAAACAGTTTGTCTAATATAAAAATGATATTTCGCGGGTTCAGCTCCATGTGAGCTCCGCCATATTGTCCATGAAAGCCGATAGAAATTCAAGCGAAGCTTCGGTACCCGGTGTGTGTTACTTTTCATGAGGTTGTAGGAGTATCACATTCACAAGTGTGCTGAGATTGGTAAGTTTGCCTATGTATTCTTTTTAATGTTGTAGTAAATTAGTATAGGTTGGTAATACTGTAGTAAATTAGTATAGGTTGGTAATACTGTAGTAAATTAGTGTAGGTTGGCAGTACTTAGAGAAATGTTAATGTCCGCCGTGGCGCTGATGAAGGAGGGGAAGTAAGTAAGTTACGAAGAAGAAAAAAGATTATGTTATGTCTGTCTTAGAACTCTTAAGTTTTATGAAAGAAATTAAATATTAAAACGAAACAAGTGGTATTTTTATGTGGCCATTACTACAATGTAGTATATGGTTTATTAAATTGATATAGATTATCATTTAAAGCATTGATGTAATTTCCGGTGACACGATTAAATTTTAGGTTAGGAGCACACGACACTCTCATATAGAACATTATTTTAATGTAGATCTGCATTACTTGAAAATATAGAACATAGGTTTAGTATTAATTAAAGTTCATATATTCGTTTTCACAGAATGATTAGTAAAAGACAAATTTATCGAAGGGCAAGGGCAAGATCTGAGAAACTGAAAGCAGCATTAGGTGTAGGCTTGTGTTTTGATCACAGTACAACTGCTCCAGATGTTGCTAAAAATTTGATTAATGACAACTTTAATATAAGTACCGATAATACAAATGTAGGAAAAGTAATAGAGTCACTTAATATGAAAGTGTCTGAAGTTTCAGCAGTTTCGACTGAAGTAAATGTAACAAAAAAAATAAGCAAATCAAATATTTATACTGTTGACCATTTTCACAATGAAAATATAGATAAGGATAATGGTGTGTCCCAAGACAAATACACAAAATTATTTACCCATAAGTTACGTAATTGGGTACTGAAACATAATCTAACCTCAAATGCAGTAACCGATTTATTGCATATATTACAACCTGTTGCTAATTTTTTACCCCTTCAATTTCGAACTTTAATGGGTACTCCTCGTACAACAGTTACCAAAAAATTAAATAACGGAGAAATGTTTTACTTTGGTATATTTAACAAAATTTTTGCAAAAGTTCAGTACGGTATAATACCTACAGCAAATGTAATATCATTACAAATAAATGTTGATGGCTTACCTTTGTTTAAGAGTAGTAATATCGAATGTTACCCGATTCTAGGTTTTTGTAAAGATTTTTGTGATAATAGGCCTTTTGCAATAGCAGTATTTTGTGGCAATGGAAAACCAGATACACTTAAGGATTTTTTAAATGAGTTTGTAGAAGAAATTAAAGTTTTAAAGAACAAAGACAAAAACATAGTTATTGGTGACAGAAAGCTGAACATTGAATTGTCATGCATTTTATGTGATGCTCCAGCAAGGGCTTATATTAAACAGATTGTTAGTCATACCAGTAAATATTCCTGTGAAAGGTGCACTATAATAGGAAAATATGAAAATAGAAGGATAAATTTTGCCAATGCCCATGGGTATTATGCAAAGAGAAACAATACAGACTTTTACGAAGGCGTAAATGAACATATTAAAGGCAAATCTCCTCTTTTGGAATTGGGAATAAATATGATTTCCCAAATCCCTCTTGAACCCATGCATTTGATATTCTTAGGTGTTGTTAAAAGACTTCTTCTCAATTATTTACTTGAAGGGCGAGCACCATTTAAACTATCTCAAAAACTTTTAAACGAAATTAATTTGAAAACTCTTGATATTCAGAAGTATGTCCCTTCTGATTTTGTACGTAAACCTCGTTCTCTTAAAGAAGTAAGGCGATGGAAAGCGACCGAATTCAGGATGTTTATTTTATATACTGGTCCAGTGTTATTACAAAATGTTGTCAAAACTTCCAACTATAATCACTTTTTGCTTCTTCATGCCTCAATATTTATCCTAAATGATTCGAATTTAATAAAAAAGTTTTTGCATATTTCGAAACAATGTCTAGATCAATTTGTGCTGCAATCCTGGGAAGTTTATGATCACGATTTTGTTGTATATAACGTTCATAATTTGACTCATTTATGCGAAGAGGTAGAATTGCATGGTAATATAAACCACTTTAATAGCTTTCCCTTTGAAACGTATTTAGGTTCCTTAAAAAGACAAATTCACTCAAAAAGAAATTGTCTGCAACAGATTCTTCGAAGAATACAAGAAAACGAAGTTAACATTAAATTTGATACTAATAAGAACGAACACATCAATCCTACACCTAAGAATGTATATTTAGAAGATTATTCTATTGATAATGTATTATTGTCATTTCAATGTACTGGTCTTAGTATTCGCGATTTTCTTATTTCCACAAGTAGGTCGAATAATTGCGTTCTTCTAAAAAATAAAAAAGTTTGCGTAATCACCAAAATTCAATATTTTAATGATAACTATTCCTTAGAAGGTATTGCGTTTCAGTACCAGTATGATTTCTATAAAACCCCGATACGATCTTCGAAACTTAATATATATTTTGTGGTAAACACTGATATTAATAATACCTTGACTTTCAAAGTGAGCGACATTTTGTGTAAATGTTTTAGGATTCCTCACAAAAATGGCTATGTTATTTATCCATTACAGCATACATTTTTAAATTAGTAATTACTCATCATTCTGTTAGTTTGTTTTTAATTGTAAATTTTTACTGTGTTTCTTTATTTTCCTGTTTTTTTTTTTTTTTTTATAATACAGGTATACCAGTAATTCAGGTTACATAAATATAATGTTTGCCATTGTGGAGTATTGTGCCTTAGATGACGAAGGTACTAGCAATGAAATTGCTATTGTACCACAAAATTGGTTAGTAAAGCAAGACAAAAAATGTTACTGGCCAAACAGAATTGGAAAATCCACATTCCAGGACTTCGTAAAAAATTTGACCCCTTATAAAAAATCGTGGTAAATTTATAAAATATATAAGGTTCATTTTAAAACCTGTAAGTATGTAAATCATGTGTTAATTGAAAGAAGCATCAAGTTACATTTGAACTTTCCATACCAATAGAAAATGTTGTGTCAATGTGGCAGGATATTAGTATATGAAGCACAATTTCTATGCTTAATTTATTGGAAATAAAAATTCAACCATTTCTTTTCTGTTCAAACTACATTAGATATTCGAATGATTTATATATGTATATATATGTATAATTTTTTGCTTTTTTGTTTACGACATAAAATCAAATATAACTTGATAACTTTTTCGTTTATTATAAGTATATTACTTGAGATTAATTATGTACTGTATAAAGAAAAAGATGTGCTTTCTTGTTGACAATTTACTATGTTATTAGACGATTATGCCGGTGCCGAAAAGAAGATGTCCGAATTGTTGACTAACGACGACGATATCACCAACTCAAGTAATAAAAGTTTTACAAGAAAATATCCTCGACGTTATGAGAATGCTTCAACATCTAGCGATGCCAGTGAAGATGAATTACCTTTAAAAAAGAAAAAGTTCTCCAATCCCGAAAGGCCATTTACTTTCTCTGACAAACTAAATGTTCATGAAACACCGCCTACAGAGGACTGCCTGACACCATCAGGTTCGAATGTTTCGATCTCGTCTCCTTTAAGTGCAAGTGTTAGTGACACATCTGTATCTCATCGAAGTTCAGGTTTGTGGTCATCTACTGGAACTGCTATTTTTTTTACAAAACTACATAATTTTCAGAATTTGAAGTAAGTGTGCTGAACTGTTTAGCATCGATAAAAGAAAATATTGATCAACACTCCATCATTCTCAACGAAGTCATTCGGTCAATAAGAGCAACAAATCAGCCTTCCTCAGTTGCTCCTAAAGATTTGCCAAACTTTCCAATTAAAAATTTGGCAGAATTGAAAAAATTCGATGCACTTTTGCAAGAAAACCAAGAACTAGTACGATACATGGTGAGTTTGGGAGTTGTATATATACTCGTAAACATAATTTTTAATTGTTCCATATTAGTAATGTAGTAAACAAAAATATATCAATGTAAATTGTTTAGTTTAAAGTTAAAGTTAATGAGGATAAAACTGAAAATGAAACTTAGTTTCCTTGTTAGTAAATTGTTTGATCAAACAATGAAAGCATTCATAACTTTTAACAGATAATCGGTTTCGTTTAGCAAATTTATAATGTGGTTCTTTATTAAAACTATTGTTCTTTTATCTACAAGTACTTAAAACTAAGTTCCACGAAGCAATTCTATACATTTTAAATATGAACTTTCACAGATTCTGTTTGAATTATTGTAGACATCAAGATTAGCTGCAGTAGGTGGCAGTACCATAGAATACCATACAAGAAGGGCTTTAAAATTTCTAATGTCAAACGAAGTTGCAGTAAATTTCAATTGGAAAGGGAGAGAAAAATTGTCATTTGAGAAAACAAAGATAATGAGTGTGATATATGGTAAGAATTCTATTTTGTAGATGGGAATTGCAGAAATAAATTGACTGGCATTCTCTATAAATAATTATAAACTACACAGGTCGATTCATAAGAAGCGCAAAAAATGAGATATCACGCAGAAACTCGTTTTAAATTGGAACGAAACACTTCGTTTGATTTTATTTCTTTTATAGTTTAGGTAGAACGGTACATTATACATTTGATAAACGCGTCTATTTTCTTCTTGGTTACTAATCTATATAAATTAGTATTTCTGTTTTCGGGTTTTACACTAACGTATGTAGTTGAAAAACGAACCGAAATATGAAAATGTATTCGTGTTGAACTACCTATAATGAAGAGTAATCAGGACTTTTTCTTGATTATTTTATATAGCATGCATTTCGAGGGTTATACATGCGATTTATATGTATGTATTTAACCACAAAAATTACTAATTTTTGAACTTGTTACCATATTTTAAAAAATCGGATAATAACTAATAAGTGAATATATCAACAAATTTGAAGGTTGAATTGATTGATTATCAAAATCTTGCAAGTACCGAATGCTGAAAATAGATCTTTCATTTCCGACTACTAGTAATTTCAGTGGCCTCGTCCTTAGAACCGCTTTCGTATCTTTCGAAATGGATTTTATATGTTCTGCGCTACCTCAATTCGAAAGTCATCAAGATGAATTCCCGATTATTTTATTTAATGAAATAAATATTGCTTACAATGATTTTTGGCGCACAGTATATCATTGTGATTATGTTACAAACAAATGTTATTATCTACTATGAAGTTTGTTAATATTAAAATTTTTCGGTATTTTGCAGATGCTGTGAAAGTAAATTATCCTGTTAACGAAAGGAACGACTTAACAATAGCAAACGCTGTCAAAGATTGGTTGAAATTTGCTAAATTACGGATACAACAGACGAAAAAATTAAATGTGGCATTGCCTCTACTTTAAATATTAATAATAACGTTTACAATATATAAGATATATATAATAATACGTTAATATATGTAATAAACATTATGGAAATAATTACTGTTGCTTTACTTACTATGATGCTTATGCATGCATATGCGAAGAATTCGTGATTGACCAAGAAGAGCGGCCAGCAACTTGTGACTTACAGGCTCCATGGTTTGCCAGATGCAATTGCAAGTTATCGCAAAACAGACAATGTTAATTTATTATTGTAGTGCTTCTAGTTCTAGTAATTCCTACGAGGTAAAACTACCAAAGAAAGCGACGTTCAACGTTGCCTAGTAAGAAGCTACTATTTTGTAATATCTATCTAGTAAACAATTATGTCATTACTTCTCTCGGTATAACGGTGCTCTATAACAAAAAAATAATGTATTTTCTTAGTTATTTTAAAAAGTTGATAAAAATTTTAAAAATACGTTGATATTTCTTAAAATGTAAACGTCTTCTAGAGGGTTTATGAATACGTTTTTTTATAATATATTTTAAACGTTTACTCTCCGTATTCTTTTAAAGTAATTTATTCGTTTATGCGATACGTATAATATTGGCAATGAAACTCCTTGAAAATTACGTTTTTTTATAATGTATTTTAAACGTTTACTATCAATATTTTTTAAAGTAGCTTATTGGTTTAAGCGATACGTATAATATTGGTTATTAAAATGGTTGAAAATTACGTTTATATCTGTGACATTTCCTCGTTACTTTAACGTTGATATATTCAGTGTCATATACGTTCGGTTATGAGAAATATTCAACGTTTACTTAACGTAATTGTGCTTACTGGGATACTACTATATACCATTTATTCTAAGCATTAATGATCATCAATTTAGCATTCATTATACACTTGTTTTCATCATGATTAACGGTAAGGTCGCTCAAACAATTACTGATGTCAGTATACTTGACTAAACATACTGACATCAGATTTCACTTTACAGATTTGCAAAGTGAAATCGTCCGAAATGAATAACCTTGAGATGATAAAAACAAATCTAAATTGGAAGATGTTTTTGAAATGGGTATATGTTCACTTCATGCTAGAATTAAAATCTTGCACATTGCATATAATAAGTCGTCTAGAGCTCGGACGATTAATAAAGGTACCAAGCCTCAGAAAAATTAAGGCAAAAAATTAATTCAAAGAATTTTAGGGTTGAATGCAGATGTCATAAAACAAGGAATGGGAACAACCAATTACCGCGATACCTGAATACGATTCTTCAAAAATCTATCGTCCAAAATAACAGGCGTAGTCGAAGAAGTAATTCATAAATTCGTAATCCTAGACATGATTAATAGTAGTACAGCAGTAGATCCAAACAAATTCGGGGATTCAAGCTGTAGAACTGTGTGTGAAACTATATAGTTGATATTTTATGTGCAATTTTTGCAGCCACCTGTATTTTGGTTATTTTGCGCACTTTGCCTTCCGATGCATTACCAACTTGTTTTATAGCTAGGCAATCCATTTCGCACCGTGCGAGTTATCGTTATTAAAATTCTATTTGATCAGATTTTGCAGCATTTTTACTTCATTTACTGCTTCGATAATTCTCGGGAAGATTTTACATGTGTCTGACCTACGACCGGCCACAAATGTTCCTTTAATTTCTTTTAACCTTACCAGAACGACGTAAGGGTTTTTTGCACCGTACGTCATCTAAAAGAAATCTCCACGTCATCGCTCGGAATGGTATATAAACGGCTCGAAAATCCTATTCGATAGGAGTTTATTCCTGCCCCTCCGTATCGCAGACGGTGCTTGACACTGGCCTCGGCGGAACCTCCTCCGTATCGCTATCGGTGCTAGACACTGACTTAAGCGGAGCCCTCCCTCCGTATCGCTGTCGGCGTATGACGCTGACCTAGCCGGAAGCCTTCTCCGTATCGCTGCCGGCGTATGACACTGACCTAGGCGGAAGCCTTCTCCTTATCGTTGCCGGCGTATGACGCTGACCCAGGCGGAAGTCTCCTTCGTATCGCTGTCGGTGTTTGACACTTACCTTGGCGGAGCCCTCCCTCGTAACCGTGTCATTCATTTTTTCTTGCAGCGTTAAATTAAATCTTATTTAATTCAAGTTAAAGACCGTAAGTTTGTTCACTGTTATTATCAATTTGTACTTCGCCGAATTTTCCATTTACTAGTTATAGATTGATTTTTTGAATTTTTAACACGTTGAATATTAAAATACCGTTTCTAATTTCTATATATCTTTTGTACATAAAAGTGTGTCCGAACTTATTTTCCGAATTCCGTTTGATTTCATTGATCTAAGTTCCTTACTTGTTTTGTATATAAGATTGTCACCGACTTTAAAGTTTGAATTCTGTTTGATTTTATTTCTCTGAAGTTATTTGTTTATTTTCTTTTGTAAATAAAACAATTATTTTTCTTAAGTGTACTTACCTCTTTTATTTCCGATGAACCTTGGATATAATTGCTACCCAAAGGTCGATTTCTTAATGAACGCACAAGCATCACGATACACTACTCACTTTAATTTAAGAATTAGCAAAATTAATTTAAAGCTACACGAGGTAATCACCATATAAGCAACATATGACAGCTAGAAACTACCGTATCCTGTAAGCATATCAAGTATCGGCGCTATCTATTGGTGAGAGACGCAACTGCAAAGAATAAGCAAAAACCGACCGCACAGATATCTTCTCGTTATCATAAACTTTGTCAAAGGTAGTAAAAGGCAAATAAGCGATAAATTACTTTATTTGTAGACAGGTTACTAATTTGCTAAAATTAATTAATCTTAGTTTTCCACCCCACTCGCGATGGTGTGGAATCTCCTGTCCTTGAGATAGGATCTGATGGCCTTTAGGATCCTAGGCGGAAAGTTAGCCTCCTTCATCTTCATTAGAAGACTTTCGTAGCGGATTTTGTCGAACGCCTTCTCCAGGTCCAGAGAAACCATAACAGTCGTCTGGCTCCTGTTGGATGCGGTGATGACGTGGTCCGCTATCCGGTACAACTGAAGGGAAGTCGAGTGCTCTGCCCTGAATCAGAACTGATTGCGGTCCCAGAATTGATTATCTTCCAGATGCGAGTTGATTCTGGCCAAAAGCAAGGCTTCTAGAACCTTGCTGATGGTACCTAGCAACGAAATCGGTCGATAACTGTCGTGAGAGTGCGGGCTCTTCTTCTGTTTCAAAACTGGAATGATTCTGGCTGATTTCCACTTGGTCGGATAGCTCGTCAGTTGAAGTACAAGTTGACTAGCAACTTGAGCAGCAGATTCTTCAACGTTCCGACCGGAATACCTCCGGATTTTTTCTGCCTAGCATCCGCTTGATCACCTGCAGGACCTCTTTTAGCGAAACAACGATGGTAGGGCCGGCCTCCGTCTTGTCTTGTCGATCTCCGCCAAGGTGGTCCGGTACCTGCTTTCTCGTTCCTGGTGGTTGCGATCCTTCGGAGTAAAGTAACCCTAGAAAGATGGTTGCAAATGCTTCTGTCTTTTCCGAATATGTCAGTCAGCTTGCTTGTCCGTGCCTTATTTCCGGTATGGGCTTTCTGTCTCACAGAATCCTGTGAGGGTCCCTTTCTTGATTGTGGTCAACAAACCGACCCCATTTCTGCAGATTGTACGCCTCGATGTCTCTTTGAATCTGCCTGCTAAGTCGGCGGTGCGCCTCCTTAAGCGGTGGCAATCTTGTTCGCTGGAACTCCTTTCGGATTCGATTATGCTCCTTGATTTGGTCGATGCTTTCCCTAGGCAAGGACTCAACCTCTGGCAACTTCGGCTTCTTTTCCGATTTATTGAAGGCCTCTTGGATCTTGAAGGTGGTGGTGCTGACTTCCTCCTCCAGATCAGACACCGTCTCAATGCCGGGATTAGCTTTTATCGATTTCGATATAAGCCTCGAGTACAGTTTGCAGTTGTGTTTCCTGGTCACTAAAGCTGGCGAAGGGATCGCCAGTGTCAGGTATGTCTCGGTGATCACTGGGTAGTGATCTAAGCATAGTTCCTGCACTGCACGACACCTCAACGGGAACTTCCAGTTCTTGAGAACGGTGATGTCGAGCACGTCCAGGTCGAAGTGCCCCTGACTGGAGTAGTGGGTCGGCTCCTGGCCTTTTGTCCAGCTATGTTCTCAGTAGGGTACCGTTCGTATTCCTTACTTTGGAGTTCCAGGAACGGTGTTTACAGTTCAGTTTCCTGACATGAAAGCATGATCAGCGAGGTCCGCGAATCTTTCAAAGTCTAGGCCGTTCACGGGCTGCGTGGGTTTATTGTAGCAAGCTTCAAACATCACACTCCCACCCGCACCTGCACATTTCATGACAATTGCGCGTACCTCCATGCTGTTAGCCAGGAGGCAGATTTGCAACCTGATACTCCTTTTGGCCAGAACAGCAATTCCTTCTCCTTGGCTGGGCCTGTCAGTTCCATAGGTGCAGGTGTTTGGTAACTTTGTTACACTAGAATTTTGCTTAAGAGCTATTCTCGCGTGTTATACCGTTTTTACCATCTAACCAACCCTGTATCGCGTACTTGTTTGTATTGACCAATGGCCAATGCGAAGTTAGCGTCCATTCACACTGATTGGTTCTTTTATTTTTAGAACACTTTTGACATAACTTTCGTCGAATCCTTTTCAGTCATTTTCTTTTAATTTGTAAAATTTCAACTCCCTACTTCCGACCTCCTTCCACTTCTAGTTGGAGGAAAAATATCACAGGTTTTTTTGTTGGTGCCTTAACTGTCGAGGTAGCTAGACGTAACGAGTCGATCAAGCTTACGCTTCTCCAATTTTATATAAGTATAACCTTTATGAGGGATTTTATAGAAAAGTAGAAAGGAGTTTTGTGAGTGTGAGTTCTCGTGTAGGATCCAGTAACTACGTGAAATATTCATCTAGGCGATCGCCATCTAAAAAAAACCCTTGAACCCCGGAACTTTCCATTTCTCTAGACACTTCGCCAGATTACAGTAAATGAATCTTGTTTTTTTTTTTGTGTTTTCTAGTTATTTTATATAAAGGCGTACATAGCTTTAAAATTATTTTTGTTGTAACATGTTTTAAATAACGAATAATACATCCGTTAAGTCAAGGTCAATTCTGTTTATCTTAAGTACATGCGTACCTAGTTGTTATTGCCTTGTCACGTTTTAGTTGTCAAACATCAACCCTAAGTATTTGGTTTGCTTGTTCAAATTAGTATAATGTCAAATATATATTTCCATTTCCATTTGGTTATTTATTATTATTCTTTTATTATTTCTTTTTTTTTTGTATCACGTCAGCCATTCAGGCAACAACTTGAACTTCTGGCAGTTCTTCAGCCAAGCTTTGTAGACGAGAGCGATATCGATTCGGTGAGGCAAGGAACTGAGCGAACTCAAGTTTCTGGTTGATAATTTCTTGAGCATTCCAGGTTACGATTCTGAGAGCTCTAGGCGTGGCAGTCATGGCTTCCGTCAGTTCCACGAGAGACGCAAGCTTCTTTATGAGGTTCACAATCTTCTGAAGCTGTCTGTACCCGACGACAGCTCTCCTTCCCCCCTGCTGCATGAGCTTGAAGCATTGGAGCGAGTCGGTTGAGGAGACCGAAGTTTCCTCGTCAGACTCTCCGTCCGCTTCCGGCTCCGGTTGAGAGACCCTAACTTCTGGAACTATCCTCTTCCTTCTCTTCAGAAGAGCTTGGCTTCCTTACCAGTTGCTAACTGGGCGGGTATACCCTTAGCCCGCTTCTGGGTCGCGCTTGCCACTGAGGCGTACGTGACGGGAGTAGCCGTAGGGCCAACTTTTTCCTAAGCCTATTCGCGCACCAGAAGGGAGCTCAAGAGCTCCCTTTCCTGTCCACTCAGAGGCGGCAGTTTAGGGAACGCCCTGGCCGAGAACTCAAGCGGTGGCGTAAGCTTGGGGGCCTGTTACGACCGCTGAGAATCCGGAGAATTCCGTTGTGTTGGAGCTCCCAACGGCAGGTAGGGAATCTATAGTAAAGTACTTTTTGATCGTCTTGGCCTTTTTCTTGTTTCTGCTTTTGATCTTCATCCAAGTTTGTGGTCGCGCAACTTCTTCAGCTTGCCCAGTTCACGTAGTATGTTCAGTGTGATCTGGGAAAACAAGTCGTACGTCCAACACATACCGGAGTTAGCTACGGCTAAGTTGGTTCAGATACCATTTCCAACTGACAGCTAAGCCTAATCTGTCACATTTTTGTGGTCGTGCAACCTCTCCAGCTCGCCCAGTTCACGTAGTGTACTCCGCGTGATCGAGGAGAACAATCGCACGTATGGTACATAGCTAGCTACGGCCGACTTGGTGCAGGAACCATCTCTAAGTGATAGATAAGGCTAATCTGTCACATTGGTGGTCGCGCAACTTCTCCAGCTCGCCCAGTTCACGTAGTGTGCTCAGCGTGATCTGGGAGAACAGGTCTACGTGTGGCACATACTAGAGCAAGCTACGCCCAGGTTGGTTCAAAAATCATCTCTAAGTGACAGTTAAGACTAATTTGTAACATTTCTGTGGTCGCGCCACTTCTCCAGCTCAGCCAATTCTCGTAGTGTGCTCAGAGTGAACTGAGAAAACAATTCGCACGTCCGCCACATACCGGAGTTGACTACCAGCAAGTTGGTTCAGGAACCATCTCTGAGTGACAGACAAGGTTAATCGGTCTCATCCTTGGGATCGCGCAACTTCTCCAGCTCGCCCAGTTCGCGCAGGGTGCTCAGCGTTATCTGGGGAAACAAGTAGCACGTATGGCACGTACCGGAGTTAGCTGTGGCCACTTTGGTACAGGAGCCACCTTTAAGTGACAGATATGACTGTCTGGTCACATTTTTGTGGCCGCGCAACTTCTCCAGCTCGCCTGCGAAATCAAGTCGGGCGTACGACACATACCGGAGTTAGCTACTGCCGAGTTGGTTCACGAATCATCTCTGTGTTACCGATAAGGCTAAGCTGTCACATTTCTGTGGTTGCTCAAGTTATTCAGCTCGCCCAGTTCATGTAGTGTGCTCAGTGTGATCTGGGAAAGCAAGTCGCACGTCTAGCACGTACCGGAGTTAGCTACAGGCAAGTTAGTTCAGCAACCATCACTAGGCGACAGCTAAATCATATCTATCACATTTTTGTGGTCGCGCAACTTCTCCAGGTCGCCCAGACCATGGAGGGTGATCAGAGAAAGCAGACCGCACAAACGAGTTAGCTACGGTTATGGGGTAGAAACTTAAATGGAGATAGTTGTATTAAAGTTGCAAGACAAAGACAAAACACAATTAGTTGGGGAAAAACTCTATACATGACAGCTCAACACAATATTTAGTAAAATTGGAAGGGTGTATTTTTATGAGTAATTACGTAAGCAGTTGGCAGCAGTGATTAATAATCACGCGATCCGGTCTCTTTACTTAGTTTATGTATTTATTAAAGTTTTTCATCTTTCAACTTTTTGAGCTATGTATTTGTTTTTTAAGTTATAGTTTTGTTGTACATAGTAGTTTTAAGTTAGAACAACATATATTTTCTATTAATAAGGACTTTATACGTATTTGCTAATAATATTTTTTTTCTACAAGTTTATTTTAAGGCTTGTATTATACTTGTATACTTATACTTGTATTAGGTGTTCTTGCTCGGTGAACGGTTGTGAAGACAAAATGTCTTCACGGCATTGCATTGCACTGGGTTTTCTGGATCCTCATCCTGCTTCCTCCAGTTCCATCGGGTTGATGATCTTCCTGGGGTCCTCGGTCCTTGGTGCTTGGTTCTTGGAGTCCTACTCCTGGACTCCCTCCTCGGTTACTAAAACAGAAAAATATGAGTTAGTAAGGTGTTAGTACACGCTATGGTGATACCTATGCCAGCCTACTCAGGTGATCGTAGGTGGTCTTGTGCCTCCATCCCGAAGGGGTTCTTCGGACGGTGGCGTTCTTCATTGCGGGATTCTTGCTAGTTAGCGTCTTCTGGAAGAAGTTTTTGTTGAGCCGTGCCAGGAATTCCTGCAGCCGCTCAGTCTCGCTCAGGTGTGTCAGTGTAGCCAGCGAGGTGGGTTGGGGTACGTGTAGTACTAATCGCAAGCAGCGATTCTGTACAGTCGCAAGGGAGGTAGGTAATGTGGGTGGGTGCCGCCGTGACCCAGACGGGACTGGCGTAGGTAAGGATCGGGCGTATGTGTGTCTTGTACAGCATGACGCCCGTTTTAGGGTTGAAGTGGGAATTTGTGAGGATGGGATACAACTGTCTGGCTGCACCTATCTTCACGGCATTCCTTTCCACATCCTGTTAAGTACCCTCGCGAGGTGCGTGGGGGTACGTGTAGTACTAATCGCAAGCAGCGATTTTGTACACTCGCAAGGGAGGTAATGTAATTGGGTGCCGCCGGGGACGGGACTGGCGTAGGTAAAGATCGGGCGTATGCGTGACGCCCGTTTTATGGTTGAGGTGGGAGTTTGAGAAGATGGGATACAACTGTCTGGCTACACCTAGTGCCCTGTTCCGAGCTATTCTGAGATACCTCTTGTCGAGGATTATTCCGAGGTACCCGATCTTGCAAACTGGTCGCTGTCCATGAGTTAGTTATCTACAAGATGGTCGTTGATTCTGGCCAAGAGCAGAGATTCAAGATTCTTGCTGATGGTCCCGAGTAACGATATCGCCCGACAACTGTCTGAATGAGGATCCTTCTTAGGTTTCAAGACTGGCATAACCCTGGCAGACTTCCACCGGGTCGGGTAGTATGTCAGTCGGAGCACTGCGTTGAAGATCTGCGTCAGGTTGACAAGTAACTTGAGGGGTAGGTTCTTCAACGCCGCTCCTGTTATACCGTCTTCGCCAGGGGCCTTTCTGCCCGGGATCCGCACGATTACTTGCAGGGCCTCTCTGGGTGAGACGACGATCGGAGGTCCCGCCTCCATATCGTCTATCTCCCCCAGGGTGACCTGGAACCTTCTCTCCTGCTCTGGATCGTTGCGTGCAGTTGGCGTGAAGTGGCCCAGGAAGATGGTCGCGAGTACTTCCACCTTCTCCGAGTCCGTCAGACAGCTTGTTTGTCCGTTCTAAATCTCCGAGATAGGCTTTCTGTCTCGCTTTCAGAATTCTGGAGACCTTCTGGGGATCTCGCTCTTGGTTGGTTTCAACAAAGTTGTCCCATTTCCGCAGCCTATGCGCCTCGATGTCTCTCTGAATCTCCCTGCTTAGACAGCGGTGAGCCTCCTTAAGCGGTGGGTATCTGGTTGATCTTGATCTTTTTCACGATTTTCCTCGACAGGGTTTCCGCCGCGGGAAACTTTGGGTTAAGCTCAGACCTTTTCAATGCCTCTTGGATCTGCCATGTGGTGTTGCAGACTTCCTCCTCTAGATCGCTCACGGTCTCAATACTGGGACTGGGGGGTACTTCCTGTACAGATTCCAGTTATGTTTCCTGTTCACTGTACTCGGCGAGGGAGTAGCTAGTGTTAGGTACGTCTCGGTGATCACTGGGTAGTGATCTGAACATAGTTCCTCCACAGTGCAACACCTCAGAGGGAATGTCCAGTTGTTGAGGATCGTGATATCCAGCACATCCGGGTCGAAGTGACCCTCTGTGGAGTAGTGGGTGGGTTCTCTCAGCGAGGCAACTTCGAACTCGTCTGTTTGGTCGAGCCAGGCTCTTAGGAGTCTGCAGTTGGTGTTATCGAGTTCCATGAACGATGTTTATTGTTCAGGTCTTCAAAGACGAAAACATGTTCGGCGAGGTCCGCAATCATTTCCAGTTTCAAGGCGTTCACGGTCTGCTGGTGTTTGTCGTATCAAGCTACGAACATCACCGTCGCACCGGCTCTTTTCATGGCAATCACGCTCGCTTCTTTGTTGTTAGCAGGGAGGCAGATTTGCGAATGCATGATGCGTCTTTTCACCAGAACAGCAGTTCCTCCTCCTCTGGTTGAGCTGTCAGTTCTATAGACGTGGTAGTTCGGAATTTTTTAATTTCTGGTTAGCCTTCAGCCACGTTTCGCAGATCAAGACGATATCAATCCTGTGGTCTACAAGGAACTGAGTGAACTCAAGTTGCTTATTTAGGATTCCTTGGGCGTTCCAGGTAATGATTTGATTGATGATGACTTCTCGCCGTGCCCAGCTCCATGAGAAATTGAAGTTTCTCTAGGGTATTAGAAATGCTTTGAAGCTTTTTGAGCCCAATCACCGCCTTTCCTGCAGCCTGCTTCAGGAACCTGAAGCAGTGTAGCGACTCCTGGTAGGGAACCTACGGTTTCCTACCAGGAGTCGCTACTTGTAGTAGCCTCAGATTCCGGGACACTTCTTGGAGGTTTAGCTCCCTTTCTTCTTCGAAGAAGAGCTAGTTCCGGCTTCTCGCTCTTCTTCGGGACCTTCTTCCCCGTTGGTTCCTTCTTCTTCGGTGACTTGGAAGGAGCGGCCTTTACGGAGGCCACCTTTGCCCGCTTTTGGGATCCGCTGGAAACCGTCGCGTAAGTGGATCGGTTACCATCAGAAGTTTCCCTTTTCTGCGCCTAATTGCGCACATTCTGGGAGCTTAACAGCTCGCCGTCCTGTGTGTTGAGTGGCGGCAGTTTGACGAACGCCTTCTCAGTGTTTACCGGCGGCGGCTTGGGTTTGGGCTTGGCTTGGGGTTTTCGTGAAAACTGCTTGGCGGCTTGACAACTTGTGATACACTGCACAGCCCCTGTACGTAGCTGGGAGCTCAGTCCCGCAATTAGCACACTTGCGTGCGCCATTTGCGTCCAGTCCGCACTTCTCCGTTAAGTGCCCCTCTGCCCATCTCGCCGTCGGCCTGCAGCATTCCGGCGAGTGCCCAAAACGTTGGCATCGGTTGAGACTGGGCTGGTTCTTTGCAGATCTTGAAAGGAACGACCGAGACTTACATCCCGAATAGTTCCTTTACCTTGTAGGCGGCCTCGATGGTGGGGCGAGAGACAGTCGCTAGCTCACGGTTTTATCGCGTCTCTTCATGTTTGCGACTGACCTCACCGTCACACCTTGTGCCAGGAATTCGGCCTTAATAGTCTCTGCTTCCAAAGGGGGCGGCATGTACTTAACTACGATCCTTACAGGGCGATAGCTCTGCAAGGTATACGTATAGTACTGCTTACCCTCCGCGGTAAGCGCGGTCGTCACTTTCTTCCAGTCATCGTCGCTGGCGGTTTTCACCACCAGGCGGTTGACTTTAAACAGGAAGGTGAGTTTCTCTCGGCACAAGGCCTTGATGCTCCGACCGCCTGTACCTAAAATAGGTGGGCGTTCTTACGAACGGTTTGTGCTAACGCACAGTTGTTTGCAGATTGGCACGTCCGTATAGGTCGAGTGTTGTCATTCGACTAACCTCAGCGCCGCTACGCAACTTAGTAGTGTTTCGATACTTGCAAAACACGTCCGCTTACTTCGACTGCTATTTCTCCATTTGCAAATTTCCCGTTATTTAGCCGCACCAGCGATCCCAGGAACCGCCTGCACTACCAACATCCCGTACTTCCGCACGTGATCTCCCACTTACGGCGTCCTGTGCTCCGCAGTCCTCGTATATCGCACATCTCCAACGAATTTCGCTTTTTGTCCTTCAATCATTTTCTCCAAGTTGACTTTTCCCTGTAGTTGGTTGCATACGAATTTTACCTTTACCACACCCGCATGAATATGCACCCCATACAAAGTGGCCTTAATCCGTTCCCTGTACAAAGTATTCTTTTTGTGTTCCAATAAACCTGTTTTGTGTTACGAACGATTTGTAATTTTACAAACCAACCCGAACAGTTTTATCCAAGCTTTATTGACATTTTTAACCCTAACAGTGAAGTGCATTTGTGTGAACGATACGGTCATAAGCCGACCGACAGTAAGTACTGACAAACTTTATTACATACCCGTAACCAGAGCTAGACTTTCCTAACTATTGTGTGCCGGACGTACGAAGGCGTAACTAACAAGGTATTATCGTCTCATGCCGAAGAAACAAGCTGCATTAAAAAGACACAGCCAGCGAATAATAAAGATTTTTCACCCTACGATTGTGGTTTTACTAGGTGTACCCTCCACTATACACCCCGTACGGCCCATCGGTAACAGCTTTCTGTTGTATCTTACTTGCCTGTTTACGAGTAGCGGCTACCATATCTGCGGAAGGCGTTGTGCGTCGTCCCTTTTGTTTAAGCTATGCGCCCATTTGTCGATCTCTATTGCTTCTCTAATAGCCAGCGACGATGTTGTTTTGTTGCTTACATCCTTTTTATGTTCTTGTACTCTCACGCTTATTCTGCGATTTGTTTGGCCAATATATGTCCCATCATACTCCTTACATGGTATTTTGTATACGCCTTGGCACTCTAATGGTATTTTGTCCTTTGGTGTAACTAGTATATTGCCTATTTTTCGGTTTGTAGTGAAAGTGGTATGTATTTTCTGTTTTCGAAGTGTTTTGCCGATTTTGTCTGTAGTTGACAAATTTACTCAGACTGGATCTGTTGCAAACGTAAAACATAAGCAACCGAGCCGCATGAAGTGGAAGTGCTGGGTCATTTCGGCATAAATCGTAATACTTCATTAGGCCAGATTTCTGCCGCAACTGGAATTTCCTTGGGTTCTATTCTTAGAATTACAAAACTTCATAAATTCCATCCTTATAAATTGCAAATATGTCAACAGTTAACTGAAGACGATTTTGACAGAAGAGTAGAGTTTTCTGAACAAATGATGATTAATAATAACAATATATTTGTAAGAGATACCTGCTTTAATGATAAATGTACTTTTTAATTATTGGATTTGTAAATGAATATAACTGGAGATATTGCAAATGTCATATGTTCATTTATACCCTCATCTGTATGTAGGACACTGTATCCTGAAAAAATTAATGTACGGGCAAGCATCTTAGCGGACCAAGTGATTAGTCCATTGTTTTTCAATGGAAATCTAAATGGCGAAGTATATTTGGATATGTTGGAAAATATTATCAATTCGCTAATTACTGACGCTCTCGAAAATCAACTGGATTTACATTTTTCAACAAGATGGAGGTCCTTCTCACTATGTTCTTCCAGTACGGCAATGGTTAGACAATGCATTTCCAAATAAATCGATAAGAGGAAGAGGACCAATAGAATAACCAGCCGGATCGCTTGATTTGACGCCACTAGACTTTTTTCTATGGGGTCTAAAGTCTGTCGTACTTGCCTCTGAACCTCGAAATTTTGAAGAACTTCGTCAGAGGATTACCGTAACCTGTCGACGAATTCAAAGAGATGTTTTTGGAAATGTAGAGAGAGACGGCTGTGGTTTAATTACTACTTAAAATAAGTGAACCGAATTTTGAAATAGTGCAGATCTACTTACACTTTCAGGTGTGTTTATAGTTGTACTAGACATACTTGGCGCTCGTCACTAGTCAGTTTACATCATTGAATTTCTATTTATAACTTCGTTGATTTTTATTAAGCATATCCTATGTCTTTTACTTTTTGAGTTATGGTTCTTATTAATTTTCCATTATTCCGGCTATATTTATATTCTTAGTAGGTGATGATTTCATAATAACAGTAAGTTTTTTAACATTCAATCGTGTTTAGTGAAAGTAATTAAGTTATTTATATAAAACGAAGTTTTCGAAAGAGATAGACAGATATTTCAATTTTTGGTTCATTTATTCTACGTAGTAATTAAATTACGACGGTCTTTCTCAAACAACCCCTTTGCTGTATTTTCGCTGTCTTTGGCGAGCCTGATATAAGTACTTTCGCCTGTTGTCCTGGAATACGTTTCCAATGAGACCTTCTTATTATTTTCCCCCTTTTGCATATGTACATATATCCATACATGAGTAACATATGTTAGGTTATCATATAATATAGGGTATACTAAGCATTAAAAGAAACTAATGCAAGAGCTAACAGTTTATTAATTTGAAATAATTTATTAATAGAATGTGCACATGCTATTACAAATTAATCGTTTCAAACTAACACACGATGAATAAAATTTAATATAGGGAGACCATTCCCTCATATATCACAGCTATCTATTATCTGCATATATTTTTACCAAAAGAAAGAAAATTTATATCCCGTTTACTTAACCTTCCTTATCTACACGTAAAATACTGGTTATTAAGCCTTCGCAAATTAAAAAATATATATATTAATTTGTACCCAAGATTTTGAGTATATACAATCAATATGCAATAGTTCTTTGTTACATTATATAAAGACGCATGTATTATTCATATGTTGGTGTGATGTGTTAAAAAATAATAGTAGAATTTTATGCAAAACTCTAATAGATCCAGGACTAGGTTTCGTATAAAACCTTGTAAATGTACTGATTTTAATTAAATACCTCATATAACTAGGCTAATATTTATTCTACAGGCTGTTCAAAGTAATTGGCGTACTATTGTTAACTTTGTTATTATCGGTGTAACAATATATACTTCTTTTCCATGATCGTGCGTTGACTCACATAATTTGATACTTAGTTGGCTATGTACTTTTTATTATTACTACTGTTATTACTATTGTTATTATACTGTTTTTCGCTTTGTATTTAGTTAATATGCTTGTGATGTTCAGGGGGAATAATAGCAGCTTGTTTGGCAAGTGGTTGATCCTGAACACTTTGGCCGTATTTATTACTATTTAATTTTACGTTTTTGTTTGTATTGTATGTTACACATTTAATAGTCAATAAACCGCTTTGTTATATGTTTTTTTTTCCGTTGAATATGACATGAAACAAATTGCCTACATCTTCAAACTAATTAGATTATTTTTTATGGAATATTCAATATCTGCATTAATCTACATGAAAGCAGAAATAAAATGATAAACCAAGGCAATAATAACAATGTTTGGAATAGTGCGCAGATAACTTTTAACAATTATATTTTACAATAAGTGCTATCACAATAGTGTAATACACATATAATGTGTATTATACTTAGAAATTGGTAGTATTTAACTGAATGAGTTTTTGTTCGATCAGCGTAAAATTTAACCTTTCTCATAAACACGGTTAACTGCTGTGGTAAGGAAAGCATAATGCGGTATTCTTCCTTCAACGTACTCTTATCGATTTATGTAATTTATTGCCTGAGTATTTTAACATGGACCACAGGATAACCTTAATAGATAGAGAAGTTATTTGTAAGACACAATATACTACGTACATATATAAAATAAAAACTATAATAGACATGTAAGAAATGCCTCTCCATAAAAACGTGTATTCCCTTATTATTATTATCATAAAAGCAGCCAGAAATGATAAAAAATTGTATCACTAAGAATTACTTGGTAAACAGGAAATATCTACTAATATTACATATACATATGCGCAAAAGAACCCGGGTAAAAATCTAATTGTCCAGCAAAAATTGAAGTGAAAAGTGAAGTTCCCAACAATCTAACTTCGCTCCATGCCACATCACCGTGGCCCAGAGACAGCATGGGTAACCTTCTATCAGTCATCTCCGCGCGGTCAGAAGATTGTGCTTTTTTGTGAATGGAGATCTTTCAAAACGGTTCTGTTGGCTCAACATTTTACAAGGATTTCAAAAAAGTAATAATATAGAACGTTTCATTCGAAAAACACAACTTCGGGTTGGTACGAACTTACGAGGCATCCCAATAGTTTTCAATACAAATTTAAACCATGTCCACGATCACACCTCACAACTCATAATAATAAAAAAAACCGTTTCGAGAAATTTTCAATCATAAGAGCGCAATTTTTGGAGCCCTCGCGATGATTGGCGCTGTATATGCAACCCATCGCACACTACGGCTCGGTGTGTCCGGTGCTTAACGTACTAACTACTAAAAATATATACATACAGTTTAAAAAAGCGAATAAACCGGAGTTCCTTTTTTGAGTTGTGGCTGTCTTTTACTACTAGAAGAAAAACCTTTTTCTGATAACTGAATATTTGGATATCCACGAGAAAATACTAAAGCTGCCTTCCATATCTCTGCGAGGGGGTAACCTGTATCTTTATTGACATCCTTGGGATGTTCACGGATCTCTATGGACTCTAATTTTGGATGCGAGGTACTGGTTACTTTCTCGCAGACATATGGAAGCCTATCATCTGTAATGACCAATACTCGACTAACAGTAACCGCGACACTTAACCAATTAGCGATAAGCCCCGCCCACCGCCGATATAAAAGCGTGCGAAACGTTTTCGATTTTCGATTAATCATGACACGGACCAATCCTGAAACACGTTTAGTTTTAACATAACTGTAGTAATCACCAGATTTATTCAATGCAAAGTAGTTTTGAATTATGCGCATAGAAACTCACATTGATTCTGAATGCATGGATTTTAAAAACTATTGTACTTTTTCTCCAATATAATACAAATTCGATGTTTCCTTTATTTAAACACTTTTTCAACATGGATCACTTAACCAAATAATGATAACCAAGTTCATATCTAACACATCGAGTAAGGCACGAGGTCAAGAAATTAAAAACAAATGTAAAAAATAAATAAATAGATGTGCCTGCAGCTGCAAAGTAAATTAAATAATGCTAAAAACCGAAGGTGAAATAAAAAGGAAATACATGGAAGAAAATTGGAAGGTATGTAAGCAAGAATTTGAGGTATACGCTACTGCTGTTGAACTGGATAGCAAACCAGAAAAGATATAATGCGCACAACTGTCATATAATACGGGTAAAGACGCTATCAAAATTATACATACATACTTTTGAGTTTAAAAAGTGGGCAAAATCGATATTGTAAAGCAAAAATTTGATCGCATATAACGTACGAAAGGTACAAATTTTTTCATCGAGGCCAGGAAGCGAAACGATTGCACAATCTGTTACTCAATTAAAGAATCAAGCCAGGCGGTGTGAAAAAACGTTCCTAAATTCCAAAAGAATTGATCAAAACCATGCGAGTTTAAAAGAACTTTCAAAAATGTTTTTTTTTTACAAATACTTTATTTTAAATGTGTTCGTACATTTCGTGCGCAGTCAGCACATCGTCACCACTATCAATGGATTGCGAACGAAATGTACACACAGGACTAAATAGAATTTTTTGTAGTTAAATCTGATAATAGTTCCAATATCTTAGGATTACACAAACGTACAGATTTACAATTAAATAATTCTAAAAAAGATTTAAATTAAATAGAAATAAATTAAGCAACAATTTAACGGGAAGTACATCAATTTAATTGAAACTTGTAACACATTATTTTATTGGTAAAGGGGGGAAACCATAGCAATTAGAATTTAAAAAATGCTAAAAAATATACCCTGCCAGAAATGTCCCTTTTGCTTTACGCGAATAATTTTAACAATATTTGGATACTAGCGTATACAATTAAATATTAAATAAAACATCGAAACTGTTAAGTATTAAATTAAAAAAGTAATGGCTCGTTACCGATATGTCTTAGTCTCAAAAATTAAATTCGGTAATAGTATCTAGAAAATATAAAATACCAAACACTCACAAAGTCATGACAAATTTAAATGGTTCCACCACATATTCAACATGCGTCAAGCAGTTTTTGGAATATTCCACCAGAAAGTTGACACAATGTTTGATAGGTGCAGATTTTTGCGAATGCTATTTAGTTTGAACACGGCAAGTGAAATATTTCAGGAAAGACTTCAAAAAGATCTTTACACAGAATAAAGTTGGAATTTATGTAGACGACATTGCATTAGATACCGAAGAAGCTATAAAAGCCTGTTCCGAAAGATTAAAAAGACCAACGATCTTTAGGTTCTATATCATATGTGGGCAGATTTATTCTTATATTATCAAATAAAATGGAATCGTTACGAGAAATAAAACAAAAAAACATATATGTGAGGTAATTAGTAGAGTAATTTTCGTCGACGCAACAGAATCGGATCCGTTGTTGTGCGTAGACGTATACTAGGGTTGGAAAGGATTCATGTATAAGTGCTAGTTCCATACATATAGCTAATAACGTTGCCGTCTATGAGTAGGCACGCTCTCCTCACTCTTCAGTTTTACCACACACATGCCAGTCAGTCGCCTATTGTATGTGCTTGGGTTATCAGTTCGACTTCGTTGCTGACTTTAAGGAAAACGTAATTACATCTTATTTGGTTTTTTTGATATCTATGAACTTCAATAATTTAATTGTACAGAAGGCAAAGAAATTGTTCTCCATTCAAAAAAAAAAGATAAATTTCAGAAATAAAAAAGAAATAAATCTCATTATAAACTAGCGAATAGATTACATTACAAATAATAGTAACCGCATAACAAAAACATGAATTTTTCATTGTAAATTGAAGTCCAAAACAAAACCATGTTTTCCAAATCTAATTAATGGAACTTTATATCAAAATGAATCGTATTTGTATATGTAAAAATTCAATTCAACCTATTGTTACCACGGATATTCAAATAAGCAATACTGCTAGTAATGTAGTACCATTTAACGACTTCTCAGTATCAACATAATTTCAAGAAATACATTCCACTGTATAACTACGAGATAAAAACAAAGAAAATCAAAAATAACAAAGCAGCAAAAGTTCGGGAAAGGCGACGATAATCAAGAAAATGAACGACGGGTATAACGCATCACTTGACTAGAGTCTTATGCAATCCTCTCACGATAGAGGTTAGATTACCACTGATACTGATGCATGTCCTCATCGTTATACTTTTAGAGCGAGGAAATTTTGTAACAGTGCCCGTGCATTTTAGCGTACACTGTATTACAGAACTTTCTAACGGTACAGCGGTATGTACACTATGTATTAATTAAATGCGAAGTGGCCAGTTTCGAACGTACCCAAGTTGCCTACCGTATTCAAAAGATAAAATTTAAGGTTGGCTAACTAGCATAACATTTCATATGAATGGCGGCAGTATTATTATTTGTGTCTCTTTAAACTGGTAAATATATAATCACAACAATCCCTTTTTACCTGAGAGGTTATTAGATATATTTGGATATATACACAGTCGGACGCACAGAGAACGTCCCACACTAGCGATAGCTATCGGTTAAGCGAAGGCGTATTTCGTCGCCTAGGACTGAGAGAGTTCCATCTATGACTGCCTGTATCTTTATAAGAACTCTTTTACATTTTGTTTCATACATCACTTTGGTAAAGTTTGGCCAAGAAATTTAGATACGGAATTTGGAAATCAAAGGATACAAAAAATGTGAAGCTATATACGATGTTCCATTAAATAAAGCTAAACTATGTTTGTTCGCCGTAATAGCGTAATTATAAAATTTTCGTTGGTATACTTTTGTTCGAAATATTTTTTTGTATCTACAAAAGCAAAGGCCTATACCGAATCTGAGTACATCGCATCAACTGCTCTTTGTAATCAGAAAATACCAAGCGCACTAAACACTGACATAAATTTCAGTATATTAAAGAAAATGTGTCACTGTATATGTGTCTATTTTGTAGCGCACTGATGTTTTCACTTCGTGTCCGTTTTGCTCCAGCAGTTAGCCGTATATGCTCTATATATGGAACATAATACTAAATTTTTCTATCTTTGTATCTTTTTAAATAAATCTTTTTTTGCTTTTATATAAGTTGGTTATATAATTACTTTTGATTAGTTATGACGTGTCCATTACTATAAATCATTTAATTTTTTTTTGTTTAGAGTGACCGTTACGCCCCATTTTCCCTTACCAAATTACGAATACTTTTATAATACAAATAAAAACTATTATTATATGTAGCTAATACATGTTCACAGCTTGTTTCTATTTCATAAATGAATCACGAACTAACATTATTTGAGAAAACATAATTTTTCAATCTATAACGCTGACTTGTGCTTACAAAATAAGTTCAATTAACAACTAGTATAGTATATATCAAGAAATTGTATATGAAACCTAGCCCATTGAGGGAAACTAATTAATACAACAAAAAGTAAGACATGTCCGCAACTGCAATCTAATATTTTACGTAGTATAAATAATATTTGATAAAATTGGTGCCCCTGATCTCTAGGAGGCTCCCTGGCATCTTTTTTGAATTCTATAAAATATGCTAGATTACAAACGCGGACAAACAGTACACATAAGTAAATAAATAAATCGATGCTATTATTCGAATTTAGTCCATTGGTTTTGAGATGTTACTTTACCAGAATTGTCTCTATTGCACACAAATGGCTCAAATTTCGAACTCGAAAACGATTGAAAATCCAGACCGTATTCGTGTAGTAGTTCCACCGTCTCCCTGTCTGGATTTCTCGTAAGGGTGCCGCTGGAAACAGTCCCGTTTGGGGACGTAAGATGATTTTCGTAATTGTAGAGAGGATTGGTAACGCTCATTGGCACCTGATTGTGCGACGATGGAAGATGAAAATTTTGTAGGAATGTGTTCGTCGGTAGAGAACTTGTTAGATTGGATTTTAAAGGATCGAAGTCATCAATGTCCGATGATGATGAATCCAATCGTATCAAGTCTTCAGTCTCTTCATCTTTCTGTTAAAAAATAGCAATAAAAAGATATTACTAAAACTTGCTCTATAAAATGGAATTGCATGACTATGCTACATCATTGTATAGTGTCATCGACATTTGTTTAAATGTATTTCTCAGTGAATGTTAGGTACTACTTATTATACTGTTAACTTAATTACGATACAAAATAATCTACTTTACCTGTTAAAAATGTTCGTCTGATTTGAAAAGTTAATTAGGAAAATTAAACTATTGAAATATTGGGTTTTGTTCGAAACTTTTGAATCTTGTGCCTTCTACGTACTTGTAGATTATATATTTTGATGTCGAATTATTTTTTCATTACAAAATATCCAGACGAATATATATGAAAAGCATAACGATATTTAGCAGAGTCTGTTTAATACAGTTTGCATATTGACCGTATTTGTTATTAATTTTATTTATTATCTTTAATTTTATTAATTTTAAGACTCAGTTGTTTTCCGTTGTTTTTATGGGACATTTCCCAAACCATAACAGATATTAAACACTAATGAAGTCCTAAGCTTTTTTCCGAGGAAATAAAACGTTGAAATTCGTTAGCGGGCGTTGTAATTTGATAGTTGCATTGAAATTGAAAGTATTTTTTATTAAAAACTAAGTTTTGCCTTATTTGTATAGGTTTATGAGCAGTATATTATACCAAAGACGAATTGAATGGTACTTAGAAATTGTAACACTGCTCCATTATTACTGTATGGAACAAAAGGTAGGAATATTTAAATAACAGATTATAAGTAACCAAAACCCGAATACCGCCAGATGCCATCATCTTGACTACACTACTCGCTTTCGTTCTTATCTCTCTATATTACATGAATTTTGAAATTTATAACATTATTTTTTCGTAACTGTTGCAATAACAAAGACACAATATATTTTGGAAGGAGTCAAAATCTTGTAGATTTGACAGCCATCGCAGTAGTCATGATCTAATAGAACTGTTATTTCATTGAAAAAGGACTGGGGACCCTTCATCAGATATTTGACTGCTATAGGCCTAATACAAACAACGAAAATGAGATATGGTACTCATTAAAGGGAATATTTAACGTTCTCTAATATATTCTGGCAAACGTATATATTTTAATTGTCCCAGCATTTGGTATTTGCAAATATAAGTATTCGTATATTAGAGATTATAACTACCGATCTCTGGAAAAGTATGAATGGAACGAATATAAAAAAATAAAGTATTATGCAATCATGGGCGTAGACAGAGGGCGCAGGGAGAGGCCATGACTGTATACCGTTAGGACCAAAGGAGGCTTTTGGAGAATACAGTCAAAATTAAACTGAACGAGTAAGTAAAATTCCCTTTTAGAGTGCTCTAAGCTTTCGAATGTAATAATTTTTCATCAGAGAAGAACAATTACGAGAGTAAGAAAACTTCATTAATAGAGGGCGATATTAATTGTGAAGAGACATGCACACAGCTAAGGTCATATGTACATACCAGGTGTGTCGGTAATTCCTTTCCGGTTTTTCCGGCAGATGTCACTGGCCATAAGTATGAAATGTTATGATTTGATACATATGTAATTTTATTCTACTGACATTAACCTTAAAACTACACAAGTTACGTTCCGCCAAAATAACAGCGTTATAGATTTATAATTTTTTGAAAATGTCGAGTTTTGTGCCTGAAAACGTGCATTTGCGGCACGCATTACTTTTCTTGTTTCATCAAAAGAAAAAAGCCGCTGAAAGTCATCGTTTGCTAGTAGAGACTTACGGTGAGCATGCTCCAACCATAAGAACATGTGAAACGTGGTTTCGACAATTCAAATGTGGTGATTTCAACGTTCAAGATAAAGAACGTCCTGGTAGGCCGAAAACGTTTGAAGACGCGGAATTGCAGGAGCTATTGGATGAAGACTCAACACAAACTCAAAAACAATTAGCAGAAAAGTTGAATGTGGGCCGAGTAGCAATTTGTGAACGATTACAAGCTATGGGAAAGATCCAAAAGATGGGGAGATGGGTGCCACATGAATTGAATGACAGACAAATGGAAAATCGAAAAATCGTTAGTGAAATTCTGCTTCAAAGGTATGAAAGGAAGTCATTTCTGCATCGAATAGTAACGGGTGATGAAAAATGGATTTATTTCGAAAATCCCAAGCGAAAAAAATCATGGTTATCACCTGGCGAAGCTGGCCCATCGACTGCAAGGCCAAATCGCTTTGGTCGCAAGACCATGCTCTGTGTCTGGTGGGACCAGATTGGTGTCATATATTATGAACTGTTGAAACCGGGAGAAACAGTTAATAGTGATCGCTACCGACAACAAATGATCAATTTGAACTGTGCATTGATCGAAAAACGTCCACAATACGCTGAAAGACATGATAAAGTGATTTTGCAACATGACAACGCGCCGTCTCATACAGCAAAACCAGTCAAAGAAATGTTGAAATCACTTGGATGGGAAGTTTTATCGCACCCGCCGTACTCTCCAGACCTGGCTCCATCCGACTACCACCTTTTCGCATCGATGGGGCACGCGCTTGCAGAGCAGCACTTCGCCGATTTCGAAGAAGTTAAAAAATGGCTCGATGAATGGTTTAGCTCAAAGGAGGAACTGTTCTTTTGGAATGGCATTCATAAATTGCCTGAGAGATGGACAAAATGTATAGAATCAAATGGCCAATACTTTGAATAAATAAATTTTAACTATCCATTCTAAGTAACGTGTTTTCTTTAGCGAAAAAACCGGAAAAGAATTACCGACACACCTGGTATATATAGTGAGTCGGGAAAAACTAATCAAATTCCAGGAGTGCATTGTACACATGAAAATAATGTAGAAAAGCTGGTATGTTCTTATCCGATTTTCATTTGTTTCCAACCTATAGCGTAATTATAAATAAAATTTCATACATTCATTTTTTGATCATAAATAACTTTTTATCAAGATTTTTCTGATGTGGAAACCGTTGTGATATTCAACAGCAGCTGTAGCATTTCTATTACAAATACCATAAACAAACAACAGATACATATTCTAAATTTGAATAAGTGCGTGGTATTTTCTCTACAATCTCGAAAATAAATATTAAGTCAATGGCACAATACACTGACACATATCAGAACAACAAAATCATTCAAATGACTTTGAGCTTCGAAACGAGCGACTTACGTCATTGTGTAATAAGCAGAGCCAGAATTTATATGCAGAAAAATATGCATAATAAATGACAAATATATCGAGTAAATGGTTTCTAATTAAATGTAAATCATGATTTCTACCGATATAAAACTAACCGTTGTAAGCAAATGTAAAAAAGAAAGTGATCACGCGATAAAAAACAGTAACAAAAATAAAGTTTGTGCGTAATAATTAAAAACTCAAATCAGGAACTATGGCATAGGTACTAGAAAAAATATATTATATTTTAACAAAACAATTTGTTGTAAAGTAGGTATGCACTAAAAATTAAAATAAACATGCACAAAAAAAGTTAAATTTCTCGAAAACTAACTTAATTTGCATTATGATTCGTAACTAAATGCATTTCAAAATGTAAAACTGCAGCGCTTATCGCTTAATAAAGTTTTATATTTCCAAAATGATCATTCGACATCTACAGATGTAATAGGGGAAAATTTAAAAGATCTTGCAAAGAACATGCAATAGGTTCAATTTCCTCAACATACATTTGCTATACTAATATTTCTTTTTGGTCGTCAGCAAGTTATGCGTTGTCGCTCTATTTAATAAACAATTAACACACGGCTGCAATAACATAACTGTAACTGTAACTTTAAAAATTCATATCTTGGTTTCCTTAATTGTTGGAGCGTTCTTGCTCAGAGATAATTACATTATTTTTTAATAATCTTCCGGTATAGAAAATTTGTGACTTTATTATCATGTTTGCTGATTTATTAATGTAGTTTAGTTATACTTATAATTGTTCTTCTCTGAAGAATTGAATTAAATTCGAAAGCTAACGCCACTCTAAAAGAGACTATTGGTTATTCCTTCAGTTCAGTTTTGACTGCATCTCTTCCTCATAGATTTCTACGCTATCTTAAAAACTGACCAAGGCGCCAAATAAGTTAGAAAATCTAAATAAATTTGATCATAATTTACAAAGCTGTAATATTAATTCAGATGCCATTCTGATTCATTCCTCTCCAGATGCCGATAGTTAAAGTTTGATTGGTCATTTTACATTTATGGACACATAAAACAGATACATATGCTTGGATTATTGAGGAACAGACGTTGAGAACTCAGTTTTTAAATTGCAATAGACTAAATTGTATCTCACTTGAAGTTTCCACGAATTATGAGTTCTTACAACTAGAGCTTTGTTATAAAGTTATTCAAAAGGAAATTACATTACTATAACTTTGTGACGTACTGAGAAGTAAGAAAAAGAAAAACACGTTTATATTTGTAAAGCAATTTTATCGAATTCAATTGCTGACATTGTCCTTCAAAATAAACAACAATCTTTTCTTCATGTTGCGAACAGCATTTTCCAGCTGATCTCGCTGATCACGCATTGAACAGATTAGTTAGTGGCTGCCGGAGTGGGGGTTTTCAATGAATGGCAACGCGAGTATTCCTGTGAGATTTCCCAGAAAACTGGAGGCTGAGCGGGTGAAAATTAAGCTCTTCTCGTGTGGTTTTGTTAGCAAGAGATTCCCCGCTCGGTTTAAGAACCAAGTAGTAGTATCAATCTGCACCAAGCGGTTAAGACTGATAACCTTTGCAGCTTTATCATGGGTGACAGCCGCGGACAACAACATACATAAGCTGGTGATCTCTCGAAATAAAATTAAAAAGAATTACTGAACAGCTTCGCGAACTGCTCAGAGGCACGTTGAAAAAAAGTAACACGGATCGATTACTACCCGCAGTAGAATGGCCCAAGTAGTTGACAAGATCTTCGAAAACAGGTAATATATGCCCTGCAAAGCTTTGCATTCGTTTGGTTGACAAATAAAAACTCAGACAGTGTTAAATAGATATGTGTGCGGCGGTATTTACTATATAAACGACAGGAATCGTTTATATAGTCGGCCGATTTAAATTCGATTTGATTTTCTGTTGAGTTTTTAAAAAGTTATGGCAATTTACTTATGAATAACCTTATACTATGGTTATAACGGTTCACGGGTTCCGCCATGTTGCTTTGTTGCTTGACATTGTGTGCCCAGTGCGAAACGTCAGGAGCAAGCAATGAAGCAACACAGCGGAACCCGTGAACCGTTACAACTATGATTAACGATCGTAAAAGTCTGAAATATAATTTAATCTTATGCTACATAATAAAGTAACACCATATGAATTATATGTATTTGTCATTTTCTTAAAAGCACATAATGTTTTATATTATAATTTCTAGCCTATCTACAATACTGTAGCAACATTATGCAACTACTAGGATGTTCATAACTTAATATTACATGATAAACATAAGCATGCATGAAAGAAAACATAAACAGAAGCGCCATTATCGATTACCTTCCGCCGTGGTGAACTCGTAGGCGGTGACAATCTAACAACATCAACGGTGTGCTGGTTTGCAACTAAGAAAACAGGATGGCCGTTTTCGTTGTGCCCTCCACCAACAACAAATGGTGCCGTTCCGAAAAAGTCCCGTGTTTTAGAAGGACGCGGCGGGACAGGTGGTAACGAAAATACGTCGTCCGGTGATTGTAGGAGGAGGTTCTGGGTATCCTGCGATTTCTGAGTTGGAAGAAAGAAGCGGGCAGACGGCGAGGTAACCGCAGGATTAGGAGAACGGGAAGGAAATACCCAACGCTCGGGACTGGACATTGGAGAAGAATTTTTGAAGTTTTCTAAACTTCTAACGGGCTTTAGCTGAAATAAACTTCTTGGTTAAAGCAGCAAAGGTGTAATGAAATGATATAAAACAGCTAAAAAGATTAACAATTTGTTTGCAAAGTTATCTGAATTTTCTTTGCTTTATTACCGTATCAGTAATCTGTATCATTTTTCTATGAACATAAATTTATACATTTATTTTTTGTCTATTTTGCCTTCATAACGACTTCATTAGTGACGCGCAGACATCCACTTATTATTCATAATTAAGCAGTCTACATTTTATGTACTTAAGGCTACTTGTCGTAACTTATTGTATGAGAATACAGTAATGAAATCTTCAGTTACAGTATCAGACATAAGTAAAACAACAATATAATATCGTGCTCATAAGTAACTTAAAATTGAACTGATCAGTATGCATTATATCGTATATGCAACGTTATGTATAGTTCTCGGAAGTGATTCGGATGGCGAAAACATAAATACTATATGTCCATTTGATGTTCTTCAGTACACTGTATCAAAAATAATAAAAAATTATAATAACTTGAAATTCGGAAGCAGTACTTAGAAAAATGCTATCCAGGATGAACATACGCACAAGAATATACCAAGATAATCCATGGAAAACTGCACTACTAAAGTAAATGTACCTGTGAGTACCAGAACCATTCAGAAAAGACTGGTAGGTGTAAAATTACTTTATGACGATTAGTAAAAAACCGTTAATAAGTAAGAAAAGACAGGGAAAAGACCGATCCAGTCAAGAGACAACAAACGTTGATTCTGAACATTTCATTAGAGGGCACTTTATTAACCCAGTCACAATAATTGGTATCTACTTTAACTACTAGACCATTACAATCACATAACCAATAACCAGTTTGAATCTATTCATTTCCATTTTGGTTTTCAACAGCTTTCAATCGTGTTTATCCTGTATGTTACTGCACTTTGCCATTTTTTGTTATAAGTCCATGATAATGCAACTAGCATTGTATGAGTATTGTTGCCTAAATTGTAGTGCATTAATGTAGTTTGCAAATTGCTTTTACGGATAAAAGATATAAGATAAAATTATCACAAAATTATCAATTGCTTTATAGCTCTAAATTTTAATTAAGATGGTGCTGTATAAGACATGTAGTGTGAGAGATGGTGAAAACAAAACATTCACAACGCATAGATTTCCACAGCCATCTAAATGTATGGAACGATTTCAAATGTGGGTGCTAGCATGTAAGCAGAATTAGTTTCAACGAAACTTGATTTCATCTATCACTCTTATTGTGTTTGCTACATCCACTGAGAAACATATTACTGTCAGTAGTAAAAAGTAACGTAAGTTTAACAAGCGCGATCACACAAGCACGATGGTTCAAAATACGCAAGCAAATTAAACGTCACGTAAATTGATCATCGAATCAAAGATACTATCGTAAGTAAAATAAATGCAGTGTTATGGTTTCGGTTTTGTTCGCCACCTTCAGGAGTAGATCCGTAGATTCTTCCAGTGCATGAATTGACGATTCATTTCAGGGCTTGTACGACCCTGAAACGAAGCGTCCATATATTGTCACATCTAATGACTTTTTCTCAGTTCAGGATCGCTCCATGATGTGAGAATAGATGTTTTTCTGTTCTATTTTTACTCACCTGTGAGGTTTTTGGTACCATATTTGCGCAAATTTTGGTAATTTGGAATTCTTCATGCAAAATTTTTCTTATTGTCTTTCTGTCGATGTTCATGTCTGCCAACATCCGAATATTGCAAGGTAGGCCTTTTCGCAGAGTTTTATTAATTTTCTAAATGTCTTCACCAATTCTTGACACTACAGTTCGATCAGAACTTCATTCGTTTTCAACCTACTACCGACTCTCCAAAAATCATTTGTGCGTGATATGCAATTACCGTCAAATACCAACACACAATACAATTGAACAGATTGAGTTGAAGTCCTTTTCTTTTAATTTCATGAAGAATTTGAGATCAATGCATCATAACCACGACACTCCGACGCAAGAATGTTCTATTTACACAAAGATCAAAAAATAATCTCAAATAGACAGAGAGACGGAGTATGGCATCCCCTGCGTGGGAAAACATCAAGGCCACCCCCATTTCGCCTCACCAAGCCTAACCGCTAAGATATGTGCAGCCCCGTCACACCTCGCTATTACAAGAAGTCATGATACCTTTCGCTAAATGGGAAATGCCATTAAATTTATATAAATATGATGTTTATATAAAACATTTCTTGAAGTTAATGCAAAAACAGTTTACAAGCAACAAAACTGGCTGTTCAATTGCCTGACTTGAACTCTATAGAACATTTGTGGGATAAAACCACATATATTTCTCTGATAAGAGGCTTGATTCTTTTTTTTAAGGTTATATTTATAATTTATAAATGGAAGGATATATTCATTGTGGGCTATTATTGCTAAAGAATCAAAGAAAATTCCGAAAACCGGATATTATTATCTATTTCCCCTTTGAAATTATAACTTTGTGATTATTAGCACTATGTTTATGACTACATACTACGCAACCATAAAAGGACTGACCAGTAAGGTAAAGACAAATGCAGTTACTTAGTTGGCCATGAAACAGCAAGCCGTTGAAGTAATTGTGACACTTGTGAGTTAGTAAATGCATTTCTGGTTAGTATTTTTATAGCTGATTTTTTTTTTACCAAGATAGAGCTTCAGTCCATTTAAATGGACACCGGTGTATAAGGGGCAAATCTCAAAATTTGTTGTTGTATTTTTTTGTTATAAAGGGAACCGTTTTAATAAATTTATTTTTATATATACATACTGAGTTTCAAATCAGCAAGTATGTTATAGTTTTGTAATGAAGCTTTTTTTAAAATTTCGGTAAAACACTTTTAGAAAATATCCTATGAGAAGGCGTTGAAAAACCAAAAAAACAGTTAAAAACGAAAATGTTGATATTCTTGACACGTTTCTTTAAGAATTATATACATACATGGATATGTAGATGAAAATAAGAAAAATAACTATTTAACTATAAATGTTTTTATTTTACCTAAACCAATAAAATTACCGGCACTGTAGGAGGTCGAAAAGTTGCCTCCTATTTTCGGAGTATTTTTTCTATCATTTTTTAATGGTATGGGGACTCAGTACAGAGAGTTGACAGCGCTTTCGTAATGGCGTCACAATATTTTGACACAGATTGTGTAATTGAAATCTTGCAGGGTCCTGCAATCTGACACACAGGATGGAGAGAATACGACAACAAATTAATAAAAACGAAAGATGGAATGAGTTATTTAGTTTTCTTTTATATAAAAAACTACAAAAGTGGATAGTATACACTCAATTACACATGCAGCTCAATATCTTCTTTTAGGTCACCTCTTTAACCCGGTAGTTTTATTCAATAAATGTACTTCTACAGCCAATAATTCTGTATCCACTTTTCAATAATTTAACATTTTAACCACAGTTTAGACTTACCGGCAACTGTAGTACACTATTAGAGTGACATATGCAAACATTCATCCACATATCAACACTAATCCCTTTATTACTTTACTAGATTACAGGTCTTACGCATATTTCTTTTGAATGTCCATAGCATAAATAATATAAAAAAGTTTAGTAGTAGTGGAGAATGACATGCCAAAAGACAGCTTGTTGTTACACCGTAATTGTAACTCCATGCATGCCCAGATCTTGATATATTTACCAACAGCAAAGGTTAGGATTTGCAGATTTATATATTTGTAGCTTCCTTTCTAAGAGTTCCTTTAATTATCGATATTTGTGAAACGTTTTCAGAAACTTTACCGAATCTGTTTGGAGCGGATTCGGTACTTTTTAATAACAATAATAAATTGTCTTTGATATTGCTGGTTTATTAAAAATGTAACGGATGCTTCGAAAACAGATGAATTAAAGGACGTTATGACAAACAAGGACTTTAGAATAATTATTACACGAAGCAGATGGGGTGACAGTGCCTTGTATTGAAAAGTAATTAACTTGTAAATAGTATGTTAAAAATATTTCAAAATTTAATTCTAAGCATCTTGATCTTGAGTCGTTTTAAAAAGCGCGGAATTACGCACATGGCTCACTTAAATAAAGGTGAACGTCAAATTAGAAGTTTAGTTTTCCTAATTTATTCACTGCCTACAATATTTATTTTCGCTGAATTGATTAAAGTGCTGAAAGAATATCAAGTGTTAATTTTATGGAAAATCTATAATATAATAAAAAAAATCTCACGTCCTCTAAACTTTTAGGTTGGCTTAAAAAATTGCTTATCATGGCGATAATAGATTTATTATATATCATTACAATAAATTTATTTTATTTTTGTGATTAGTGAGATGTTACGAAATAAATTTTCTTTTGTTGCTGTACTTTTTTGGCATTTATATTTTCTGTTTAGTATAAACTTATTGAAATAACTGTCTATAACGTGTTTTCTTTCGGCAAATCGAGTTCTATAGCAATTAGTTGCAGTAAAATACCTAACTCTTTGTTTAATAAATTATATACCCTAATTCAATTATATTTCCAAAAATCACTTTATTGCTTCGTCTTTGTCCGATACTGTATATGTCATATATTAGTCATTCACAAGTATGTATATATGTGCAAGCGCATAAAATGTAGATTTTCTACTTGAAGTGCAAATAAAGTAAATATGTCAAATCACAACAGCTTAACATTGTTCTAATTACTAAGCTCTATTTGCACATGTATGACGCAGTCTTAAGCTCCACTGCAGTACGTTAGTCAAAAACTAATTATGAAGTAAACATATAGTGGACAATAATACACTACACAACGCGTTATTAGGATTCGTTTTTATTAACCTGTACTAGCGTTTGACGAAATCTGCTGTCGTAGTGCAGATAACATGTATCTGTGAAACAAATTTGTGGTAGACTAAACACTAGCATATATTACCTTCCTGCAATACCACTTTTTTTTTTATTATTAATTTTTATTTTTACCGACCATATAAAACATTTCGTTTCTGATGTAATCAAATAATGAAAATAATTTCATCAGCCTTAAAAGTTGATTGTCATTACCGTAATACAATTAACATGTACAAACGAATCACAAAATTATCTAAGCACAGAGTATGTATGTATGTAGATTTATGTAAATTATATCACAGACTAAGTAGATGTTAGTAAGTATGTATGTGAAAATTAAGTTAGAAAGGACATGCCGTCCTCAGCAGTTGTTTCTACTGTTTCATTGGAATATCAGTATTAATCTTGTATACTTACTAATAAATGAGTTGTTAAATATAGTAATTCCCAAAACAATGAACCAAAACCACACAAAAAATTAGTAACATCACTCAAAAAATTGTTATAAATGCGAAATTAAGTCTGTTTTAATTCGAAGTAATAATTTAAAGTAGCTGCAATAAGTAGTTGCAGAAACAGATACTTACAGATCGATCAACAGGCGGTGTATCTAACCGAAGTTTCAAGATGTCTTTCATTTCATTCATAAGATCAATTTTCGGTATATCTAAACTGGGCGATCCAGTTTGTGAATGATCCGCGCTATCGGGTGATAATGTTTGAGATAAAGGACTCAATGGACTATAGGGCCTACAAGTCAATACATAATCATAAATACATACTTTTCACAATTTAAAGGATCACAATATAACTATAATTCTACCTTTGCGCAAGGCAATTATATTACATTACTGATTTAAGAGTAACGTACCTAATAGAGAAAGAATATTGTGGTGAGACCATTTAATGTTATCGCCTACTTTTTATAAAATATTTTTTCCTGTTAGATAAACAGGGTGATTTATGATAGGTGTAAAAGACTGACATCTTGTCCCGGAAGTCATTTAAACAAAAAAAATGTTTTTCTACTTACAAAGCTACAACAGATTTAAATGTTATTAATTTAGAAATCTAATCTAATAGTTTGCCGAACAACATAATTTGAAAAAAATGAAAATGATAGTTCTCAAAATGAATGAGATTAATGCTGTTTTAAACATAATTCGAGTTTTCAAAATGAATGAGTTGCAACTGAATAACAGATATTGTTTGTGTACGTAAAGGTGTACGTGAGGTTGTATAAACAGTAGTTTATACAACCTCACCCTAAGCACCAGCGGAGTTTCGTTTTTCTGGAAATTCTGTATGTCGAACGATACATCGTGAAGCATTACACCCCTACCACATTTATTACGTCCAAGCATTACAACTGGAAGACTACGGTCAGTATGTCGAGTTTTGTACTTGATTACTACAAAAAATTGCCGAAGATCCGATATTTAACTGACAGATGAGGTTCAATTTACTAAGAGATAATATTAACAGCACTCACACTTACCGTTTATGGAATCTTCAAAACGCATGCTGTTACATAATCGCGATTTCAACACGTGTGAAACTTGGACTGGTATCTCTAACGGAGAACCGCTTGAATTACAAGTTTCACCACATAAGTTAAATGCAGAACAGTACTTTATGAAAAGATCGAACATACTCCGCTTCTTGATCGTCAACAAATTTTAAACAAATATTTATTTTGTTGTATTTTCTAATAATTACCTCTGGTTACTAAAATTTGAAACTGTTTTAGTTCTGTAAATAAAAACAAAATAGGATCTAAGTTCAGTTAATTTTCTTTTTTTTTTAATGACTTGCCGAACAAGATGTCAAATTGGGCGGCCGCTGACTATACAGATGGACATAGAAACGTAGTCAACGGTCCTCCAATCAGCGCTGTCGATTCAACACAACAATAATAAGATGACCAGCGGGCCGTACAACTATTCATTGCGGAACGATCCCACTCGAAACGCCATTCCGCAGACGACTAGACACCGATGACACTACAGCCTACAAGCCGGGTAATGCGTAGGTATTGTAGTACAAATTTATAACTCTTCGAGTTCATAAACAGCAACATTCTAAGAGCAATGTTCTTATAAACAAATTTGACTGAACCACTGAATTCAGAACAAAAATATGTTTATTAATAAAAATGTTATGATAGAAAAATTTTCAAACTTTACTTGCATTATTTCTACCGACCATCCTAAATTTCTGGAAATCTGGAAATTTATGAAAACTTTTCTGAAACACGTAAGAGGTATATATCGAGGGGGACAATTTTTATGCAAAAATTGACTCACCGACTTTAACCACCTGCCTCCGGGAGCCACCTCCTTAAAAATCTTAAATGGAAAAAGGTATCGAGTTATACCTCATTTTAACGCAGTACATTTTGGCGTTGAGTTTCTTGAAATTGATCGGTTCACTTTCGAGTTTTTTTTAATTATTTTGTTTTATTTTTTTTTTTTGCTTTAGGCTTAAATATCTGTTATTCAAAGACACTTTAACTACTTCAAACGTTTTATTTTTTGTTTTCAAAGTTATTTAAGAACTCAAATATTTTTTTGCAGAAAAAATCCATCCAATAATTGTTCAAAATGTTGTCTATTGTTCGCTAAAATGGTCTAGCCGCTGTTCAAAACTACGGCGTACATTTTCAAAAACATCTCTTTGAATTCCACGACAGGTTGCAGTAATCCTCTGACGAAGTTCTTCCAAATCTTGAGGTTGAGGGGCAAGTACGACAGACTTTAAATAATCCAATAAAAAAAGTCTAGTGGAGATCTGGCTGGCCATTCTATAGGTCCTCTTACTCTTATCCATTTATTTGGAAATACATTGTCTAACCATTGCCGTACTGGAAGAACAGGAGGAGCTCCATCTCGTTGAAAAATGTAATTCATCCACATCAAGTACAATATTTCCGTCACTATCCAGTTGATTTTCGAGAGCGTCAGTAATTAGCGGATTGATTTTCCAACATATCCAAATAACTTCATCGTTTAGATTTCCGCTGAAAAACAATAGACCAATCACTTGGTCCCCCAACATGCCTGCCCATACACTATTTTTTTCAGGATACTGGAAGTTTTGTAATTTTAAGAACAGAACCCAAGGAAATTCCAGTTGCCGCAGAAATCTGGCGTAATGAAGCATTATGATTTATGCCGAAATGACCCAGCACTTCCCCTTCAGCGGCTTCATTTAAAACTCTCGGTTGCTTATGTTTTACGTTTGCAACATTTTCAGTCTGAGTAAATTTGTCAATAAGATTTAGAACATATCTATGAGATGTATCTTCTCCGAATGCGGCAGCTTATCGAGCACATTGATAAATTAATACAATTTCAACGCTTTCTTGCAAACTGTAAACCATTATTGTTTTTTTATTTAAATTTTTTTTTTTAGTTTTTGATAACACTAAATAACAACTTATGTTAAAGCGTGCAAACGATGTATTTTCAAACGAGGAGCACTGGAACTTATTATGCTATGGCCTGTTTTTCGTTTATATAATCAACGATTGCAAAATCGACATAAAAACGTACCTAAAACGTGCATTTTTTTAATTAAATAACCGCAAACAGAATGACAAATATTGTGCATTAAACATAATTAAAACTTAAGTAAGTTATTTATTTTCCTTGTTTTTGAGAAATTTATAAAGGTTTTTAATGTTAGTTTTTGTTCCGATGCTCCTAAAATAGATTGGCCAGATAGAAATACAAAACAAACCAAACCAAAAGATTTTCTTAAAAATCTCGGAAACGAATCGATCAATTTCAAAAAAATAAACGCCAAAATGTACTATTTCAAAAGACCATTACAATGAGGTATTGCTTGATACCCCTTTCCATTTAAGATTTCTAAGCAGGTAGCTTCTCGGGGCAGAGGGTAGAGTGGGTGAGTCAATTTTTGCGTAAAAAGTTGTCCCTCTCGATAATACTTCTGTTTCAGGAAATTTTTCATAACTTTTCAGATTTCCAGAAATTTAGGGTGGAAAGTTTTCAAATGAACACCAGGTATATCTATATATAGATAAAGATAAACTTGTTTCGTGACTGTATGTATGATAGCACTAAATAAGTCTTAGGGCTGCAGTCAGTGGGCAAGGTAAAAGAATAGATTTAAATATATTAAAAAGGTATTCTTTTACCTTGCCCACTGACTGCACCCCACAACTTATTTAGTACCTGGTATACCAAGCTTTCAATCTTTAATTCAGATCTTCTTCAGGGCTGCATGCAAAGAAACTAAAATACTTACTAAATTAGCCAAGATTAGTTGAAAATAGCATCTTTAAAAGAATATATCATTATTTTTCCTTAAAGTTACAGTTGGCTGGTGTTTTCTTTGTTTCATTAATATTAATGAACATTGAAACTAATAAATGTGAATTAAACGTTGAAATTAGTGTATGTCAAATCGCAAAGACAAATTCAAGTCGGGTGTATGTTACTTAAGTTTGAAATATCGACGTACCCTCGAAACAACTGTCTGGGATTAATCAACTAAACTTGGTGCGGAGTATACCGTTACTTTTGTGTTCTTATTTGTACATTAAAAGAAATAAATAATACCTACTAACTACACTGTTTCTTTTTAATAATCTGGTTCCACTTCACTGTATTGCAGTATCAGATATTTCAATTACTAATAGTAGTTGTTATTTCATCCGAAAAATGACGGCAATGGACAACCCCGTGTCCCCCTTCTTAGCCAGCTTGTTCATAAGTAAATTTGAAACATGTATGAGAACGGATACCACATATTTTCCTAGAATTTGGCTTCAGTACGTAGATGATATTTTCGCGGTCTTCGATACTAGGAAAAGTAATATTCCAGACTTCCTCGCGACTCTTAATTCAAAATTTGAAACTATTAACTTCACAATCGAGGAAGAAATGTTCCGTTCCTGGATTGCTTGGTAATTAAAAACAACAATAAACTGGAAATATACATCTATAGAAAGGAAATAAACACCATTATGAACGATTTTAGTTAATAGATTAGTTAAATTCCCTTTAAGTAGAAGTAGGTACAATAAAGAACTTATATTCATAAAAAACGTATCTATTTACAATGGTTACTCTTCTGTAGATGTCGATCGCATGCTCAAGAGAGTCCAGGCTTTACATAAGAAATTCCACGATCTTAATCCCGATAGAAACTAACGGTAAAAATTTCCCTTTTCACAGTATATCGAAAGCTGTTGATAAGGTTCTGGAGAGTCAAGATATGAACGTATGTTTCTGTTCGCGTAACACACTTAAAAACCTTCCTGGCAATCCGAAGGATAAACCGAAAATGAAGAGAGCGAATTTATAAAATTGCATGCAATTACTATAATGAAGCCTATATTGGTCAAACAAAAAGAGCGACAGGCACCAGATTTAAGGAACATAGGCGTTTCCAATTCGGTAGTTTAGATTCGTCAAGGGTAGCTCAACACATAAACGAAACCGGGCATAATATTAAATTAAAAAACTTGAAATTGATTAAGAATGTAACTTCGCCGAGGGAATTAGACGCGCGCCAGACGATTTACATAAAGAGCAACAAAAATCTGATGAGTAGAGAAAACGGACCGTTGTCGTACTCAGTTCTATTTGATTTATTGGGGTAAACCTGGCACATGTTTCATGTCTCGTCTTCCATCTATTTATCCATATTCCGCATTTTTTTCGCACGTTTTAGTTTTAAGGCACGTAGGTGGTTAAAGTAGATATTTGTAAATAATATTTATCTCAAAAGTAGGGATAGAACAAGCATGTTAGTTTTAGAGGTTTCTCACATTATTCGGTTGAGAATGTGGATCATTCGTATCCTAACGGCCGTCCCGGATTAATTAATTAAACTTGTGTGGTGCGGAGGTTACCGATACTTTTGTGTTGTTTACCATACTACGCCACAGTCCTTGCTATGATTATTTACCTATTACTTTTCTTTTAATAACTAAAGAAACATGTTGCACCATCTGTTAAAGGTTTTCTTAATAAAAACACGTTTTAGTTCTTGTTCGGGAAGTTAGTGGCTGGAAACACAGCCTTAAGTCACAGCCCACAGGCAGTGGCATTAACAGTTACTACATAATTGTTTGTTAATTTTATTAATGGTCGAGTGATTGCAAACTGGATTTGATATTTGTTGAAGCAAAACTAATAAGAAACTACATTTATTTACAAATTTTTTAGTTGCTTTTTGTAAATGTTGACCTACAATGGTCAGTAGATGTAAGAAGCGAATTTATGAAATACTGCCCGGTTAAGTTTGAAAAATGATTCTCTTGTAACTTTTTTATTAATAAACATATTTAAATGATATTTTGGTTAAAACAATTCTAGGACCTTCTGAATTCAGTGTTGTACTTAAATATTTAATGAAAAAGTCGCTAATAAAATTTTGCTATTTTCGAAGTCGAAAAATAATCGTAGTACCTTGAAAATTTGAAATTTGGATGGAAGTAACTTTTTCATCCACTACATATTAAAAAAAATTGGTTATATTTTAGTGTAAAATGTAGGTTCTATATGGGTACTTCCATTTCAAATTGGTCTCACTCTATATGTTGGTGGTATAGTATTTCTTAAACTGTATGCTTATTTGACTTTTTTGCAGCAAATATTGAATTTGTTAAAGTAAATGTATTCAAAAATTCTAGAATTGATTATTGCAATTTATCAAATTAATCAAAAATAAATCGTGATAGAATTTATTACGCGCGCCTGCCGGAGTAAATCTTATTGGCGCTACCGCTGGCAAATTAAACCAATATTGGTATCGACACAGGAAAATAATTTTAAATATTAATTAGAAACGGGATTAATATCATCTTAATCAAAAAGCTATAGTGATATCGGTGTATTTATCATTAGAATACAGAATTAAGCTCCAGAGGTATACAATTTATAGAGTATGTATTTTTATGGTGTCTAATACGATAAAATGCTGCTGCACAGAAAAATGAAATTGTGAATCGTTACACATAACCGTAGACGATTAAATTTATTGCGCTAATAAGTAACCAGTTTTTTTAAGTACTGTTAAATTTAGAGAAATACCTACCTTTCAATAGCTGATCCTGTTAGGGAAAGTGGTGCTTCTCTTCTAAAAGTAATAGGTCGCCTCTTATTTGTAGGAGAGTTTGGTGCAGAACGTGGTTTATCTAGAGAAACTTTTAAGCCATTTTCAAATTGCCGTGGATTTTGGTTATCCTTAAGTTTAGACCTCAAACCTTTATAGGCACTTTTCATTCCTTTTCCACCATCTTTAACCTATATGTAAACAAAGGGGATTAGAAAATATTACGGAATTTCTATCATAAATCACTTTATAAGTTTAAGACAAATTAACAACAAGCAATGTCTTTTCAGTTTATCCCTCTCTTCAAATAAATTGTAATAGCTCATTTCATCTGGTTTAAGAACATTATGTATTATGTACAGACACCGGATCGACGACTTCTACTGTGAACTACGAACTGTGAATTGCATGATGTCGGTAAAATCTATGTACACAGGGTTAACCTCTATTTTGATATTTTGATGGACGATATTTTTCAATTTCATGGCATTCTCACATCATTTAGTCGTACGGTTGGGATTCCACGAATTCCCGAAACAATTGTTGCGAACTAATCAAGTAATTTGTGTGGTGCGGAGTGTGCCGATACTTTAATGCTCGCGATACTAATTAAATCAAAAACAAATACGTCCCTTCTAATTTCAAGCAGAGCAATCTGTATTTTACAGTTTTTTTGCATAGTTCTTTTAAGATACACGGCCAATAAACACAGCAGGGAAGAGTAGCCCCAATTTGAAAAGAACATATTAGGTCATATGCGCAAAAGGCTTTTTTAATCGGGAAAATCGATTATTACTTGTCAAGGGTTGAAGCGTACTTCTGTAACTCATTGTTGCTGTTGCCAATGAATTTAGAAGTGTTTAGAGAAATTGTTTGGCGGTTTACTTTTCTGTATTCCTGAATTATTGTCTTTGTTAAGATATTTGTTTGTATTAATTTTTGTACAGACGGAAACTGTACGCAATTTACCGTCTTTTTTTTATTATTTTTGAGCACCCCATTTTCTGTTCAAGGCATATAAGGCAATGATAAATATTATTTGTGCAGATAACGATGACGTAACGTGTACTTCTCTAATTGGAACTGCTCTACTATGACCTTGCACGGTACAAAGAAAATGTTATCTCTGGAAATATACATTAGAACTTATCGGTTGGATTGAACGGTACCAAATATTAACATTCAGCGGTAGTGAATACTAAAAGCTAAAAAAACTGAAAAGTTGCAGTCACATGGGTTGGAAAACTCGTTTTAGTCTGCGGTAAGAGACTTCTTTAAGCGCTGTATAGGCAAGCAGCAATGCGGAGAAATTCTTGTATTCGAATAGTCGTATCAGCAAAGTAAACATTCATTTATTCATTTATTTATTTTAAAGACAAGGAAATAATTGGTAGCATCATTTCTGTAATATCCTACATGTATTTTTCGACATAAAAAAGGGGAAATATAGAACAAAAATAAACGTAAGCAAGATCGATTTCTTATGTTTAAGAAGATAAAACATAAAAAAATAATACGAATTGTTTTGTTTTTGGAAGTTTTTAGAATGGCCAGCTGTTTTGTGGTCACAGGAACATTTCAGGAGTAATATTTTTAAGTCATATCCACGCTACATATTGCCTTAAGAAATTCATGTTTTTCATTTCACATTTCATTTAACTAAATTGCAATTTTTTTTAACAACTCGCAGTATAGTTTTTATTAATGACAAAACTTAATGCATGATACATTAAATATATCTATTCATTTTATGCTGAACTCTAGTCAATAGTATTTATCTGTTTATTTTGGTTATTTATTATTTATACGTGCTTGTTAGCTGGCTAGACAACGTACTTGAGCTTCACTTGTAATACACTAAAAAACGATAGATTTTAAGTATAGAGAACTTTTAGTAAGAAAAAATGTATAACAGAACAGTTTCTCTTGAATGAAAAATTTCTTACATGTTCCATGTAGCTAAATAGTGCCTCAGAAATTAATACTTATGGATACTGTAAATTACAAGCTAGCTTTCGATGTAATATTATGAATGACCAGTTAACGGGCTTTCCTTATCCTGAGAAATTTAAAAAAAAACATTGTAAACATGTCTACATAATGTACTGTATGCACCACGAGGAATGGCGAGCGGTGGGAGTAAGTTCACTCAGCAGTAAAAGTGGTGAAACGCATTGCAATTGGTTTCACATAATGTTTCAAGACACTATAGACGGTACAGACTAATACACATCTAATATTTAATCTATAAATAGGTATTTAAGGATATTGCATATCCTAGCTCATAGAATTCGTTGCGTACATGTAAAGAATGATTAATTTATAAGTGCCGATATATTACTAGCAATACAATGCGATACATTTTTTAGAAGAATATGTGCATATAAATAAATAAACAACAATTTAATTTCTTCACTGTTCACTGTTACTATCATTATTGACATTAATAACTTAATAACTTTCTATCGTTTCATCAACTAATATTTTTTATATCATTGTTCTCAATTTTCTTGAGAAACTCCTGAAAATTGTTCTCACGTTAATTTAGGAACATCTTCCATCTTAAAAATTACATTTCTTGCTGCGACATTGTTGTTCGGTACCCCATATCAACTGGATAGGACTGAGGTCGAGGTGATGCGGCGGTCTCAAAGTTTCAAAACTGTGCGTCCTCTCTCGTTCTCGTTCTATATTAATCCTTATAGCGTTTAATTAGCTAATATAATTATGGCTTTAACATTTTACTATCTAAAGGAATTCTTTTTAGCGTTAACCAGTCAATCATTTCTTTCTTTCTACTATTACTTGTTGGAGAATGGTTTCCTTGTGTATTATGATAGGGTGCATTATCGACCTCGACAACGGAATGTGTGGGTATGTTTGGCACAAGCTTCTCTTCTAGCCATTTGTTATAATTTTCTGCATTCATATCGGAATGATAGTCACTAGTTTTTATGTAGGATTTGAAGATCAGCAGAGCGTTAGGAATAAAAGCCATCTTGGAAGATGTACGATTAATGTGAATGTAAGACTCATCGCTATATACAATGGGTCGATTCGTGATACAAAAATATTTAATCTTTTGCAAGTAATCATGTTCGTACATTTATTCGTCAAAATTCTTCTTAATGATGTGCTCGGTCCGTTTCATTTTAAAACATCGTGCATCTTCTGGTACAGAACCGAGATTGTACCACGTCGCTTGTCTGTTCTATAAAAATTATATATATTTCGGGCTACCTTTATTTGATATTCCAACAAGCTCGTGACACTACTTCGTTTTAGTCTTCTTTTACCAGGGCTTTTAAATATTTTTTCATCGGAATTTCTTATTGGTTCACAAACTGATTGTCTTATTTAACTTACTGTCACTCAAAATAATTGTATACACTAAAAACAATTCTCGTTTGAGCGTGTATATGCTTCTGATCTCCTAACAAAGATATTTTGAGCCGCCACTAAGTGCACTATAAGTAAAAGGAGGTGTACGTTTTCAAAAGAGATTATGACGCATCCCTACCACTCGCCAACTCGCTGGTGAAAATTCGTATGATTAAACTCAAAAAGACGTTGTTAAAGTGAGAGCTACGAGAGCTGTTCTCTCTCCTAGTAAAGTAACACTCTATTGATAATACACATTTATTTACCATTTCTCAAAGTATTCCTTTCCACAAGCAATGCCACAAAAACCAACATTCTCTCCAATCTTCTCGCGCTACAGATGCAAGAGATTTCCCTTTTTTTGGTGAATCAATAATATTTTTGCAGAGGAATTTGTCGATGGTCGCACCGATTTGGGCACATGGAATGCGGGGTATCGTAGGAATTCGAACAAGTCGTTCTTTTCGAATGGGACTATATTCCAGGAAACTATCACAATTTAATCAATAGTATAACATATAATAATAATTCACAACTTAATCAATAAGCATGTCCAGACAAATGGCAGCAGTAATAAGAGCTAGGTTAGGATCTACATGCTACTAAATTCAAATTTTTACAAATTTAATTTCACATTCAGTTTTTTTTAAGCGTTTCATTGACATTGTTTTCACTACATTTGACATTATTGTTTCTTTGTGTTATTTACTCATGTTCTTTTCCGATAATACACTCTTCAAGTTCCTATTTTAGATGGATAAATTAAAATGTAATTTAGAATTATACACTCCCTTAAAATGTTTATTCATTACAATTGTAGCATCTAATCAATGTCTTCAATCAATTTCAATGCATATGGTAACTTGCAAAAATGTGTTTGTTTTACGATTTAATATTTGCTCATCAACAACTATCACTACTTGCACTATAATATAGTAATAGCCAAGATATCCAAATTTCATACAATGGAACAAAACTGGTGCTAACATGGAGACTTACAAACTTTAATCGTCTCTCAAGTTACGATCCCTAATTTCTTACTGCAATTCTCTATTGAAAGAATTTAGAAGAATACTAAGTCATTGCATTGCAACTCACATACAGTATGGTTCACAATTAAGAAAGTAGTCGTTATATAACTTTGAAGATTAGGTATAATTTCTCACATTCGCCAAGAAATGTGTGCATATTCATTTGGGGTATAATACATACGAAAATAGAATAAAGAAATGAAAGTAAAACAAATAACACATAGATTATGAAACAGCATAAGTATGGTATGCTTCACTGCCAAGTACAAAAATAACATTTTGACACAACAAAATGTTATTTTTGGAGTTCACATTTGAACTGAAAATATTTGTTGGCAAATTATTTCATTTAAATATTTTTTCATGCTTATCTGAATATATTAAGGATATTATTTTTAAGGGGCCGGTATAAGAAAGTTAAGCTTTTGTGCAAAAAGCTTAAAAAACAGCTTTGGAAGTGAACATTCAACTTATAACTTTCTGCGGCTATTTCTACTAACTGCCTCTTGAACATGTAACTATCTGATAATGCAGTCAAACTTTAATATGACACATTTACCCTTAATAGAAATGAAATTCAGATAACTTTAATTGTTTCCTATCATGCCAATCAGCCTTACATATGTATTAGCAAATGCATTATTGATAAATATAGCATGAAGTAAATGTTAGTAACTTTTAACAGTTATATACAAATAAAAACACCACAAATTATATTCGACGAAGATTATTTAATTCTTAATCACTTCTCATAACAAAAATTAAAATTAAGGATAATATTCACGCATACATGAACTTTGTACGTGCGATTAAAATCTAGGGTGAATGAAGCAAAGAATCTAGCTTACGAGAAATACCACGTACCGTCTTTACTGCAGATTTAACAGCTGGGTTTGCCTGTAAGAATAAGACATATGTTACAATTCATCTGTGGAATACAATAATACGAGTGCTTACCTTATCCTTGACATTTCTGAAGAACGCAGATCCTTCTTTTTTCATGGTCGACGTCCACTCTTTGTATTGCTGTTTAAGCTTCGAGCTGGACTTTTCTGAATAAACTGACACTTCGGTTTCGAACTGATCAGTGAATCCCAATCCAGCTCCTAAGATATTTAAACGTTCCTCTATAAACTGTAATTACAAAAAAAAATAAATATTTTTTTCTATAAAACCCGTAAAAACCTGCCCTTTATTCAAAACAAGTGGCAAAACAATACACCATATCCGTCCCATATTGCAGAATACGTAAGAATCACTGTTGTCCCATACTCTGGTATCCATAACATTTACGTTTAAATTAAGCACATTATGATGTGTTTAAATGACATATGAATATTATTATAATTTGTTATTGTAATAACCTATTAACTGAACAAAATTCATTATTTTCTATAGCGGCTCATAATTAGAAAAAAAAAATGTAAATATACAGGTGTCCCAACCTTTTGGAATTGTATGGTTAAAAGTTACGTGAATATAATATGTAAATTTCAACGCCATAGGTAACACCAAACTTTGCCAAATGCAAACACCACAAACGTAATTTTTTTTAATAGCATATATTTTTATGTAACGACCTATAGGAAATTTATACTTCTAACGTTAATGTGTATTGATGCATATGTCTAACATTGAAGGTAAATTAATATTTAGAGTGGGTCCTGCATTTGTGTATTACATCCAAGTGGTTTCAGGTGTTAGTATCATTTGGTTACCATGGTAACAGCCGATACAACATATCGGGCATTGTTTAATTAAGCACTTAAAAAGAGTTGATACATTAATTAATTAATGATTAATGTATGAAGTTATGGATGACGCTGGCATTTTAGAGAGCCTGCACACTTACGGTCTTTTCGGAAACTTCACTCCGGTTGTGGATTGAATCTTTAAAATCACGTGACCAGGTTAACCCATTATAAAGAGGTTACGGTAGTTTTAGGTAGTTTACAAAAGTTTTTGTAATTTGAACATGCAGTATATCAAGCACATATATTCTTATGTAAATAACCTTATTACTCAACGAATTCTAGGTATAAAGTCCTATTGTATAAAAATTTCATTTATTCTAGATATAAGACCTTATGTAGTTCCAACATATAGCTTATCAAGTACACTAAAATACTATTATTTCAGGGTTCTAGAATTTCATGATCATTTTCGTTAAAAAAGGCAAAATTTTTCTCTCTATTAACTTCATTGGGAAAATAGCTTGAATTGCAAAGTTTCAATAATAACGGTAATAAAATGATTTTATGCTTTTATGCTTTATAGGTATTAGCCAATCAAAAATCATGTAGGTAGGCAATAACCAAATATTATATTTTCCAGAGAACCAGATTCTAGAAATAGCCTTTAATGATTTAGTAGTTTTAGCATATGATTCCAAGAATATTTTATCTCGTAACAAAAGTGTAGGGGTTGGTGACTTGTCTGTTATCGATGGAGTAGATACAATAGGATTCTAAACAATTACCAAATTAGTATACATATATCAACTGTAGAAATGCATACTTATGTTCATACTTTACCCTTGCAAACGATAAAGGTATTTTCATTAAAGAATTTGTCCATTAGTTTCACATATAGCCATGCAATAGTTCCCCTGTCTGTTTTTGTACCATTATTAATAATCTTTTTGTAGTGCCTTTTTAGATTTTCAAAACCATTGCACCTATACAAAGTTTGATTAAAATGTTTTTTCGCTAAGATGCATTGGTACTATGGTTGTTTTTGTGTGTATTTCTACATAAATAGGATAAATGCCAAATTATGCTAAGATTTGATACGGCTGGACATCAAAACATAGTCAGTCAGAACAGCGCAGGTTATACATCCTACTAGTTAAATGTGTCATTCTTTCACATTTTCCTAATAAATAAATCGTATCTATTACCTAACTAACTCTTGTTAGCTTAGGCTCGAAATACCGAATAACAGTCTATGATCGTCATTGTTAGTATGGTTTGTTTACTGTTGTCATGATAACCAAACTATATTAACACCACAAGCCATTTGGATGCAATTTACAAGTGCAAGATTCGCTTTAGACAGCAAGTAGCTATTTGGCATTTACGTTATCACTGTGGTAACGTATGATATTGAATTCCGAAGACCCTGTACATTTTGTTCTAGTATCATGGCAAGTATGCAATATGATTTCATACAAATTTACGCTCGAATGTGTTTGCATTTCGGATTTTTTTTTTTTTGAATTTAAGCGATTGAGGTCAAAATTATAAATATCTGAAAATTAATTAGAAATAGACATGAATGCCTTGTTATATTGGTTTATTTCTAGGAGAAAATAAAAATATAATATTATACAGCGCGTTGCATATAAAATAACAAAGTAGGTGACTGGTTCGCACAAGTTTACAATTTCAAAAGCTTTGTGTTTATAAGTATATGTATTCTATAATATGGGAAAGAGGTAGTATTCATTTTGATTAATTTGAATTAGCTATTACTAAGGGTATTCTAAGAAAAAAGAATTCAAGTAATCATCACTCTTCGTAAGCTGATCATATTAAAGGGTAAAAATAAAAAAGGTTGTTTCCTCACTCTATTCTTGTATATTTAATTAATTATTGTGGCTGGTTTCGTGCGCGGAGAGCATCTTAAGGCCACAATTATCCGTTTAGTAAAAAGTTTTTGTCATAATAGTTACTAGTATTAAATTGTAAAATATATTTCACACAATGGAGACTACTTGTACTGATAAATAAATAACCTGATAATTTTAATATAAACGAGGTCAAATATAACGTATTAAAATTCATGTATATAAATATATATTTAGCAAAGCACAAAAACAACGTTATTTTACTTGTTTTAAGTTTAATCGTGAACGCTTTGTTTGTATTGTCTATACAATTACATTTTTATCTACCAAATATGGGCTTTTGTAAATACGTTGATTAGTACTGACGTGCTTTAACAAAATAACATTTTCATTAGTTTTATCTCTTATGAAATGAAAACGAATATCGACATCCCAGAAGCTTACATATCTTTCTGGTGGATTGATCGTCTTCAAACAAAACAACTATAGCGTTCGTGAATTTTGAATTCAAACAATAAATATCTTAACTTAAAAATTAAGCTTAAATTTATTAAATTAAATTGTCAAATAATAAAAGCTCGTTTTATCGCTAGCCACAATTTTTCATTTGAAGTATTCAAAGAAACACATAAATCAGGCAATCGAACAAAGCACAGCATACATAAGTGATCCTATCACAGCTCTACACTTTTTCTAAATTCACCGAATTTTCTCTTTTCAATACATCATGATTTTGATCCATTGGTGTTTTTGATGGTTTACAATTTCCGATATTACTTGAGATATAAGATACTTAAGACCTTCCGTAAAGAGTATGATTAATGGGTATTTGCCTTTTGCAATATCTGAATAAATAAACATACATAAAAAATGCTTAATTCGGTCCAAATCTTTCCTGTTCTTCATTGAATAATTGTCACTCTGTTCTTCTAAATCTTCCTTTGTATTTTCGCTAATTTGATTCTCACTTAGGTAAGAATATTGCATCTCTGTGTATCTCAACTTAATTCTTTTCTGGAATGAAAACTGTATCCTTTCTTCTTGACTATAACCAATAAAAACGCTGTGTTTGTTTTTTGCATCCCATTTTAAACGTGTCTATTTTGGTATATGATTTGACGCTCTCGACCCAAAGCTTTTAAAATCATAAACATTGCGGCTTTTCTTAGACCATAAAGTTTATAATCTTTCTGAGGACTTCTACCTGTTCTGTTAAGTACAGAAGTAGCAGTGTTGACTGCTTCTGCCAAGAAAGTTTTATCCACTTCTTCTATTTGCATACAAATGATCGCAACGTAAACGTTTTATTTATATCGTTTATTGTTCATATAAGTATATATTTTTTTGAATCTATTACCAAAGGTAAAACTACAAATTTACCATCGCTATACATCAGCGCTGCAAATCTTACCAAAAATGAACAACGGTAATCATTAATTAATAAATTAATAAATATACAACGACTTTGTGAGGAAGACCTTTTTTATTTCCACCCTTTAATTAAAAGGAATTCGTGTAAAATGCCAAATTTCCAATGCAACTTCGATGAATATAATGCCAAACTAGAAAGGTCATGAGCACTTCTGCAACCTTTCTTGCAATATTAATGTTAAGAAAGCAAGTCATTGGCTAGAATTTAAAAAAAAAACAATTCTTAATATTTAATGCGTCACGTAATAATTGTACATTTAAGTTCGGGATGATAGCAAAATATTAGCAAGATATTAATAACTTACCTGCCTAAAAATTTGTAATTGAAGCATCTCTTTCAAAAACGGTTGCAGTGACGATGGTCTCGTTTCGATAAATTTTTCTTCGTCGAAATTCGGTTTATCCTCAAAAGAAAGGGCGTCTCTATAGCCACCAATTAAATGCACCAATGCTCTAAGGAACGCTCTTGACACACCATCGCCCAGCAATGCAGAACGATTTTTCAACTGCTTTTTCAGAGATACTATCTAAAATTATGAATAGTGTTAAAAATACATGTCAAGGATATTAAGCAGAGAAAGCTTTTTCTCTAGAATTATTCGATAGAATTAGTGTACCCCAATCAAATTTCCAATCTTATATAAAAATAATAACAATTGCTGGATTCAGTTTTTAAATTAATTGGAAAAATTCGTTTGTTTTATTTTTAATGGGACTATACAAATAGAATAACACGTGCTTAGATCTCTCCGCAATAGAAAAAAATTTAAGAATAATTATTTTTTTCGTTATTATGGTATGTACATTTCATCGTCAGACAGATTACGTTGATTATTAAAATTATATTATAAAAAGTAAGAAACGTACTTTTGCCATCTAGATAGCGCTGTATTAAGAAAATGCAGTATTGCAAATTTAATAAAGAAGGAATAAATATGAAATCATTTCAGCGTATCTACCTGTAAGCCTAATGGTTTCAATAATTATAAAAACCATAAAAATAGAAAAGGCAGACAATTTCAATGCTGATTTTTTTAAGGTAATTTCTTATACAAAGAATTTCCTAATATACTAAATGTACGGATTAAAAGATGTTATCTTCACCAAAATTTCATAAGGGGTTCGTGATGAGTCTTTAATTGAAATTCATGCTATACATAAGCTTTTAAGAAACCTAGATTACCTTCGTATTTCAGCCGTTTTTTGAAAATTCATCTTCTAAAAAATGAGACTTATTGTCAAGCTAGCTTACAAAAACTTTTACCAGATCGTTTTAGTTAAGGAGTTTCACAACATTGTTATAAATGTTAGAGACGTTAATTGTTAAATTTATGTAATTAAAACAAAGATTTTGAGTAGATCTCTGAATAACGAAGCAACGGTTTTATGAACTATTTTGCTGTCTTTATTGGTGCACCATGAGCTGATATATCGCACAAAAACTGCTTTCTTTCCATGACCCATTTTTCATATTTCAGACAGAATATGGTCGCGACACAATGGTTGCCGTTCACAGTTCTAATGAGCTAGAATAGGGGACGAAAGGCATTGTGAAAGTTCTGTCAATTTTTTTAGTTAGGCTTTTGGTCAGAAAAAAGACTATTTTAGTGTTTTTGCAAAATTAGGAGGTAAAATCGGTGATGTAATTTTGTATGAAAATTTATATTTAAAGTCAATAACAGGAAAACCGCCCAGCTAAAAAAATATATTTCATCATTTTTCGATTGACAATTTTGCATGAGCAGGTTCCGAAATTCTAGAGAATTTCATTGTTTTTAACCAGTAACCTACGTACCAGGTCTCATATTTCTCCAGGGCCGGTTGGTATATAAGAGCTGCGGAGCTGCAGAACTGCCAAAACTTTTTAAAAATAGTATAAATATAATGTTACTGTGAATGCGTTGTATTTAAGCAAGTTTCTTTGTACGTTAAAATCATTTTTTTATTATAAATTTATATTCATGCGCTTCGTCTTATACCACTGATAAAATCATAGTCATCTTTTATCGTGTGCGTTAGAAAATTGAACTAATTATTAGTTACAAATAATAAATTGTAATATCGACAACGTGACAATGGATTTAATGTATAGTTTGGTTCTTGTGAAAATAGGAACAACTGGATCTGTGGGTGCAACAAAAACAATGCATTACTTTGTTTCCCTTGTTTGTTCTTTGGTGGCGATAAAGCATGGACGAAGATATGGATGAATGACTTAGTGCACTTGACAGACGAAATAATAAACATGACAAGTCAAGACATTTTCGTAATACGATGGAGTTAGCTATATTAGAAACTACTAATGTTAGAGCACAGCTAGAATAGCTATTGTACGCTTCGTAAATCCAAATTCTTTATAAAAATATTTGTTTTTTAAATTATACCTTTAATCAGAAATTTCCATGTCTGCCTTTTTATATTTTTCCAGAGATGAAAAGGTCAAGAACAGAGGTGACGAAAGGATTTAATAGTGTTATTTTTTAGTAGAAATGTCTTTCGGGTGATGTCGTGTAGTTAATATTTTACTTGACGTTTCGCTGACCATCCTGTCAGCTTCTTCAGAAGATTTCTAAAGACCGCTGTTGTTGTCTTTTGCTCCTCGTTATATATCCTATTTCTGTTCCGCTTTGCTGATCCATAACCGTTCTGCTTTTTCTCCGCTCTTTTTAATCAGTGACAAACATCACAGGAATAGCGAAATACAACACGTCAAAAACGCCCTGCAGAAAAACGGCTACAGTACAAGAGATATAAGGAAGCCACGAGAGCAGAGAAAAGACGAAGACCAACAACAACCAGCAGGATACGCGTACCTTCCATACATAGCCGGAGTCACCGACAGGCTAAAAAAGACCCTAGGGGAGAAAAACATCACCACACGTTTCAACACGGTGACCAAAATCGACCAACTACTCCCTCCTAACAAGGACGTGTTACCAAAACTACGAGCAAAAGGCATAAACGAACTGAAATGCCAATGTGGAAAAAGCTACATCGGTCAAACAGGACGGAGTATTCAGTGCAGAGTGAAAGAGCACTAGAGAGACGCACGCCTTAGACATATTGAAAAATCTGCAGTAGCAGAACACCTGCACCAACAAGGAGACCACCGCATAAGCTACAGCGACGTTAAAGTATTAGCCAGGACCAGCCACTACTACCCGAGGATAATACGCGAATCCATAGAAATAATGAAGAACACCAACAACTTCAATCGCGAAGATGGATACAAGATCAGCAACACATGGAAGTTAGCACTACGGAGTCGTCATACAACGAACGACGCGATTCAGCGGAAGGGAACGGTTATGGATCAGCAAAGCAGAACGGTTATGGATCAGTAAAGCGGAACAGAAATAGGATATATAACGAGGAGCAAAAGACAACAACAGCGGTCTTTAGAAATCTTCTGAAGAAGCTGACAGGATGGTCAGCGAAACGTCAAGTAAAATATTAACTGCACGACATCACCCGAAAGACATTTCTACTATGGATTACGGTCGTGAAAGCGTACACTCAACTAGTGTTATTTTTTGTTCATGTTTGTGATTATTATTAGAATAGCAGCAGTCTGGACATCTGCCTTCCATACATTTGTGATCTGTACAGTGCTTTTAATACAACATATCAACTGCAGTGCAATGGCATCATTTACGGCAGTTTTTTTTTTTTTTCATCTAAAAAGCGCTACCTAAGCTCAGCTCTCATTTTATCTAAACCACATAGAAGTAAACTACATTAAATTACTATCAACGACGATGAAATTATACACCTAAACTGCTACCAGCTCCCTAACTATAGCCCTCAAGTAGCCACACACAAAATGCACGTCACGAAATGGAAAAATTCCTAAGGAACTAATTAAAACAAATCTGGATGTAAAAAGTATAACCAATACGTATATTTGAGCCGTTATCGAGTCAAAAGGAGACACCGCAGTTATTAGTGGTTAGTTTTGCATCCCAACCATTAGGCGTCAAAATTTGTCGTTCTCTTTTTTAATTATTCATTGCAGTTTAAGTTTTTTTTTTATCCTTACATGGAAGGATGTTTTAATAAACACATTTCTTTTAAAGTATGTGTCAGTGAAATAAAGCTCTGAGATCTTAAGTAAATAAATTAAAAAAATAAATAAACAACATTAATGAAATAATATACTGCGTTCCATCATATAGTTATTAGTGCTCGCATATTCAGAATGGCGATTTTCTTTTTGTTATGATGACTGCATTTTGGAGAATGTTTTTAATGTACGTACTATTTCCGATGGTAGATTATGTACATCATCGAAAGGTGTTTCTATAGTGCTATTATCAGCATCCAATATCACTACGTCTCCAATATCACATTTATTTACACTCTAAAATAATAAAATATTTTTTGTTTCGTCTTATGTGCTTTTTCTCATATTACCTTGAATACTTCTTCTGGCACTCCAATTAGAAAAGGCATCGGCGCAAGGAGGTAATCGCTGAAGGCCATTGGCAGTACGGGAATAAAAATGTGCTGCCATATCATCGGATAGAGAAGATCGTTTGCAGATTGCACACAGGCACTAAGCCTTGTCAGTTTTTTCGATGTGAAGATAATACGCCTCTCATACAACATTGAAGCAAATATTATCATCATATTATTGGCATCCACTGCATTATAGTATTCAGTGAGATTCCTCTGCAACAAGTTCCAGTAGATACAGTACTTTTATATTTACTATTAATAATATTCATACATTATTTTGTAAATTTAGGATTTCTAAAAACTTAATAGAAGTGCGTAAAACTAACGTTATTTGTTGGTCATGTATTAAGTACGCATATATGCACATTATTATTGAGTGTTATTATTAAATGCTATTATAGGCTAAATATACATTTACTGAGAAAATATATCTTGTATACGTAAACACGTGTATATCGAGAGGTTTATAGCGAGCTGTGGATTGGTGTCTAGAGAAAGAAATACACATACGTTCGAAGAAATATAAAACATACAAGGTAATCCAGATTTTATGTATGAAAAAGTCACTAGTAATTTTTTCAGTAATTTTAAACGAGAATATTTTCGAAAAAATAATGTTTTTAATTATTTAAAAAATAGCTAATTACAATAATGTTTAATTTGTCACAGCATCAACGTTAAATGAGCTCTACGTTTTGGTACTACCACTAGTAAGTTATTTAATCCAGTGCCAGAGATCTGGGCCTAATGTCACTTTTTTTATATATATTTTTTACGTCACTGGTTAAAGTACAATTTTGGTTATTTTGCTAGATTCCTTGTTCAATTTAGACTAAAAAAGGTCCTTTACATTTTTTTTTGTAGCACTGGATTCATGGTATTCTGCCATGTATGAACCAAACTATCGTTCGAACAGGAATTTAGTGCGAATTCTTCTTATTTTTTTTTTGCCAAGAAAATTTAATGGAAAATCGTTCCACGATTTTCTGAAAAACTGCTGAAGACGTACCGCTACACGTGCGAAATGCAGATGGACGGTGCTACACGCGCTTGGTTTGCGAATACATCTAAATTTTCCTGGGTGATGAATACGCCACTTCGGTGACATTTATGCCCAAATAGGAAGAGGGATGGTAACTTGACCACCAATATCTCCAGTTCTGACGCCTAGATGTTTATGTGTGAGGCTGTTTGAAAGACAAGGTGTATGTACGCACATTACAAACAGGGATCACTTTCTTAAGGAAATTCAACAAGTTTGCTTGGAAATAAAGAAAAATCGGCCGCTTTTAATTTCCTAATTAGAAGACGTCGCAAATGCATTGATGTTAGCTGATCTCATTTTGAGCAGTTGGTTTAATAATCTAAATAAATTCATTCCTTAAATTGCAACCGATTGTCGTGAAATAACTTATAACTTTCACCAACACAATAAAACCTACATATACAACAGCGAATGTTACGAAAAAAGTGCAAGGGACCTCTTTTGGTCCCTTGATCGTATTACGCATTATTGTAATTGGTAATTTTTTTAAATATATAAAAATGTTCAATTCCCTGTATTTAGAAGACTGAAGCTCATTAAAGTTCATTAAGACTTTCTTGTCTAAAATTACTTAAAAAATAGATAAGTGGCATTTTCATAAATGAATTCTGGACCATTCTGTATATGTATCTATTTTATGCTAACAAATACAAAATCTATGCGTTCTTGTTTTCCTTTTTTCTTGTATTGAAAATGCATGCCTGTGAACCATATGAATCCCATTTACGTAAAGTAAATATCGAATTAAAAAAAAGAATATGAATTAAAAAAACAAAACGTTTCTTGTATCAGGAAAAGGCATAAAACTGAAAAAATTATGGAATCCATTTACACGATGAAGACACACATACGACAAAAATGAATAATTTAAACAAACTTGTAAACATAAATTAACCCTCATAATACCATGGGGTGTTTGAAGACCCCACGAGTCGAATGCCCGTGTAAAAATTGCTGGACTATTTGATTAAAATTAACACAAAGTAAGAGTTTGTCCATCACAAAACTTAATTATAGAATTACATATCTGTGTAATTAATTGTAAATAATACACTGTCATAATAATGAACTTATTTGAAATAGATTTCGTTAGCAATACCGTTAGAATAAATCGTTAAGACAAATGTAAAAATGAAGTATGTTTCTTGTGCATGCCTAACAAATTTTAACTCTTGAAGCTGGATAATAAGTTTGTTTTTTCATGGTTTTCCTCGCTCCATGAAGAATGCTGAAAGTGAATATCTTAAATGCTCTACGGTAGACGTAATAATAACTCATGACAATCATGCAATCGCATCACGGCTTGGTATAACGCTCCTAGTCACTGGCTATAAAAAATAAATGTTATCGAGCGAGTAATATATAAACATAGCCCTCTGACGAGGATCTTCTTTCGGGGTAGTTCTCAATATTTTCGCCACATTTCGTTAGATCAAAAAATCATCGGGTTGTCCAAAATACAATTTTTTTTCTACCTATTTCCATCGGCTAACAGCTCCAGCAACATGTACACAATTGACGATTTATTATCATATTACAGTGAATCAGGGCAATTTTTCTTCCAATTAATGCCGCCAATATTTCTCTACCACTTTCTTAAACTTAAAATATAATTATCACTCTTTGATACACGATGTACGCACGACGGATAACGTAACAGGCACTGTGAAACAAATACGCTTCAAAAAGACATTATTGACTAATTAATTTAGTTACCATTGCACTATAAAAATACAGGGTGAGTTGAGACGAACGGACTAAAGTCCCGGAGTGTATTGTACACGTGAAAATAATATAAAAAAATGTTATTACTCGATTTTCTCTTGTTTTCAAGTTACAGTGCAATTGAAACATTTTAACTAGCGTTCAAAATTTCGCTTGTTTTCAAGTTAATACGTCTTAAATAAATAAAAATATCCTTGCAATGACTACCCATGTAAATCAAAAAGTCAGATACGTGTCAGTTACGTACTGCATCAAAAGTTTTTTTTCGCATCCTATCGTAAATGACGTACCAGCTATCTGAATCAATCCCTTTGAGGCTCAAAATCATTTCAATAACCTTATTGTTCTGATATGTATCAGAGTAAGTATATTGTGACAGTAATTTAGCATTTGTTTTCGAGTTTGTGCATTACCTTGTAATGTTAATATATGAAATGTTGTTCATTTGCAATTACGCTATAACTATATAAATACATAAAAAACGGATAAGAACATATAGGTTTTTATATTATTTTTACGTGTACAATACACCTCTGGAGTTTGGTCCGTTCCTTTCAACTCACCCTGTATACATTAAGAGAAATAGTTTCATTTGCGAAATATGAATGGCGTTATATTCACAATCTTACAAAATCACTCTGCTTTTTCGACAAATGCAGTGTATAAAACTAAAATCAAACATAATGAAATTAATGTTAACTTACATTTTCTGGTATACTAGGAAGTTGATGGGCGATTGGATGAGGGCAATCTACAGAGAATACCTAAAAAAAAATACATTAATTTCTTTGTTTTGTATTGTATCTGTATAGTAAAAAAAAACAAAAGTATGGGCACACTCCACACCACATAAGTTTAATTAATTAACCCGGAACAGCCGTTTCGAGGATGCATCGATCCTTATTTTCAACAGTTGACCGACTATCATTACTGTATCTGTATATTCCACGAAACTCGTTAGTTAGTAGTTTTAATGATACTATTACGAATAGAACTCTAAACTTGAATTAGGTAAGGATAGCATCGGACCTATTAACTTAATAAATATTTTTGCGTACGAAACACTTCCGGTTGATTCGGAAGTGGTTACTAAGTTTCTTATTTTAAATATAATGATCAGCCTAACTGATTGTATACACTTCCATGTTAACAAGGGCGGTGCAAATGCTAACACTTCAACATGTTCATAAATATCTCAAAAACAGTTGATTTTAGGGGTAAGGTGCCTTCATACAAATTATTTACTTCCGGTTCAACTGGAAGTACTTCGTAAGCCAAAATATTTTCCCATACTATAACAACGTAGTCCAAAATTTCAGAGTTCCATTCATAATAACATCATTAAAACTTCTAACTAACGAGTTTCGTAAAATACGCTGTATACCGCATCTCGTATGCAAAACTAGTAGATTGTCGTAGTATGAAAATGAAAATATATACGGCGTCCAGCCTTTTACTGCTAGTTTTCCTTGCAAAATACGATGTATATAATTGAGAAAGTTGAAGTGAAGAGGTCTTTATTTTCTCACAAATTTCCCATTTATCAATTAATCTCACACGAAATCCTCATGGATTATTTATACGATGCATATGTATATACGGTGTCTCAGCAGAAACTATCGATGTCTGGTAAAACACGAATTAGACTAATATTAAAATTCGGTGGATTAGCAATATCAGTGGGGTCACCTAAAATATTTTGACTTCTACCTAAAGTTGATGTTACCTTGGTTCTTCTAAATGGAATCCCCTGCATATTTATTTCTTTCTTCAATCCTAGGGTCCCTTACCACATGCCCTACTTGTTTATTATGAATTTATGAAAAAAAGGTTTGCTTTTCTAAATCGCACAAATAGCACTATTTATTTTGTGTATCTAGTTGCATTGAACGTAATGCTTTTCATATCGTCTTAAAAGTATTTAACGTTTTTAAGAGGAATCCGAGCAGGAGCAGATAATTTAAGTCAAAAGTTCAATTAAGCAGTAATATAAAAATTGAGGTAATAAATGCGTTCGGCTATTGAATCTCAAGCAAGAGCAAACGAGCCCAACGTTTATTATTATTAAAGTTCTTGAAATATGTGGAAAAGGTTGAAACTGTTATTTTTTCCTTAAATGATATGATGAATTTATGACATCCCCTCTCTCTCTTAGGGGCTCGTTCCTTGCTGGCTTAGCCATTTACAATGTTTTTTAATGGGATTTTAGTTTTTATTTGAATATTATTGTGATAAGCGGTACTGTAAGGTAATAACAGTGTTTGAAATGTCGCGGTAAATCAATAGGTACTGGTAAACAATCCAGCATAATAACTTTGCATGAAAAAGATTAATTGCAGCAGACAAATCGCCGAAAAATTAATTCTAGCCACGTCAACAATGAAATATACTATTCGCCGATTTCAACTAACAGGCAATTTGGAAGACGGTGGCAGTACACGTACATCATAAATAACGATCCCAGCAGATGATCGTCTACTACAATTAATAAGTAAAAGCAATCCCAGAAAAACTGCACCAGAAATAGCATGTGAATTCAATGGCGCTGCATTGTACCAACAATAAAACACCTGATTCAGTTACAGTTGCGGATTGATTTTCTTGCTCCGGAACGTTACACCGAATCGAGAATCTCACTTTTATGCATGACAACGATCCGTACACACCCCGAATATACACACGGTTTCTGAACCAGCAAAAAAAGTGAATATTTTACAAATTATGACATGGCCACCTCAGAATCCCGATCTCAATCCTATTGAGCTACTGTGTGATGAGCTAGAAAGAAGAGTCCGAATTGTTGGTCTTCCTTACAAGGAACAACTCTGGAATATTCTCCAATAAGAATGGAACAACATTCCAGGTAATGCACTAAATCTTTTTGAAAAAAATCCTTTACAATGAACAATAAAAAATTAATTTTGCGTTAGATTTTGATAATTGTTATCCTTTAGAGCAGTAAATTTATTTTCTGATATTAGTTGCCTTTTGTTTTTTGATTATTTTTTTACTTTTATTGGCCAAACTTCAATGAACGATAGAATAAATGCACGGGAACGGTTAATAGGTTTTTTATTCTTACAAACCAAATACGGATATCATAATAAAATTAAAATAAAAAAGAGTAATTTAAAAATATTAAACAAATTCAGCGACTGTCGAATAAGTTAAAGCTATTGCTAAAACACATTCCAGAATGAAGATTGCCAACAAGGTCAATTACAGTTTAATTTGCCGCGGGTGAAAAACAGGATTACGGATCAAATCAAGAGTTAAAAATTAAAAAAATATATAGCTGACGGTGGATGAAACAACGGATGCAAGAAAGAATTTTATTTTAAATGTGTTAGTGTGCACGTTAAAAAGCGATGTGACACCCGTACCTCTTTTTTTACGTAGTACAATATTACAGAAGACAAACGCGGAAACGATAGTAGAAACTATAATAAATACCTTTGGGAAGATCAATATATCGGTAACCCAACTTGTAATGTTGGTTACAGATGGAGGGTCAAACATGGGTAAAGTTGGAAAGTTACTAAAACAATCTCATCCCCAATTGCTTCATGTAACCTGTTTGCTCCATGCATGTCATCTTCTAGCTGAAGTTATTAGAACCAGTTATCCAAAAGTAGATCAATTAATAGTTTCCACCAAAAAAGTTTTCATTAAACTTCGAAAACACATTCGCGAGATTAAACGAGTATTCCTCATCCACCACAGCCGGTATTGGCGAGATGGGGAACGTGGCTTAAAGCTGTTTTATATTATGAAAATTTTTTGCACATTTTAAACCTTGTATCTTAAATTTAAATTAGCAAAAGCTCAAGCAATTTCAGTAAGCCAGCAACTGGTTTTAGATACCGAAATCCATACTCAAATAGAACAAATTTCCAAAAATTGTTCAATTAATTTAGTTACTATTTCCAAATTAGAAAATACCAAACTTTCATTACATGAAGTGCTAAATATAGTAGATTTTGAAACCAACCCAGAATGCGAGTGTAATGCGAACATTTCTAAATTCGCGCAAATCGCATCATTAAACACAGAATACTCATTTTCCAAATAAACCAACATATTTTCACCTTGCCGTAGGAGTATGAGGTGTCATCAGTGGAAGTCATGCTAATGATACTGTTACGTACGGTAGTTTGTAAATAGTGTTGGATTTCATTTATCATTTTCATTTATAGTTTGCTATTTTTAAAAATTTGAATGATTTTTTATTTTTAATGTTGACCGATATTAAGTGTAAAATAAATCCATTTTATATTGAATATATCGCCTGAGTTGTTTGTCTGTGAACCCCGACAACGTTTTTAAAGGCAGAAAAATGTTACAATACAATACTACAGCGAATTTTGGGTCTACATAAACAACACAATCAAACTAAAATAATAAGTAATTACATACATTGTTTTTAATATTGATAGTAACCGAACCGTGCGCCACTGCGAAAGCACTCGTTTCTGCAGGTTTAGTCTTTATCGAGGCATGATATAAGTCTGCAGAAGCGAATGCGCAGTGCGTACACTAAATTAATGGCCATAGCGCGGATATTTATGCGTTATCGACCTTCGTATATATTATACTATAGGTACTTCCACCCAACTCACAATGTTACGTATACATGATTTAATAATATCCTATACCGGATAATTAATTAAAACCATTAGTTAAAAGGATTGTATGCTGTAAAAATCCCATTTCTCTGAAAGTTTGGATTTAGGCTAACTTTAGGTTATTGTAAGTTATTTTGGATACAATTTCATCAGACGTCTCTATACCTACCTCCTACCTTATTTCAGTTATTTTGAAAATTTTGATTTTCTTTTTCCGTTAGCACAACTTTCATTATCTGCCGCAGTTATTTTAGTGTAGCTTTTAGAAAAACCCTTAAGAATTGCAACGAGGTATTTATTAGAGTTCACTAAAACTTCAATTTCGTGCAAATTGAATTCCTTAAATACAATAATCCATTTTTTTATTTCATATTATGAAACGGAATTCTACATCGATCTGTATTAACATTTCCAATACTTATTTTTAAAGAATTTGTTGTTATTTCAACATCTTGAGTAATTTAGATCATTAAAATCATTATTACTATTTCAATAACATGCCAGGAGAATGACATCTTAAGTCATTCTGTGGCCTTGTCTAAGTCAAAATAGAAAATTAAGTTTATTCAAATACGGATATTTTGAACTCATTTCATTCATGGCGAATGTCTGAGGATTATTAATTGCCGTCAATGAACAAGAACAAATTTAAGCGAATTAAATAGAACTTTCTCTGCCTTGGAAAAGTAAATTCTGCTAGGTTATAACAAAAACCTACTTCTGGAGAAGGAAACGAGATTAATGTAGCATATTTTAATGCACACCCTCGTGGCTCTATAAAATCTCCCATGCAAGATTTGGGTATAACTTATTATGCAATACAATATATTTTAAAGAAACAGTAAAATACACGATTACCGTTTTATTAGAGTACATATGGTACAATGTTAGACGTATACAATTTTGTGAAATATGTTGATTAGAATTCAGAAAGACCCACTGTTCCTTAAAGGGATTATTTGGATGGATAAAGTAAAATTTAGTAGGAGAAATTGACATTACTGAGCTAGAGAAAGTCCATATAGAAGCAAACTTTCAAAATAATTTTAATTTCAATGTATTTTGCCTTATTGTGTTTGACCGAGTTTTATTCAAAATATATGTTGAAAATTTAACTACTCAAAGATAGTTAGGAATTTTGAGAACGACGATTTTGTTGAACTGCTTCTTAACTTATTTCATCATTGCTGGTAACAAATCGACGGAGTTCCAGCACATTTCGCCAATGATGTTGGTGATGATCGCTGGTTCGGCCGCATGGCGATGGCCACCTAGCCCTCCCAATCTGACTCCATTAAATTTCTACGTGTGAGGTCTTATAAAGGAACAAGTATATGCCAATCGAATAGAAGAATTGGAGCGAAGGATTAGATTGGCATTTCACCAAATAAACCTTTTACAACTTCAGAAGGCTTGCACAACAGAAGTTCAGTCAAGAATCATTGAATTTTTAGGATACATTGAAGTATCTATATTGCAATTCTACTTTATTCTGTATTGTTATATGTTATATATATATATATATATATATATATATATATATATATAAAACGTCAACAAAATTGAAATTAAATATTATTGATACGTAACATAAATTTAAGATCAGAAAGTTGAAATAACTCAAAATTCTTTAAAAGTAAGTATAGAGATGTTAATATAGATTGATGTAGAATTTAATTCCCGTTCACAATGTGAAATAAAAAATGAGTCAGTGTATTTAGAGAATTCAACTTTACGTGCTGTGAATTTGTGTTAAACTGTTTTAGTGAAACAATCCTGTACATAATTGAACTATAATACATACATGGTTGCAATTCTTAAGGGGCAGTGCAAATACCGATGCTTACATAAAATAACTGCCGCAGATAATTTCAAAAGTTGTACTAACGAAAAAAAATTTCAAAATTTTCAAATTAACTAAAATAAGGTAAGAGAGATACTTGCTGAAATTGTATCTAAAATAACATGTAGAAATGAAGTATGTAATAAAGAGGGCACTATTCCATTTAAAATAAGGAAGTTAATGGCGACATCCGGTATAGCCGAAAAAGCAACCATCTTCAAAATACTTTCAGTGGTTTCGTTTTTTTTCGTTAGCGAGTGGTTCAGTTAGCTGAAGTACAAATTTGCAAAAAATGGGATTTCTACAACCCACAATATCTTTAGCGAATGGTTTCAATCAATCACCCTGTATATAATTGGAGAATTTAATAATGTACAGCTCCCGCAGTATAAGTTGGCGAGCGCTCGAAATAGTTTTTAATGTGTTTAATTATTTTTTTGATTTAAAAACCGCAGAACAGTCCTTATCAGATATAAAAGAATGTGTTTCGAATGCAACCGGTGTATCAATAAGAAGTATCGAGCGGATTGTTTACGAAGGCACTTCAAAATACTCCTGGAGAAAATAAATTTCGCAATCCGGGCAAAAAACGACAGCGTCGTTGCTCTGTTACAAATTTGCCGGAATACAAAATAAAAGATCTGCGCAACATAATTTATAACTTCCACCGTATAGAAGAGTGTCGTGTTATTATAGGAGCTTTACATAAAAGGTTAGATAGAATGGGAGGGATCAGAAATTTCGCTACGAAAAATGGTGAAAGATATGGGATTCAGAGTTAGGTGTACACAAAATATTAATCGATCCGATGGATATTAGGTCGCGGAGAATAGATTATTTACAGAAAATAAAATTTTTTCGGGAAAACAAAAATCCTGTAGTGCATATTGACGAAACATATATTCACAGTGGTCATACTTCGTCGAAAAATTGGAGTGATAGTACTGCAAATGGTCTTCGAAAAAATATATCAAAAGGGCCAAAGATTAGTTATAGTACACGCAGGCGGTAGTATGGGTTTTCTTCAAGAGTGCTTACTAATATTTAAATCTGGCTCAAAAAGTGGTGACTACCACGACGACATGAACGCAGAAAATTACGGAAAGTGGGTAAAGGGGAAATTAATTCCAAAACTGCCTCACAATTCTGTCGTCATAGACAACGCTCCGTGTCACAATGTTCAAACAAACAAAGCACCTACATCTGCCAGTAAAAAAAATATAAATGGTTAAACGGTTAGCAACTAAGGGAATTCCCTTCGACACCAATATGTTGAAACCACAATTATATGATTTAATCAAGTCACATAAAGAGCGCTATATTACTTATAAATTTGATGAATATTTTCAACAGAAGGCATACTGTTTTAAGGTTGCCTCCATATCATCCAGACCTCAATCCTATTGAGATGATATAGGCACAGATTAAGAATAATGTAGCAGCAAGAAACGTAACATTCAAATTAGAAGATGTAAAGAAAATCACAGAAGAGTTTTCAAAAATATCAATAGGGGACTGGTAGAAACGCTGTGAACATGTCATGAAACAAGAAGAAGAACATTTACAGAATGAGATCCTGGTTGACGAACGCTTATTATTAATTTAGATAAAGGTAGTGATGATGACCTACACTCCGATGACAGCGATTAGTTTTATTTTCTTTTAATTCATTGATTTTGTAACCCCATTTAATACTGTGTATATTTCTAATTTTATTATCTATATTATGCTACAATGTTGCTTGCACTTTTCATTATTATTGTATCTTACTGACTGACAACTTGTATATTACATATGTAACTTGTGATAATAAATATTATTATTATTATTATAAGTTTATAAATCCCATTACCTGTATTGGATCGGAACAACAAATGTTTCGAGACATAAACACATTACAACTATTAGTAAATTAAAATGCAATTAAGTTTAAAAGAAAATTGTATGTACTTCAAACATAAGTTAGTTTCTTAAATATAAATTTAATTAAGAACTTTCAAGTACGCCTCTGATACGGGAACGTTATATTTAAGAACGAATAAGACGCTCGCCAACTTATACCACGGGAGCTGCACACAAGTCAAAACGTTGAGTGAAGGAATTGTAAAGAGAGGCAACCAAATGGAAGAATTGGGAATATATGTGCATCTTTTTCTATTTTCTCTCTGGAGAAAAATATTTGCCGCTGAAGTGAAGCCCTCTAGAGATTTTTTTAATAGACCTTGAACAATGACTTACAGGCAGCTGGCAAATACGAATGAAATAAGGAAATGCGTTATTTTTGTCTTTGCAGATTTAAAGAACAATTATTTAGCCGCTCGAGAAATTGTATATTTTTATAGCGTAATGGATGAATCAATTGTTTCGTAACATTAATTTATTTAACTGTAGTTAATAAAAATAATTCAAATTTCTAAAACAGAAGTAAATAAATCATTATAAAGAAGGAAAACATAATTATAAATTTGATAGGTTTTTCGTGGTTAGTGACAGCTAATGTGAGAAGATAAAAGAAAACACGTCTGACGTTTCGACAGCGTTTATGTCCATCTACCTCAGAAACTAAAAATTCACAATTAAGAAGAATAAATATATTTGCAAATTATTATTTTCTTTGAATTTTGTATATATATTTCCTTTGTTATTTAATTTTCTTTGTTTATAAAATTAACTAAATATTGTAGTTAATAAATTGTAATTATAAATTGTAGAACTAATCACTGTATATAATTTTATTTTGTAAATGGATATGTATGAATGTTTAGTTGAAAATACATGAAAATAATATTTGTGTATACATTTTTTTTCTAATTGAGAATGGATTTAATTATTGTCAACAGTTAAAAAAGAAGAAAAAAGAATTCAATTACTCACCTAGTCCGATCGGTAAACAATCTGATAAATATGTAACACTTTTTCTCGGTTAAAAATTTTTACTTGTTTTTAATTAATTAATGTCATTATCGAAAAATATGTTTGGTTCTTTTTAAAAAATTTAAAAATTTTTACATGTTGTAACTGTAACGTATAACGAATGATAATTTTATTTTTGAAATAGCTTAAGAACTTGAAAATTGTACATAGCAATGTTTTGTTGTAAAATTTTTATCATTGTGCATATTTTTCCTCTGCATTCGGGTTGTTTATTAAAATTCATACGTTAAGATATATTGGTGTTAGAAATTAAATGACATAGTAATATATGTTGGATGTTCGTTATTTCGGTTCTATCGCTAACAGAATTATTGTTCTTTTTTATATGTATTGATTCTAAAACATTTCTCGCTGTATAATTACTTTCTGTTGCTAAAATTTTGGTTGCATCAAAATTAAAAGTATGTTCAGTACTATTGGCATGTTTCTTTAAATTACTGTTAGCGGCTTCCCATTTATGTCATCAGCCACCGCCGCCGAATACTACTCTATATTGTCAACAGTTGTGCAAAATTTCAATTTTCCAAATTACACACATACAGCTACAAAAATTCACATGCACTTGTCCATCTGTCAAAACTTTTCAAAAAATGCAAATATTTTAAATATATTAAGAAATAGCAACATAGTTGTATGAAACAAATCCTAAAATTGAATTAGGAATTCAGAAATGTAATAATATATAGACAATAACAAAATTGACAGCCACTTCCGGTATAACCGGAAATGTAAAATTATTAACATAATTTCTGGTTCAATGGTACATACAGGTTATTGCATATTGCAGTTATTCAATGTATTATATACCGTTGCATATAGCGATCCATGAAGTTCCTGGTGAGACAGCCTATATATATAATGCTTAGGCAGTATAATGAGACATTAAAAGATTGCCTGTTCTAAGTTCGAAAAAGAATATTTTAGTTACTCCGGATAAAACAATATCCGTATAATCGCGTTTCGGACATATAACATTTTCTCATTGTACTTACTTGCTTTGCTGTATCTCACAGGAACTGCTGTTTTACTTAATAATTTACGTTTATTATTTATTAGAATGTCTGTTAGCTTAAGATGTTTCTCGCAATATTAATATTGCCGCAATTTCGCATCCACTCTTCCGCTCTATTCCCATCTTTCACAGGAAATTTGATAAAACTTATATTCTTATCTTTTTTATTTTTGTAGCAATTTACATAAACGCGCATATGATTGGTGGTAGTTATCTTTCTGCAATTGCTTCATTAAACCCGATCAATGCTACCACTACGCTAACTCAAGAAAGACTGAACGAGCTAGGTTTTATGGGAATCGAGAATCACGGTTCCCATTCGACTCGATGCGCCATATACATGTCGAACGCTGTTTTGGTTCTCCTTATACTTACACGGTTGGGTCTCTTTACAATTCCTTCACTCAACGGTCAAAATAAACAAGTTAGTATGGATTAACATATATTGGCTTCGGTCGGTGAAATGTTAAAATTGTGATATCCCTGGTATTTCCGACGTAATTAAATGTTTGGAAAAATTGACTTCGGATATAATCGGAAGTGATAGGCATTAAAATACTTTAAGTAATTTAGCTCCACTGGTAATAGATATCTACCTTTTTTCTCCATAGTCATACTTTTCCAAATATCAATAATTAGAATTCTGAATGAGACAACCTGTGTTTAATGAAATTACGTAAGTATTTAAATTGATATATCCATTGTGAAGAAAATAAAATATTTTTGTGGGTATTTCCAGTTAAAGCTACGATCACAAATTGCTACCTTTACTCCGCTGTAATGTAGACAACGTTGCAACATTAAAAGTTGCGTGTGCAACTTGGTTGCTTACGGTAATTTCTTTGCGGCGTGCAGTCCAAAAAGTAGCCATGTGTTAGCAGAATTTTTGAAAGTTGCGATGTCTGCAAAATATATTTGTTTGATTTTACTGGGACTGCGATTGCAGCTTCGATATGGTTTCAAGTGAAAACGTTTATTTGCGAATTTTATATGTACATCAATTTGTTTGTGAGGTAAGTAGCTGGTTAATAATTTCAAGTGAATATACATATATGTAATGATACAGTATGATCAAAAATTTTTAGTTTATTGAAGATTATTATTAAAGTTTATTAATGTACACGGTGCTAGATATGCAGATAAGAATTTTGAGTTTTTTGTTTTGTGTGTAATAGTCGTAATTTGTGTTGATGTTTTCCTACATATAGCAATAAGGCGTAAGCTGGACCCGATTAATTAGATTTTAAAATTTATAATTACAGAAAGCTTCAAGAAGTAACTGGACGCTTGAACAAATACCAGAACTTCTAGAATTAATTGAAGAAATGTCTGCCTGTGGAATGTAACCTTCTCCGATAAATAAGTTTACGGTAGCCATTTGCAAAAAGTTTTTGTAATATCTTCTTCGCGTAACTCATGAAGCAAATTATTCATAGCTATTGGAGCTATGAACAATTTGGTTTCTCTATTTTATACCCGTTTTTTGAACCAAATTCTTTTTGTTTTTATTAATAGACGCCTGCAAAGTCTTCGTTTTAATGAAACCGTTAATAGACATGTTGCAGGTAGCATTGTCCCTTCATTGATTGCAGCTGTATTTCATTAAAATACACAACTTTTTATATTCTAATTCGATTTTTACTACAGTATTGCAATAACAGACCCCAACACCGCGGCGTACTACAAAGGAAAGCTGAAACAAGGCTGATTGCACAATGTAAAGAGTATCGTGTGTGGAATAGGATACGTAACTTTTGCAGCTTCAACTCAAAAACTGCGCTGAAAAAGTGGCTGTATATGATCTTGGCTTAAAGTTTACAAAAGCTGATCGTAAGTTAACCCGTACAAATTTTTATCTTCCCTAGTTCCTTCTCGTTTTTTTCTTTTTAGTCACAGCTATGGAACTTATTTTATTAAATTTCTGGAAAAGGTTCTTTAGTGTGTTTACAAAATTAATCCTGGGAAATTTATCATTAAATTTGCAAAATAGCTTGTCACGCAGCCACTACTTGTTGAAATAAATCCCTACATATTCTATTAAAAATGAAAAGTTACTTACATTTTCTCCCTTATTAAAGGGCACCACGAATTTTTTGCCAGGACCTGCGAGCTTCGTTTTGTACACAGATGATAGGAACTCATTTAGACTTTCAGTGTCTCTGCTGTGCATTAATACTGCTATGTTATCTAAAAATCTAAAATACGTATCATTTACATCATCATCATCATCAATGGCATAATCGTGATTTTGTTTAGAAAAGTTATTGGATAATCACATTTAAACCGCAAATCATTTGCATTTAGTGAATTCAGAAGTAAAGTATCGTATATCTTACACCAATTGTGAAAAAAATATATGTATGCAGAAAATATTTAAAAAAAATAACCAACAAGTTTTAGTAATAGCAGGTTTTAGTAATATTCGACACAGATGCAGTTAGTCAGTACGACTTTAATAGATCTATTGTAACAAAATGCCCTTGCTTGAGTGTGCTAGGATAGTTGAAGCCTTTTAATAAAGTTTAGTACTACTCTAGGATTTTCTTCATTCAGTTCAGTAAGAGTAACAAATGTCCTACTGAAATGTTCTACCATCTTCAGATTCATATGTATAGATCTTAATAGCCTTTAGAACTGCCTAACTATAGCTAAAAATATTTATAGTTACGCTTCTTATCCCTTTCTCGAGATTCTTTAAAGAGGCAGAGATCTCTGCTTGTAATATGCCGAGGCTGTAGTAGATCTGAGACTGAGTAATATTCCCAACAAGATTTCCTGCGCTGCTATTAGTCCGGTATGTCATGTTAAAGCTGCCAATTTCGGGGTACTGAGTTCGAACCCCGGGCTCACAACTTTCAAAGTAAGATTTTCTCTGTGGTTTTTCTTGCTCAAAGTTTAGTGAATGTGCTAAGGGCGAATATCTTAAGACGCTCTACGGGCGCAAGGATAATAATAACTGAGCCAGACAATGTGCTCTGTAATTGGCGGAAGCAAAGACATTTATTATTATTGTTATTATTATACTTAACTATTATAGTTAGACTAAATTAAAAATTATAAATTTGTAGATTTATTTACATCTATTAGCAATAGGTTTTCCTACTTGTCATTCAGTTTTAAACATCATCATGGTAAAATACGTCATGTAGATAGCTTGTAAACGCAATTCAATACATACCGATTACAAACAAATACTTCTAGACATGTACATATCTAAGAGAGAAAAAATATTGTAGTGGAGATATTGAATGTCACCGCCTACTACGCGATGTAAAACAATTAAATATACTTTTCGCTGATAGATACAAAAGAAATCATTTTCATAACATTGAGACATATATAAAGTGAACAAACCTACACTCTTTAATGCAAACACATTTCGCACAGCTGTAAAGTGACCCCTCAGGTGCCCAGATCTTACCCCCGTTGATTTTTCTTATGGGAGTATTTAAAATCAAAAATCTATGTTGATAGACCGCAAAATCTAGAACATTTGAAGAATAGGATTAGATATGAAATGAGTCGAATTACTCCTGACGTGATAAGCAATGTACAAATTGAATATGTCCATAGATTTGCATATTGTCAAGAGGCTGGTGGATAGGATTTTGAACATTTGATTTATCTTTGCTTTCTGTTATTAATAAAATGTATGTTTTCCACTCCTCCAGATGAAATCAACACTATTCCTCGTTTTTCACTATTCCAATTTAAAGTGCAAACCTTACTATTAAGCCTAGGTTGTTACTCAATCGGAGATTACTTAAATTATTATTTTCTTAGGATTGATTTACTTTTTAAGATTCACTTTTTACGATTTATTTTTTAAAATTTATTTTTTATGATTTGTAACATTCGACTGCTTTCAACTTGTTTCATACATTCTCGTGTCGTTATGTATTGTACATGCATTCGACATACAGCTGTTTGTTATTATTATTATTAATTCAGAAAACTTAGAAACAAACCAGTCACATTGTAATATTAACGATTAACCTACACATTCTTATTTCCATTTAAAATCTTTTTTTACGTATTTACGCAAGTGTACCAAGTCCATTAAATTACAAAATTGGGATATTCCATTTATGCATCTGTACCTCAGAGGTAAATTATATTAAGTTTCCGATTTATGAATGTGACTTAATCTGAGGTACCTACGCATCCTGACATCCTTAAAAATGATTTCTTGAAAGTGCGCCTATGCCATATATGAATTGTAGAAATAGTGGTACCTAATATATTAAGTAGAAAGCAAATTAATATTGTGAATCATCCCAAAATTCAAAAATTTGCGATGAAATACATGTAGTAAGTAAATGTATGCTTTTCTTCATTTTGCAACTGTACAAGTAACACCGTGAATGATCTGTGATATATTGCATAATCGCTACCGTTAGTAGTTTGTAGCAGCTAGACAGTATCAAAAGAAACTGGTACGTTCTGCCGCAGTTGTTTTGTCACATAATTAATTAAATCAAAACATTAAAACATACCTACGTATATGTAATAAAAACTTTATTCTCATGTAATTATTACATTATTACTAAGTTATTGCCACAGTTATTGACAAATAGATTTTGATTGTTTTTTTATTGTACGGCGTGAGCCGGGAGGAACGGCCCAAAGTCTGGCAGTGTATTGTGCACGTGAAAATACTGTAAAACAAATGCATATGTTCTTATCTCGTTTTCATTTGTTTCCAAGTTACATATAAACAAAATTTCGTAAAACTTCTTAATCATAGCGTTTCTTAAAAAATATTCCGAAATACCGCTATTTATCTAAAAAAAATTATGCTACGAAGGGCGCTTGTTGCTTTCCTGATTGGTTGATGTCTTTCTCTAATACTGGCTGCAGTATTTCTAAAAGGTCGAATTACTACAGCCCGACTGCCATTTATGAACCAGATCCATAAACACCAGTCTAGTGGTATGAAATCTGAAAATCTTGGAGACCAACTAATAACCTCAACGGGACCAATAAAAAGCGCTGGAAAACTGGTGATAATACATTTGTTGTTATTGTTATTGGCCTTACAAACAATAGCCACATATGTAAATATGCATATATAAACAACAGAAAACCTAACAACCCGAACGAACACCAGGGTCACAGCATGCTGCTTTAGCTAGTCTATCTACCTCCTCATTAAACGAAATGCTAGAATGACCCTTTATCCAAACATAAGTTACAGTCTTGCCACTTTGTTTCAGGCCAAAGTCTAACAATAGCATTTCTACGATAAGTGGGGATGATGAAAAATTAAAGTTTTGGAAACTCTTAAGAACACTTGAATCAGAGAAGATGGCAAAGTTGTCATTATTCATCTGGAGTATGGCTTCCATCGCCTTTTTAATTGCAGTTGCCTCCGCAGAAAAAACACTGGCTTCTTTCGGAAACGCATATTCTTTGCTGTATTGTACTTTTGGGATGAAGAATGCACATCCAACCCCTACGTTACTTTTCGCCGCGTCTGTGTATATAAAGTATCACAGGCTTACGATCTTGGGGTTTAAATATTTTATTACCACAGGGGATGTGTCTATGAACGATGCAGTCAGAGGAGGCGACATCTTTTGTATTCTGATGTTTAGAGGAATATCCTCTAGTAGTCCTTGTAATTCATTTTGTAGAAAATTGAAATAATGCTCTCCTGGAAGCGGATTCTCCAAAATAAAAGGACCAATTAAATAATAACTATGGACTATACCACACCGCACGTTTACCGAAAACTTGTGAGGAAAATTACTTTCGACTGTTGCGGGATTTTTGTCTGACCATACGTGAGAGTTCCGAATAATGCCGTCACGGATGAATGTCGCTTCGTAAAAATTATCCGCCATACAAGGCGACGATTATGATTGGTTGTATACGCTTCATTCACCATGTATTTAAAAAAAAATTGTTTCATTTTAGTGTAAAATATAGGTTCCCCCTGTAGAACATTCCACCTCAAATGGATCCCACTGTGTATAAGGCTTGTTCGCAAAGCAATCACTAATTAGTCAGACGTAATTTGATTGGTAGAAAGAAATCCACAACTAAATTCAACTGATATCCTGCTAGTTGGTTGGCTCTGGCTGCGCTAGTTAGTTTTAGATTTACTCTGCGAACAGTTATAGTATTTCTGAAACTGTTCGCCAGTTTGATCTTTCTTGTAGAAATATTGAGTTTATATATTCAAAAACTGTAAAATTGTTGTTTGCAATTTATCAAATCAAATCAAAAATATACTGTGATAAATTTATCACGTGCGTTCGCTAGGAAGTTAAGTATTTCGGCACGCTTGAAAAACCTTGTATAATCAACAAGAAGAGTAGAAACGCGTCTAAAGTTCCCAAACTCATTCTTAAATTATGAAAGAATAGATAGAAGCAAATCTAGCAACGGTAACGTGAAAATGTTTAGAAAGTAGGACTGCAGATCCTCACAAAGAATCGAATTTTCGTCGTATGAATTTAAAAATTAAGTTTATTTTATTGTTTTCTTTTATATCAACATGAGCTTATGTCCCGTAAATATTACATAATTTATATATTATTTACTGGATTTAAGCATAATAAACAAGGCAAAATGCTACATATATACGTGTAGGATGTTCCGTGTATTGAAATGAACTTTCTCTCCTGCAAGTGGAACTTATTTGTTTGGCTAGAATGTCTAGGTCAACCGCAATAACTGTATTAGTCATAAGCACAATAATTGTTGTCGTCAAAATATCAAATATTACGCACGCATACATATAATTATGTGCAGCAGAGGAATTAAAAAACACGTACAACTCTTTAGGCTCTACTTTGCAGTATTTTGATTTTGTAATACAATCTTTATAAGTTTTGGACATTTTTAAATCATTTTATATATTGAGGAGTGTAGACTGCGTCGAGTCAACGGTTGAACCGAACAAAATCGTCAATCGAGAATTTAAACATTCATATAAAATGCTATACTCTATATTTTTAAGTAAATAGCATGTATACTTAACAAATTTAAAGCTATTGTTTTATAGTAGCTCTGTCGTTAATTAATACTTTTTTAGTATTATTAATACATATTTAGAAAGCAAGTTGCTCAGGGTAAGGAACTTATGTCCGTCGAAAGGAAGGGTTGTAACGTTTTAAACTTGTGTATTTTTTATAATTTTTTAAAAGTTTATAGTCTTTGCCACATTAATGATCTAAGGTTTTACTAAAGAAAATCTAAGGTAAGTGTACAGTAAAATAGTTTTTACTATTTTATGCTCTGGTATTATTTATTATATACTGCTAGTTATTAATTGTTGGATATTTTTTTACTTTGTGCTTATGCACATGTTTGATTCTAGGTAGCAACAATGGGCTCTAGAATTTAAGAAAGATCTCCAAGTAATTATTGTTTGATTAACAATGACTATAGCAAGTACTTAATTTGTGGATTATTACCTGGTACATATTTTGTAACCGCCTTCGATTTGAAGATTTAATGGATTTAATTGGAACCCTCGGCAAGTATATTGAGTATTGTTGCCACTGCCAAAAATTATTACGGTCCGGCGAATAACTCAGGACATATAACTTTTGCATATGCAATTTTCTGAAATCCTGTTCCCTAACATTCTGTTATTTACAATTAGGTGTAGATGACGCACCCTCTTTCCAATGCACATTTGTTGTTTACTTGTTTAGAAAAAATTATAATTTATATAATATATAATTTATTTATTATAATTGTATCTTAAATTATACCGCTATTACGGAACTTCGGGTGTTTCCGTAAAAATTGGCTGCTTGTATCACGTGAATCTCGATAATTTGTGCTAGCATGGTTATTAAAATAAAATGCATTTTCGGGACGCGGCTTGTTTTTATCATCGAAATTTCTTAATTTTAATATTGTTCTTAATTCGTGATCTCTTATGCCATTACTGAAAGAATTCATTGCAATCTTTTCGTTTACAGGACGTAACGATTTTAAAAGGGTTTCATCTGCTCCCGCTTGTGTTAACGTTAAGTCGCTTAGTAGCTGTTCAATTTCTTGACCGAACTCGGAAACAGATTTATTTAGTGTTCGAGCGTTATGTATTTGATTTGAAATAGTTGTGGCCGAATTTTTTATTGCATATATATAGTCCAAGATGTTATTCAAGAACAACAATTTTACATTTATGTACACTCAGTTCTTGACGAAGTTCTCACTAAGCTATTATCACTTCTTGGAAAATCAGCAAGCAAATAATGCGTGGCAAGTATGCAATACCATGAATGATGGTTTCTAAGAAAGCAATCAAACTGTACTTAAATAATATGCTAATTATGATATTGAAGATAAAGTAGCTTCAATAGTTATATATGGCAGAAAATAAGCAGATATACCACAGTATATAACATATTTCTTTTCACTTGGCAGCAGTATTTGCAATATTTCTATTATTAACCATTAGTTTAATTTCATTTTTGTTGTATATTTAGTAACATAAATATCATAAAAGTGCAACAAAATGCTCTGATTATCTAATAACAATCCTGTTTCAATTTTATATGACATTGAATACATACTTATAAAATGCCTGATGCCAAGGTAGATAACTTAAGACAACTACTGCTGTCTGTGATCTCGGATCGTGCCTGCAGAAACCAAATGTCCATTTGGATTCTATATCCGTAAGAACAAACGAATAATGTTGTATAACAGTACTGCAATTATAATTGATGTAAAAAGTAATATAAGACAAGTATATTTTAATACTAACTTTTCAAATTTGTAAGGATATGCAAATTTTGATACTGATTTCAATACTTCTTCATCTTTATATGTATACGGATACTGTTGTATTATCCATGCTTCCTTATTATTCGTAGGAGGAACGACTTCACAGAAACATTCAAAAAAGTGCTGCACATTTTCCCTGTACAGTGAACAAATATACAAATTTTGAAACATATAATACCATACTGTATATCTCTAGTTCAGCAATTGGTAGTGCATTTCCGGTATTAATAAAAGTGTTTTCATTTAAATGCGGATGATAAAGGTTGTTGGCACAGCCCCCGCAAATGAAAAGTATTTTTTTAAAAAGGGAAGTTAGCTAAATACTCACCTAATCCTAGAGCCCATATTTGTATTTGATTTATTTATTTAAACCATAATGTATTAAGTGAAGAAAATAAATAGACTGTATAAATATAAACAGGCTTTTCACTTCACATATTAGGGAAACACGATGATAGACAAAACGTATACTTACAACTCTGACAATGAACTGACACTTGACAGATTGAACATATGGTTGTAGAATATAGCTATCGTTGATAGATGGCACTAGATGCAAAGTATTTTTATAGACAGGATCTAAACGAACGCATATACTATGGAATTAGATAATTAAATTTCCAAAAGGAATGTATTTGTACTGTTACTGTATTTGTTATCTTATTCATATTTCAGAAGTGCAGTTGGTCGCAGTAAGCAAAAACGAGAAAGAAGATAGATTATGTCTGCAATGTTGGTAACTAATGTTTTAGACCGACTTCATTTTATATCGATAATTTAAATATTATGTTAAACATTGTGGGCGTATCATACGGATCTTAAAAAGAAACAATAAATAATTATTATATAATCAAGGTAAAAGAGAAATAACAAATATATTTAAAGTAATCAATACCAATTAATTTTTCAGTTACGCATAACCTATAGAAGATACAAAAATGTTTAGTTGTTTATCGACAAAAGTGAAATTTCGAGACAAATATATGCCAAAAACGTGGTATGATACATTTGTATGCCTTTTCATTATTATTATAATACCTACAGTATTCTGGTTTGAAATATTTGTTGTTCTTAATCAGTTTTACGATGAAACAAGTGTGTGGCGTTATATACATTTTTATGCTGGATTGTTTATACTGATAAATATTTGCACAAACTATTTTGCAACTATTACAATAGATACAAGTGTTAAAGGTTTAATTCTCAAACCACAGGATATGTGGAAATTATGTAGTGTATGTGAAACTTTAGTACCACCAAGATCTTATCATTGTAACATATGTAACATATGTATTTTAAGGAGGGATCATCATTGTGTCTTTAGTGGCTGCTGCATTGGCCTGAACAATTATAGATATTTTTTCTACTTTATGTTTTATATGTTCATTGCAACTGTGTATTCAAGTTATTTTAACATTTTTTTTATCTACAGTACTATGAATTTTAATTCTTGGTTTTCTTACATAAATATTGTTTTTCCACTAGCGATGTTGCTGATTAATTTTGATATGCATCAACTCTACTTATTTTTAACACTTATTGTTTTTGTTGGCATGATTTTTACCGGTGTGCTTTTATATTTTCATACTAATTTATTGTTAAAAGGGCAAGTGACATATGAAAGCAAACACAATATTAACAAATATAATTTGGGAAAAATAGAAAATATTGAACAAATATTAGGAATGCATTGGAAAGATACATGGATTTCACCATTTGTTATAAGTCCATTACCCACTGATGGACAGTTATTTCCTGTAAGAATCAAAGACATGTAAGACATAGGTACATATTTTAATTTGTGTTTTAAATATAAACTAAATCGGCAAGCATGTAATGGATACATATCTAACTTGTCAGTTAGATATCTTTATTAGACATAAAAATATGTTTGCAATTGATTAAATTAAGTCACAATATCATTATAAAATAAACATATGTGATAGAAAATACATAATCTTGTTAAGTGATGTGTATTTAAATCAAATGTTATGCAAGTGTTTAAGATGTAGAAAATAATAAATTAAGTGCTCCCTAAAAAGTTTATATATGTATAAAATTTAATAATTGGTTACAAGATAATTCCTTACACATGGCTTTAATGAGATGATCATCAGCTTCCTGAAGAAATTTTTATAGTCAGATTGCTTACTTATAAGTTGTGAATTCATTTGAATTATGAATGTCGTTATGTTGTGTTACTATTGGACGAGAAGTGCCACTATGGATGCACCTTGTGCTTCCGTCGTTAATTATTATGATTATCAGCTGACTTTGCTAGAATCCTCCCGAATCCACAGTGTAGTGCGGTATAGAGTGAATGCAGTAGTCATTTACAAGTCTGCTCACGCTGTTCCTACCGCCATACGCATCCTAAACAAATTGAGGACAATTTTCTGCCGCCACTGCGCATTTTACCACTTTATAAAAAATTGGCTAATAAAAAACTCACGAGTGTCACCACTATTATATTCTCCCTATACTATGACCAGGTCCTCAAGTGTTCTAACCTCTGATTAAGATTCTCGATATACCAAACATTGTATTGGCACGGGGCCTACAATTCTAGAGCAAATTTTCACGGCATACTAGTGTCCTTGTATTTCAGTAACTCAAGCTCAAGTAACCATAGCATTTTAGGGAATGGTATCACTAGCTAAGAATGTGTTAAGACATGATCATAATGTTGGCAATTTGTGTCAACAACCACGGGACGTTCGTGGATCTGTGGATAAGATTTACAAAATAACAAGATGCACGGTAATTTTCAGCTCTCCTTCCTTTAAATACTGGAGACTCCAAATAATTTGGGTTGTTGTGAAAATTAATTATGGGCAAGATAATTTTGATAATTATGAAATATTATAAAAACATTGCAGCTCATTTATACATTTGCAACGCTGTAATTTTTTATTCCTCCAAAAAGAAGTAGCTGCTATAATAAATACGTTTCCTTGTTTTTATTACGAACACCATTAACATTACCGCTTAACCCATGTGCCTAAAAATTTTAATTCAAGAATTTCCTATCTTGACGCAGCTATGGTCATATAAAGACAAGAGTAATAGACGTTGCTCAATGTCGCTTAAGAGAAAGTCGCTCATGACAACCCTTGCGTTCCAGTACTTTTTATTGCTACCCATTATAAATATTAAAATGTCTAAAAATCTTTTTCAGAACTTTTAAGCTGAAAAAACGCGCAAATATTAAACACAGAGCCATTTGCTGTAAACAAACCCGTCATGTATATGGTTATTTACAAAAATACTATTTTGTATTTTAATTTGCACCGCCTGCTATTAATTAAATACTAATTCAAAACTACATTTTCTGAAAATGGCTAGTCATAAAAGAAGCAACAGAAATAGGTATAAGAACGCATAGCTTTTCGATAGAGAATTCAATTCTACATCATAGGGTGTAAAAACATACCGGGCGTGCCGTTTGAAAAAAAATAGTAGTACTAAGAAGTTACGCCAAATCAAGTCTAGGTTGTGGGACACCTGTATAGCTTTTTTTTTCTACTTTTTTTGCGCTGATTAAATAGTAGAGTACCTGTACCCTCCACAATTCACATAAAAGCTTCTACCTTTTCCTGTACAGCTGTTACACGCCTTTAATGCATCATACGTTTTCTTGCTTTTTTTCACAAATGTCAAAATAACTAAAACGGTAACCGATACGTAAGATGCTTTATAAAATTCGCTTTAAAATGCTTAGTAAAATCAAAAAATATGTTTCTATTCATAATATCAAAGTTGGCCATGACTTTCGATGTAACCGTAAGCGCGATATTGATGAAGTTATTTTTTCTAAATAAATCATAGAAATTGTGTTTAACTCTGATATATAATCGAGATATCATTGCAAGTTCAAGAACTTAATGGACGCGTTCCGTGAATCACTCTGTATAGATTAGGTCATCTAGTAGCCTATGTAAGCTAAACAACATAATTATAATTATCATTATTTTTTTTTGTTAAATGAAAACTCGACGTCTCGCCCACAGTCATATGGGGCTTCTTCAGGAGAGAGAAAGTTGGTAGGTAATAGTTAGCACGGTAACTCAACATTACCGTTACAAAAGCATGATTCACATGCTGAGTTACCTTGATCAACTGCTTTCCACTCAGTTGGTTTCGCATCTGCCATGGTTTACACGTTGAGTTGCCGTGCTAACTGTTGCCTACCAACTTTCCCTCTCCTGAGGAAGCCCCTTATGATTGCGGGCGAAGCGTCGAATTTTCGATTAACAAAAAAACGAAATCACACGGTCCAAACCCCGAACACGTTTAGCTTTAACTGTTTCAGTGTGAATACGTGGGCAACGGAGAACTGCTTAAAGTTTTACCACTCAAAACACTTAACTTGTCTACATCACGAACAAATGTAGTTTCAACGCGATGGAGCTCCAGGTCACTACAGTAAACACGTAATTTAATGGATGAATACAAAGAAGCATTAGTCGTAAAGGTTTTATTGCTTGGCCCCTAAGATCTCGCGACCTAAATTCCTTGTATTTTTATCTTTGGAGCCATTAGAAGTAGCTGGTCTACAGCGTGTAAATAAACGTACGCGAATAATTATTTAACCAAATAGCGATTAAATTTAATCAAATTCGTCAAGATGGTATAACAATAATTATCTTATTAAATTTAATATGTTTAATAGAAGTGCACAGATCATATTTCAATATTAAATGAACTGTTGTCCTTCGTAGATATCTTACTCGTAGCATATTATATAAATATAAATATATAAAGTGAATTATATATTTAACCACGAATTAACACGTTAATCTCTGATTAACTTAATTTTATCCCCCATATCAACATAATATGCATATACATTTATTGGCAGGATTCACAATTAAATATGTCATAGTATTCATAGGATGAATGGGCGTCCCTTTGATGTAATGTGTTTTCGAATAGAGAAAATACATTTTCCATGTTAAAGCAAAAATATTGCTGTGCTAATTCATGTATGAGGCTAAAAAACTTACTGACTTGCTACATTGAAGTGTATGAGTAAGATGATAGTGCGACAAGCTACAAATAACCATACCTTGAAATAAGACGCACTATAAATATCGTCGTAATAAACTTACCGATTACACTTGAATTGTTAAATTTGTCTGTTCGAGCAGGTTTCAAAAGATCAGAGCAAACGAAACAACAAACAGGTTTATCATAATTCATTGAAAATTACCTATTAAATCCATGTTAAATCGTTTAACACATCACATCATGATCTGTCAAAATAACAGATTTGGAAAGTTATCTAAAAAAATGTGTACTTTGTTCATATATTTATGCCACAAGAAAAAGAACCAGTATATTGTGTGATAATGCACTAGTACCAATAGCTATTATGCCAAAATAATTATTGATATACAGCGTGTCCATCTAGTGCGTGGATCGAAGATAATTCCTCTACTAAACAATTTGGAAGGAGTTTTCAAATAAAAAATATTCGAAAACATGTGTTCCGTAACATAAAATTATATTTAAATATACACGGTGTTCAGTTTTTGCGACGCGCGATGCAAATTTTTCAAATGGGACATATGTATTTTATTGTCTTTTTAAAGGCCCTTCTCCAGTTCTTGCATTCCACTTTTATTATTGTATAATCAATAATCTTATCTTAACTGATAGAAGATAAAATTTAGATAATGTTTCAACTACAGCCAACATGATCTTAAATTTAACGCAGCCTAAATTACGCAACCTATTACACTCAGGAAGAATGTACTTATTAGAAATTTATTGTATAAATAATATTTACAATATAGTATTCTAGTGGTAACATTTATTATTTATTTTAAATGAGTATTAAATTTTAGCATCGATTGAAAGTAATAAATACACGCGCTTATGTCAACACCCGTGAAAAAGGTGTTAAATCATATTGTACGGCCAGTTTGCCAAGAAAGTTCATCGTCCACAATGCACCGCGTACACAAAAACATACATTTAACCGATTTATTCTACATGTACCATTATTCCTGGTCGTCTGTTATCTACGTACATGTATACTGTTGTGATAATTATTTTAAAATGTATTTATTTTTAATTACTTGCATTTGAAAGTGCGTGTTTGCATTCTTAGTTGTATATAAAATTCACCATCCAAGCTTTACTTATATTTCTTAATTTCAAAATTAGATAAATGCAGTGCATATCGGTGATTGCAATTAATACTCACTTACAGTAATTAAAATACAATGGTAATCATGTTAGCCATTGTGACTTATGGTACTTCAAAATTTCGACAAGCGAAACCTTAGAGAGGGATTTGAAGATCGTTTTAATGTTTTGTTTTTTCAAACCGATCTTCGAATCCCCTCAAATGTTTCAGAAATTCTTCCATTCCCCAAAGACAACACACCTCCCCTCGAACATTATCCAGAAACTGGCCACCAGATACTATTCAGTGCCACTTCATTACTTTGTAATTCTTCCCACTATTGCAATCGAAGAATGAGAGGGTCCATATCGTTAAACATACTAAGAATGTCAATAGGGATACAGGTTACCCCCTTGCAGACATGGAAACAACCAATCAGCAACAGGCCCCGCCCACCGCCGGCATAACAACATGCTACTCCCCCACGTATCCCCACAGTTGATTTTCGCTTTTAGCATGGTTCACATGCTGAGTTACCGTGATCAGTTGCTGCCCGCTCAGTTAGTTTCGCCTCTGGCGTAGTTTACACGTTGAGCTACCATACTAACTGTTGTCTGTCACCTTCCTTCTCCTGAAGAAACCCCATATGATTGTAGGCAAAAGGTCAAGTTTTCGATTAAACATGACATGGTCCAAACCCGAAACACGATTAGTTTTAACTGACTCTGGCCGTAGAAGCCTACGTTATTATTTAAATCAGGGGTTATATTCAACTTGTAATTTGAACACTACAATACTTGAATTTCCTACGAAAATAAAATACTTAACCAAATACGTTTTCATTCAATGGCGATATGAACTAGAGAGAGATATTGTCGTAGTGTCACTTCGCTCCTTTGTTACTGATAGCATTTGTAAAAACTAATGAGCCATTATGATAAAAGTTTCATGATATATAATATTTAAAATCGTTACAATTATACGACAACTAAATACAACTAAAATTTTCTTTCTTTAAAAATACGATATTATACACTAAGATTTTTTACATTAGCGAGTATCGATAACCATTATAAAGACATAAACATTTCCTACAGGACTTATTACCAATTGATATTTGCGAAAATATTGTAAAGACAAAATAAAGCTTATCTCTTACGAGCTTGTAGTGAAGTGTTTCATTAAAGACGGACTATAAGGATCATCGTTGAATGGAGACGCAAGGACGCCCGGGATAAAGAAAGGAGAACCCGAGCCTATAAGAACCGCTGAAAAATTGAAAATTGATCAAAAAGAGGGACCGTTCGGGCAAAGGTTATCGGACCGCACCTGGGTAAACGGCGCTCCATCCAGCGCTAATCTCAATTATGATAATCATAATATAATGATAATAATAATAATATAATACGTTGTAGTTTTAACATAAAATTCAAAGATGAGAGAATGAATTAAAATGTTGTTTGTATGTCTAAGTAAAACATTAATATTGGTTATGTTGATAAGAAAAACAATTTACACTCATTGTGCGATAAATTGTGGGCGGTGCATTTTCCTATTAATGAATTGTGGTCGGTGAAATTTCTTAGATACCAATAGATACAAGTACATACAACTATGTACCTGTATTTTTCTCGAGAGTAATTATCTGGGACACCAGTTTTTAAACGATGCAAAATTTATATTTTAAACAAGTTTGAAAATACTCTTTTCAACATACAATGTGTCACCGGATGGACCTAACTATATTTGTAAACTTCCTTATTTGGCATTTTAGGAAAAGCAGATTCTTAGACACTACCAAAATTTCGAAATATAGAAAACGAGACAACGGGATTTTTTATTTGAAAGGGAAGTAAAAGTGTTACTGAGAAAAGATGTGTGAAATGTCAGGAAAAGCTCAAATGTCTGATGTGAACGTTGCATCTCGAAGTTAATTTTTTTGTGTCTTTATTAGAATTAGTAAGTAATAAGTGTAAATGTTGCCCACAACAAATGCAACTGAGATTTAACTCAAATAATTGTTTCAACATTGCCAAATATTTGAATAATGTTGTCTCTAGAGCAAAGAATTTATTTTATGAAATGCTACTGCTAATTGAACTTTTTAATACAAAATATCCGGGAGTGCGCGTTCCTCTAATTGTGTTCGAGAGTTAGTAAGGAAGTTCGGCACTGTAATACCCTGTAAATGTATTTGAAGAAAAAAAAGGCATTCATGACGAAAATAACGCCGCTACATTCATCGATATTGATTCTAGTAAGTAAGAACTTTCCTGAAGAAATCGTTAGGACATTTAGAATTTTGTTTGTTGATGGGAGAACGGATTATAATGAACAGATATTTTTACAGAAATATTGTCTTCGCTAACAAAGCAATATTCACAACAAATATCGTTACCAATCAAAATTGTAGGTATTGATTGAAAAAAAATCCGAATTTTCAAATTCTAACAATGAGTGATACAAAAACATTAAGGTTGGGTGTGCGGTAATTCAGAATAACATTATCGGTCCTTACTTTTTCGACGGAACTGTAAAACAGTTGGAAAACTTCTTCCTCTTTGCTCTGCTTCAGGTAAACTAGCAAAACAGAAAGGCACTTCATTTTCAACAGGATGGTTGCCTTGCTCATAAAGCAATTTGAGTAGGGAATGGTAAAATGGACATTTTCCTAATAAATGGATTGGATAGTTCGTTTTCATTAAATGGTTTCCCTACTCTCTAGACATTATTCAAGGGAAAAATGTCCTGCAAGAAAATCTGTCTGCTCTAAGTGTAAAAAGATGGGACATTGGTATAAGGTATGCAAGAATAAAACTGTTAAAACTATAGGATGGTACGTGAGAATCAAGATGAAGATAATAATAACAGTCACTTCATAGGATTAGTTATAAGTAATGTATTAGATGTGAACGGTTCTAGTGGATACTGGAGCTGACATCACGTGTTTACCCTATGGAATTCTATCTCAAGTGTTTAAAGATAAATTAGTCAAGTGCGATGATGTGATATCAGGTCCAGATGGTAGAAAGCTTAATGTAATAAGTAAATTGCTAATGGTAATATCATATCGAGGCGAAACATCTAATTTCGAAATTTATATTTTGAAAAATTTGCAAACATCTATTTTGGAAAATGCACTTGAAAATATTGAAATTTACTAGTAATTTTAATAAGAATAATTACGTTTCAGACGAGTCTGAGGTTCGACCTTCCGTTGAATTCCCTGCGTTGTTTAGGAACATCGGAGAATTTCGAGAAGAAATAGAAATAAAAATAAAAGAGGACGTAAAACCTTTTGTGCAGGCAGCTCCTCGAGTTGTACCACTACCTCTTTTGGGTAAATTAAAAAAAGAATTGCAGAGGTTACGAAATTTAAAGATTATAGAACCGGTAGAAGAACCTACAGCATAGGTAGCTCCAATTGTAGTTTTACCTAAAGGTGAAGGCGTGCGGGTATGTTGCGATTATATTAAGCTTAGCAAAAGCGCGTTACGATCACATTTCCCAATATCTAGATTCGAAACTGCTTTAGCTTAGTTAAGCAGGTCCAAAATTTGTTCAAAGTTAGATACTAATTCCGGATTTTATCAGATTAAAATTAAGAAGGAATATCAGCATTTAACCACTTTTATTACGTCATTCGGGAAATTCAAATTTACTAAACTCCCTTTCGAAATTTCATGGGCTCCAGAGTATTTCAGTATATTGTTTATAAAAGCTTTATACTGACATGGGCATGTGATAAATTTTCAGAATACTCGATAGGGTTGGCATATATAATTTTAGAGACACAAGCCGTTAATTCAAATTCTAATGGCTAAAAATTTAGACGATTTAACTCCAATGCTGCAACGGTTCAGAATAAGGCTTATGAAATACAACTACTCTGTTATTTATACTCCGGAAAAACACGCACTTATTGCTGATGCGCTTAGCAGAAGCCCAATGGTAAGTTCAGGTCTAGAAGAGCTTGCGTGAGAAGACTTATATAATGATACCTGTTGTCACTAGTCATAAGAAATCTATTCATTAACGACGAATTTCTATGTGAAATTACATTAGAACAAAATCAAGATTCGATATGTAGAAAGTTAATACAATGTAGTCTGTTAGAAAATATGTCTGTATTGTAATCCATAACTTGTGGCGTGTGGGGAGTTGGTAACACTAACTCAAGAGGTTAGATGTAGGGAGCGTCGTTGGCGCGCACAATGAGCCGTAGCAAGTAGGAGTTTTAGTTGATAGGTTGTAGACTATTGTTGTTGTTGTAGTTATTAACGTAAACAATCAGAAAAGAAGTTTTATTGAAAAATAAAATTAACATAAATATATACAACATCGTTCATAGTCTCTCAGAATGGCTTGAAAAAGGTAAGCTTCCGGTAGAAATGTGTTCATACTATCAGTATAGGAACGAGCTTTCAGTCAATGAAAATTTTGGACTATATGTATCTCGGATAGTAATACCACCTCCGTTTCAATTAAAGGTATTAGAATGTTTATATCTAGGGCATCGAGGAATAACGAAAACGAGGGAATGAGCAAAAATGTCCGTTTGGTGGTTAGGTTTTTCGACTCAAATAAAAAGTATGATAAAAACTGTCAAAATTGCATTGGAGAACGCATCAATTACGAAGAGACGTTTTTTTTCAGAGATGAAATAAAATAAAAATAAAAAGTTTCTGCCGATTTATCTAAATGCAAAGATACTTGGTATTTAATAACAACAGACTATTTTTCTAGATTTTTCGAAATATCTCCTTTAAGAGAGTGATTATATTAAAATTTAAAGAAATGTTTGCTCGATCCGGTATTCCGGCCAATTCGTTCCAATAATGCACTTCAGTTTCAATCCGATTTCAAGTGTTTTGCCAAAGATTTTAATTTCATTCGAATTACTTCCAGTCCTTATTTTGCGCAGTCAAGCGGGGAAGTAGAGGCTGCGGTTAAAGTTGCAAAATCGTTGATTAAAAAAGAATAACGACATTTATACGACATTATTCGCATATGGAACCACTCCTTTGGTAAATGGCTTTAGTCCGGGTGAATTGCTTATGGCGAGAAAATTGCGATCTTTGTCTATTCTTCCAAGCAAATGTTAATCCATTACCTTTAGTAATCATAGAAGGAGAAAGGAAAGATAGCAAAAGAAATAATTTTAGTAAACGCCACAGAGCAAAAGTACTTTCTGGTTTGTCCGTGTGTAATGGTGTTTGGATAATCGATATTCGTCGTTACGGAAAAGTAAACAAAAAGCTCGCGAAACCAAGATCTTACTTGGTTCAGCCTAACAGACGGTTGTATAGGAGAAATGGGTGGTTTTTAATTCCAGCTCCATATGTTGATATTCAATTACTTGATCCTATACAGATACCACCTCTGTCATGTACATGAATACATAATGTCAACACTGTTATTATTATATAACGTTGGCAACGAGTAAACTGTGATTTTTCGGAACTATGACCGCGTTGACATATTCTAGTGTACTATGATGTGCTGATACTAGGTTAATGTTAAACGTGTTTAATCATCTTGCCAATGCATAAAAGCATTACATGGTGCCGAAACCCTGGGAAAATAAAGAAATGTCGATAGTATCACCAGCAAACAATTTGGGAGGAGAAAACAACGCAAACATGGCAGAAAATAGCGTCACTGGTCTCAAACCACCATGTGAATTGCAAATTAGAAGCGAACACTACATGGCAAAAGAATGGAAAATGTGGCGTGAAACAAATTTAAAGTTGGACCAAGCAATCGCCATCTCCGAAGCTAGTGAACAGGCCAGGAAACAACTTACTAACATAAATCTTCAATTGTGGTCGCAGCGGATCAATCCATGGTAAAAAAGAATGCCCAACTGTCAAGAAATAATGTCCGAAATGCAAGAGGAAGGGACATTTCGCAAAACAGTGCAAAACGAAACTGGTACATGAAGTTAACGTAGAGGACGAAACAGATGACCAACTGCTAGTGATCAACTCCGTTGAATATAGTGGCACGTCTGCGAGGAACTGGTATGAAACGATTTTATTGCCGAACGGAAAAAAAGTCAAGTTTAAGCTATACACAGGAGCGCAGTGCAACATAATTAGTAAGTCAATTGCGGAAAAGGCTAATCTCATGATAGGTCAGTCAAAAACAACTGGACTTATTTCATTCTCTATTCATTCAACCCAAGTCCTTGGTGAGTGTACAACGGACATAATATGTAAAAAGAAAAGTGAACAAATAAAACTCTTAGTAGTTAGTCAAAATGTACAGCCAATACTTGGTAAAGAAACTTGCGAAAACTTAAACTTAATTAAACGCATAGAGTCAGTCAAAAAGGAACCGGACAATATGACAAAATCAGGTATCATTGAACCAGTGACGGAACCAACGCTGGCAGTTTCACCAATGGTAGTCGTACGACAAAATAATTCGTGTTTGCATCGATGCGTCACAAATTAATAAAAAACTTCGTAGAAGACATTATCCGTTAAGCACTTTGGAAGATATCACTACCAGGTTAAATGGGTCCAAATACTTCACGATCCTGGATTGCAAAAAAGGATGTTGGCAGTTAAAACTCACAAAAAGGACTGTAAAACTATTGACATTCGCAACATCTTGGGGGCGCTATTCGTGAAGCGGTTACCGTTTGGTCTCGCAGGTATTTCAACAAATGATATGTGAAATATTGAAAGGCATCGACGGAGTAGAATTCAGTATAGACGGCATATTGATACATGCAGCGAGTGAAAGAAACAAAAAGAAGTAACGGAAAAGGTACTATCGACAATTCATGCGACTGAATGAAAATGAATTCAGAAAAATGCAAATTCAACCACAATTGCTAGGACACAAAATAACAGGAAATGGGTTATTGCCAGACCCAGACAAATTGCAAACTATTTCAGCACTAGAAAGACCGCAAAACGTAACGGAGCTACTCAGATTCCTCGGAATGATTACATATCTAGGTAAATTTATACCTAATCTTGTAGAAATCACTGCACCACTACGATACCTAATGGAATAAAATAATGAATGGGTATGTGATCAATCGCAAGAAGCATTCATGAAACCGAAACCAGGATACGAAATCGGAAGTATTATTATTATATATACCCCCACATCTGGAGTCGCCCAGGTATCCAACTTGGGCCCACTATTGCTTCTAATTTTTATTAACGACATTGTGGATTCCCTGGATTGTGACTCACTATTGTTCGCTGATGACATGAAAATATTTTGTAATATAAGAATTATAGATGACTGCCTGAAAATACAACGTAATTTAGACAAGATTAACAGTTGGTGTCAGAGCAATTTTTTGAAATTGAACATCAATAAGTGCAAAGTTGTGACTTTTGCTAGGAAGAGCGTTGCTATTGAATATGATGACGCTTTAAATGGTACTGTCTGCAGCAATGTTGTAAGAGATTTGGGCATATTCTTTGATACGAAGCTTTCTTTTGTCTGTCATATTAATGAAACGACCAATAGTGCATATAAAATGTAAACTGTAGAAACTTTACAGACACTAACTGTCGTACTTTATTATACAATTCATTTGTAAGTTGTAAACTTGAATATGGCTCACTTGCGTGGTATCCTATCTATTCCATTCATTCTAATAATAGAGAGAACGTTCACCGCCGATTCTTAAAGTACTTAGTGTTTGTTAATGACGGTGTTTATCCTTCTAGAGGATATGGTCACCTTACATTGCTTACTAGATTCACTCGCTAGCAGGCGTAATATAACAGTATAAAATTTTTATACAACTTACTTTATAATAATATCGACTGTCCATGGTTTTTAAGTAAACTAAAATTCTATATACCGCGATGGCCTATACGGAATTATCTTACGTTCTATTTCCCTTCTGGCAAATATTCTATCTAAATCACCTCTAGTGACTATGTGTAGCTGCTTCAATGTTGTGAGTCAGTTGTGTGGCATTTTCTTTGATTCGATGCATGTAATTGTTGACCTTTTGCAGAATAACTGTATAAGTAGCTAGATATAGATATCTATATCTAGCTACTTATACAGTTATTCTGTGGTATATTTTTTTCTTGTGTATTTATTTTTTTCTTATTAACCTAATCTATTTTGTATTCGCTTTTTTTTACTTGTTTTGTACTTTCCCTGTATTTGGGTGTATCCTGTTGGGAAATAAATTATATTATATCAAATTGTCTGTAGACGCCAGTTCAACGGCTATTAGTGCTACGTTAATGCAAAATAATCAACCAATAGCCTATAGTGCAAAATCGTTAACCAAATCACAGTCAGTTAGAGGAAGAAGCATACGCCATGGTACCAGCATGCAGAAAATTTCGCGAGTATATCTGAGGAAATCCTAAGTTAATAATCGAAACTGATCACAAGCCGTTGGAGTACATTTTCAAAAAAAAAACCTACACAAAGCTCCACCTCCATTACAGAAAATGAATTTGGAAATCTATACTATACTATACATCTACACTATACATTGCGGACACACTAAGCCGAGATTGCGAATTAAAAGAAGAAACTTGCATAGCGATACCATTTACAAAACAAAAACCAACCGAGTTGGAGAACTTCACTGAAAACAACACGGAACTGGATATATAAACAAGAACTATCAGTCTATAATAATATACTGTTCACGAACGAGAGAATAATTAGTCCAGTAGAAATTACAGAAACAGTTATACGCAATTGTCACTGCTCACACAAAGGTATTCCCGAAACACTGAAAATGGCAAGAGATCATTTGTTCTGGCCTGATATGACCAATGATATTATTAACGTATATCAACGGGATAATCCGCAGGAACCCATTCTTAGGCAGGAAATTTCGAATTGTCCATGGTTGACAGTGGGGTATACAGATATTTTCCAGCTATATGGAGCTTATTACTTAATTGCAGACTCATACTCTGGATTTTTTGACTTTACAAAGTTAAGCGAAACCGTCACAGAAAAATTAAAGGACTAGTTTGCAGTTCATGGAATTCCAGATTATTTACTAACTGATAACGGTATGCGATTTAAAACATTTACAAAAAGATGGAAATTTAATCACCAGCTATCCAGCCCAGAGTTTCCAAGATCCAATGGTCTAGCGGAAAGATATGTTCAAGAAGCAAAAAGTCTATTGAGGAAATGCATTGGCCACAAATCTGACATCCAGTTAGCACTTTTACATCATTGTAACACACCAAGAAAAGACCTTGGCTCACCCGTTCAGAGACTGATGAGCAGAAGAACGAAAACTTTAATTCCGACGCAAGAAAAGCTACTCATACCAAAGTTGGTTCCAAATATAAAACAAAAATTTGCAAAATTAAAAGAAAACGAGAAGGAAAACACGGATATAGGAACAAAAAAGTAAGACGGACTATTAAGAGAAAAGATTCTTTATAGAAAAGAAAAGAACAACTGGACTCCAGCAAAAATTGAAACAAAATGTCAAGAGCCGAAATCATACATAATTAAAACACCAGACGGTACAATCTACCGACAGAACTCATGGTTCATAAAGAAATGCTATCCTGAAGAGAAAAATCAATCTAATCCAAAAGAAGAAACCGTTAATGTTGTACCTAAAGAAAACCCAACCAATGAAGAGTTGACAACTAATTAAGTGGCCGTTCCAGATGAAACGAAGGAAAATCGGTTTCCGACTGATACGAATTCACCCAATCTCGAATCGAGTCAACAGACACCACTGACGGTGGGCTCATCATCATCACCTACTGTCATCACAAGAAGTGGAAGGAAAAAATTAAACATTAAAAAAAAACCGGGGATGTCACATACATGAATACATACATATTAGCACCGTTATTATCATATAACGTTGGCAACGAGTAAACTGTCACAGTGTTGACATATTCTAATGTATTATGATGTGCTGACACAATAAAGTTTAGGTTAACGTTAAACGTGTTTAATCATTTTACCAACGCATAAAAGAATTGCAACATCCTACACCCAATGTTTGAATCTAGTAGTGTTAAGAAAAATAATAATGAAAATGCATGTTATGATCAAAATTGTGTAAAACTACCAGAAGTAACAGAACAGAAACTAAGTGGTTATGTTGTGCAAACAAGTGAAATTCGTGTAAAAGCCGAGATTGCCGAAAATAGTAATCGTAGATCAGGACGTACCATACAAAAGCCGAAATGGTTGCCTGATTATATTACTCCTTAAGTTTTTAAGCATTCTTGTTTCATTTTGAAAAAAGGGGGATGCTGTGTCAGCTAAAGGAATTAATTAAAGCGCCATCTGATAGGGTAATTAGGGTAATATAAGTTAAGAGAATAGGACGCAGGCCAGGTCTGGCTTGTTTGATTGTCAATGTAGTTGTCGAGTTTTCTTAATAAAGAACAAAACAATTTTAAAATAGAAAATCATAGAAGCTCTAACGGACATAAACGGAGATATCTTTTACCTGATGTTTGAAAAATGTCTCTAGGACAGCAACATATGTAATATTTTTCTTTGTTTCTGCGTATTTTAATAATTGTGTAATAAATTGTAACCACCCTATATGTTATTTCGAAAGTTTGATAGTGGTTGAATAAAGCAAAATGTTTTATAAACAATAACTTTTCTTGCTGAAAACCAAAATAAGGAAGTTGCAAATGCAGTTAGGTCCATCTGGAAACACACCGTGTATTGTATTTCTATTTTGTTTAACAGTACTCCTCCCATATTTTATATATATGTGTATCTTCAAAATTCAGAATACTGCTTCTTCTTGTCCAGTGTTCCTATTTTTCATTTGAATTAACTCGCGAATAAGACTGGTCTTTTCTCGTTCTAATACTGCTATCCTTTCGCTCTTTTTGCTGACTTCCTACGAAAGAAATAAAAAGTTAAAATTCGAGTAATCTGCAATGTGACATCGTAAATTAAATTCAAGTCTGTATGTAAGAATTGGTGCTTTCCTATTTCATGTTAGTAATACTACAACGAGAAATAAGAAACAAGATATTAAGGAGAATACAATATAGTGTGAACTATGGATACATACATTGAGCGGGTTCAAGAGTTTGCTCCGCTACCACTGCCGCTACCGCGTCAACAGTTAGGAACGCATCGAATTTCTGCTGTATGCACCGATACTTGAAATGTCAAAGTAATCGAAGAGCAACGTGTAGCGCAAGTAACTACAAAAATTCACTATAAAATATGGTCGTCTGCTTCCAGCATATTTCGATGTATCATACGATGTAGCGGGTAGGTAGCATACGCGTCCAGCAGATACGATGGGAACTGTTAGCAACGGTTTGCTTCCTCTGAAGCCGCCTGTATATGTAGATTATCTTTTGCATTGGGGGCAAAGTGGCGAAGTTTAATAATGACCTTTTGTTATGCTACTTGCGCGACACATTGCTCTTTAATTACTTTGACATTTCATGTGTCCGGTGTGTACAGTAGTAATTCGATGTGTTTCCAATTGTTGGCGATGTAGTAGTAAGTAACGGTAGCGGAGCAAACTCTTTTATTGAACCCGCCCATTGTGTTATCTGAACAGTACAGAGTGGATTACTTTAGGTTATTTGGAATTACAATTTATAATATGTCGGTTAGTTAGTAAATTTAATTTAAATACAGGGAAAACTAAAACAAAGGTAAGAATGGAGGAATTTATAAATACTAGTGTTGGAAAAATTGAAACATTTTATTGTCATGTTAATAGATATGAAAGTATGAATGTAATATACCTACATTCATACTAAAGTATAACATTACCGTACTTCTTTTATAAGTTGATATTAGAGGTTATGATGTATCTCTCCCGTTAAGTTTAACGTGCCGTAGTAGTATTGACAGTTTTTTCTGTATATTATCATAGAAAAGTTGTCAAAAAGTACTATTATGGCATGTTAAACTTAACGGGAGAGATACATAACCCCATTGAAAGTTCATAAGAGCAGCTATTGCTTGGAACATATTCGATGCTTTACGTACGGGGTTCCGGTATGTATTCAATATATCGTAATTCTTGATTTGGTGCAGCAGACGGGATTATCGGCTTATTTATATGTTCTATATGTAGAATAGCAGCCATGATTTGGCAATGCGTATACACATTAGCAGAAAGCGCATATTTCGTAGAGTCCAAAACGGTGGTTCTTTTTTTTTAGGAATTGAGAAGGTACTTCAAAATTAGTTTAAGAGGTGCTATTTCTAGGTAATGTTTACAGGTATTTTTACATTTCTGAACAGAATTTGATTTAGTATCCCGGTATACCAAAAGTTACTACAAGTAACTAACAATCTGTGTATTTATACAAGTAAGTGTTACCACTTATTTCGTTCTAAAATCAAAAACGAACTAGAAAATTCAGTATCATACGTAAAGATTTATTGATGCAGAAGCAGGCGGAAGAAAACCTTCTGATTCGTTGCGGATATCCGTTCTTAGGATCAGTGGAAATATGACTGTTCTTGTGCAGTGGAGAAATGCGTAAGCTGAATTAATTGTAGATATGTTGGTTAGGCACAGATTCATATTTATTAATTAATATTTTCACAACCGGGACTGAATGTAATTACTGTCCCACATGTCTGGTTTTAGAGAAACTAGATAAATTAATTGAAAGTGACCTCATTTTGAGGTTGTATATAACAGCTACCCGTTTACTATGAAGTTAAAGTTATCAATAGAGAGGGCCAGCGTCTCTGCATATCGGGATCGTGTCCAGTACCCCCCATTACGCGCAACGCAGAAAGCGAAGCAGTCAGACTTTGTGTTAGTTCATCTTGGGTCTCCACGCGAGTTAATCGAACGTCGTTTGTTTAATTAATAGTATATCGGGCTACAGAAGCGCAAAAGGCGACTATCGCTTGAAAATGTAAAAAGTATATCGGTGAATTTCCGGATTTATATTATAATGGTGCTAAAATAGTATGTAAAGTTTGCGATAAACCATTATTCTGCTGGCACAAATACGACTGTACAAAGCAAGTCAACAGTATATAGCACACAAATCGAAAAAGTGGTGTGCCATCGGGAAAGCAATTTATGTTGGATTTACTGTCCATGTTTCTCGAGTGTGAATTGCAACTTTGTTTGCTGAATAAAAAATCGTTTTAGGACTTCTGGAATAAATTGGGAGCTACCATCTCAGACAACGTTACGCAGGTATCTACCATCTATGCGCGAAGATAACGAAAAACAAATATCAAAGCCGTAGTTAAAGATAAACGGCTGTGGTTAAGCGTGGACGAAACGACATATCAAAAAAAATTCCATTGTACATATTATGGTGCGTGTACTAGAACCCATTCAACTGAATTTTCCAATCCTATTAGCAAGCAAAAGATTACAAAAGTGTACTGGTGAAGCGATTATGAGAGTAGTGCAGAATACGTTACAGAAACTTGAAGTGTCACCTAATCAACTGTTGATGTTTATGAACGATGGCGCGGTAACAATGCGTTGTGTGGGCCATTCTCTAAAACAAGACTGTGAACAACTTTTACACAGGATGTGGTACAAAGGATTCATAAATGTTATCCAGAGGTGGATGCACTAATTTCAAATATTAAAAGTGTTTTTGAAATCTCTCAAATGAATTCGAGAACTTCTAGACGGTGCCTCGGTATCCCCGAACCACCAGAGCCGATTCTGACGCGTTGGAGGGCATGGTTGAAGGCCGCTTTTTATTATTCAAAATATTTTGAACAAACAAAATTTGCGGTTTTACAATTCAATTCCGACGAAGCTGTAACTGTTGAGGAAACCCAAATAAGATTTCAAGATACTGCCGTTCAAATAAAACGACTGTTTAGACAATCATGTCGGATTATTTGACGCCATTGAAAAATTTCAAAATACTGCGTTGTCATTTGTGGGGTCAGCGTAAATTATGAAAGATGTACGCGCATTGCTATGTGCTGCAAGTGATATAAAGAGTTGAGTGTAGGCTTTCACGACCGTAATCCATAGTAGAAATGTCTTTCGGGTGATGTCGTG